>CAMTDV010000002.1:48952245-49552245 GCA_947069175.1 Scalesia atractyloides | reverse complement strand
CCACCAAAAAAAGAGACATTAAGAGGCACAACCGACCATCCTATCCTCTTCCTATGGCATGCATCAATAACCCGCCTCCGTAAGATATCACCCTCAACCTTGTATCTCCACACCTATTTCACCATGAGAGTGTTATTTACATTTTTAGGTCTACTAATCCCCAATCCTCCCCCATCTAATTGGAATTGCCACTCTTTCCCAATCCACCCAATGCACTTTGTTGTAACATTAGACTCGGACCATAAAAACCGCTTCATAATTGCTTCCAATTCATTTATAACACTTACCAGTGCGTTGTAAAGGGAAAAACAGTATATAGGAAGACTCTCTAAAACGATCTTCACGAGAGTCAACCTACCGCCTATTGAGAGAGACCTTGCCTTCCAAGACACCAAACGAGCTTTGAACACATCAAAAACTAGTCTGCAATTATTGACCCTATTCATATTCGCCCCAAGCATTATGCCTAAATATGTAAAAGGCAAATGACTAGTCCGACAACCTATAACATGTACCATGGAATTCAACTCCTCATCCTCAACCACAACTCTGAAGAGATTTGACTTGTGAAGGTTTATTTTAACACCCGAACACAAGTAAAAACGTCTTAGGAGCCTAGCTACCTTTTTCTGTTACCCCAAGACCATTCTCCAAGAACCAAAGCATCATCCGCCTATAATAAATAAGAAATCACCAGTCCATCATAAGGGGTTTTAATCACCTCAATAAATCCCCATATCACACGCTTTCACAAACATACACAATAGCTCCTCCATAGCAATAAGGAAGAGGAAAGGCGAAAAAGGATCCCGTTGTCTAATCCCCTTCGAACATTGGAAATCGAAGGTTAGCACACCGTTGACAAGCACCGCCGATCTAACCGCCATGAGAATTCCTCTTATCCACATACACCATCTATGGGAAAAACCCAGTTGTGACATTATGGATATGAGAAAATTCGTTCCATTATCATAAGCCTTCTCAAAATCTAGTTTTAACAAGAAAGCTTTCCTCTTTGATTTCTTTAACCATGCTAATAGTTCATTTAGCATCATAGGGTTGTCAAGAATAAATCTACCTTCTAAGAAAGCGGTTTGGGATTTCGTGATGACTACTCCATTAACGTTTTTAAGTATATTCGCCAAGATTTTGGAGATAACTTTGCTCATGGCCCCAATCAAGTTTATCGGTCGATAATCCTTTAGACCCAACAGATCTTTAGTCTTTGGAACTAAGGTAATGAAATATGATTCACACCCCGTATTGTTGGTACCTAATTCAAAAAAATGATTAATAATGAAACCGAAATCATTTTTGAATAAATGCCAAAAACACCTTATGAACCGGAAGTTAAAACCGTCAAGTCCCGGGACCTTATCCGCACCGCATTCGGTCTATTCTCCCATACCCCCATTTACTTCAAGACCTTGAATCGAATTCCTAGCTTTCCTAATATTAAGAAAGCTGTGAAAAAAGCAGTGTTATCATCTTTGTCGATGACCCATCTAATTCTTATCTTTGTTTCAGATCCTTAGCTTTAAGCATCTCTATTTCATCGATTCCTTTTTTACATTCAACCATGACTCATTTTTCAGCTTCATTTAAGTCCCTAAGTTCGATTTCTTTTTTAGTAACAAAAACGAAGGTCGACTCCACTCTAGACAACGCCTCCTCAAACCCTTTCATGTCCAGCCACGAGTTAAACACTCAAAACCGCTAGCACCGAACTGTAGTGCCTCGTTATCAACAACAAAGGACAATGATCCGAATGATTCCTTGGAAGGGCCATGAGACACGCCTCTGGCCATTTGTTTACGAACTCGTGACAACCCAAAATTTTGTCAATTTTACTCATGTTCATCCCCTTCTTTACCAAAAAGATAAACTTTCTACCTTTCATGTATACTCGGTAAGCCCCGCGTTACAGATAAAATCATTAAAATCATTGGCACTATTAGGGTAAAAGTTCGAGTTTCATCGTTCTTCCGGGATTCTAATAGAATTAAAATCACCCAACATAATCCACAGACCATAGTAAGCATCTCTAATCGATTCAATTTGGGCCCAAAACTACGCTTTTCCACCACTTGTTGTGGCGCGTACACATTTAAAACATTAATTTCATTGTTACACCCCTTAATTCTACCCCTTATGAGTAAAAAACATTTGGTGTTTGACTAAATCATGATAATCAAAAATTCCCAGGTTCCACATACTGCGAACACCACCAAATCTCCCATTTGCATCAACAAAATCCAGCCTACAATCCCCTTCTCCCCAATAAGAAGCCATATTGAAATCATAATGGTCTCTAAATTGTGTTTCTTGGAAGGTAATGAAAGAAACCTTTTCTAAGTTCTTAATTCCCCTTATCCATGTAGCTTTATCCTCCCACCCTAACCCTCTAATATTTATAGAGAGAAAAATTATCTTTTACCTTTTTGAATGCCCTCTTCCTCAATCGACTCTCAGACCAGATTTGTATAACCCTCAAGTTGCGCCCGACAATAGCACCTAAAGCCACGGTACCGTCGATCTCTTCTAACATCTCCTTCTCTTGTAACAGTTATGTATGTTTGTTGACTCTTTCCTCTGTCTTTGGAGTCTTCATCATGTCTCTGTTCGACTCAGAAACATTTCTACCGAGATCTTTATGATTTAAGGAAACATTTTTAAAAATACATGATTTTTGAAATTTTTGTAAATAAATATTGAATTTTAGAATCTCAAAAATGTACAGTTATATTCACTAAAAAATGTTGGTACAGTCTACACCTTTGGGCAAAAATGCACTCGATACAGATAACCCAAAATTCCACATATGCACACCACCTTGGAAAAAGTTGTTTTGATGATGTCGTATAAACAGCTACAATTTAATAATAATGATCTTTATGTATCATGTATCTCTCCTATCTGATTGAGAATTAATAGGAAAAGTTTTCAAGATGTTCACATGTAAAAATTAAAAAAAAAAATTAAGCCTTAATAATTAGACCTTATCTCTTATTTCGACATAATCTGTAAACAATTCTCACTTTTTCAAGCCTCCTACAACTCCATATATAACTATGGAAAGTATCTATAATAAATAAATGAGACATTAGATGGGATTTCGGATTCAAAGATAAAAAGTTTAAAACAAATATTTTATTTATGATTCTTTGTGTTTGTTTCGATTTAAAGTTTCATAAAAAAATTTAGTTTAGGTAAAATATAAAAAATATAATTTTTACAACTAATTGATCGATATAGATATTTAATTAGTATTAAACAATATAAACTTAGTTTACATAAAAGATTTAAAAGTAATGGTTATAAGGATTATAATATGATATAGTTTTAATCTTAATGATTGATTACCCAATAAAAACATAGTTAGAATTTATTGTTGAGTAAAAAATTTTATAATCTATGTTTTGGTTATAATATTTATCATTTAATAAATAATTAACTCACAATTTCATGTGTGTGAACACAGTAAAAGCTTTTGTTGTTACTTTTTTTTTTTCTTATTTCACCAAAAATAGCTAAATATTAATGTGGGCTTGGAGCTGGTTCAAATTGCTCGATACTCGAAAATCATTTGATGCTCGATCGAGTAATTTGCTCGTTAGATTCAACTCGATTGAAAAAGGCGCTCGGTTCGGATCAGCTCGGTTTGTAAATGAATCGAGCACGAGCAAAGGTCCATTAATAATGTTTGGTTCAAGATCCAAATAAAGCCCATTTAAATATAGAATTGAATGCCAATACCAATAGTCTATTGCCCAATAATCCGTTGTCCAGTTGAGTAATTGAGTCAAAATCTCAAAATACTGAAATGTGAAGCGTCGATTGATACTAAATTGTAAACCCGCCATTCAATTCAGAAGTGCATAATCCTAATTAAAACCCCACATCGACCATCATTATTGGAATTCTCCATCGCCAAGACGCCAACTCCCCAGAGTTTCGCTTCAATCGGTTCATTCGATTTCGAACTTCCGATAGAAGAAGGTCTGCTTCAATCGATCGACGATTCAACTTTCTGCTCATATGATCTTGATAAAACCAGTTGAGTGTTTTTTCTGTTCCTTGTTATTTGTTAAATTTATATTTGTGTTCTAATTGAACGAAACCTTAGGGACACGAACTACACTTTACTCTAAAAACTAATGCCACTATCGTCACTTTCCTTTTTGTTCTACAACGCTCGATTCTTGCTCGAAAAACGCACGAATCAAAAGGTGTTCGTTCGACTTTGACTCGGTTGAAAAAACGCTCAATTCAGTTCGTTTCAGTTTGTAAACGAGCAAAGCACGAGCGAAGATCCAATCCAATCCGATCGGTTCGGTTCAGCTCGTGAACAGCCCTAACGGGCAGCTCAATTAGTAGTTTATAGAAACTCTTGTCTCTTAGTGAGAGATATTTAGTTCAATGCTAAACACAGTGATAATTTTACGTAATTTAGTAGTGATCAGGAGTTCTGTATCATTAAGCGTTCAAAAAAATAGTTAAACTGAAAATAAGTTTTAAATAGTTAATTAAAATTCTTTCTAAAACTCAAAATGATTTTTGGTTTCGTTACTTTGTTACAACTATTAATCCAATCGTATCAAGGAATACTTCATTATTTAAACAGCAAATATCATTTCAAAACTCCACTTTTGTTACCATTTTTATATATATATTTTTATTTAATACGTATAATATACAGATTTTAATCTAGTTATTATATTAATATAAACAATGATAACACCTTTTCCATCACATGTCTTATTATTTTTCTAATACCTACCTCATCTAATATATCACTGTGATAGAAAAGTTGGTGACACTTAAACTGTTATATAAATGGATCCGTTGGACTCAAACACAATAATATTAAAAGTTTTAAGATTATGGAGCCCAGTTTCAAAATAGTTATAATAACTATCATTCTTCTGCATTTGACAGCTTTATTAAACTCAAAGGCAATCATCAAGAATCTCCCTGGCTTTCATGGTGATCTCCCATTCACACTTGAAACTGGGTACGTATGTTATCTGTTCTTTATTTTATTTTCGAAACTTATCAAAATAAACATCTTTAATTCCATTTAACTATTTATTTTTTCTCGATTTTTAATTGTTGAAAGATACGTGGGAGTTGGAGAAGATGATTCAGTTCAGTTTTTTTACTACTTTGTTGAGTCTCAAAGAGACCCAATGCACGATCCTCTTGTTCTTTATTTCGCAGGCGGTCCTGGCACTTCAGGGCTTTTTCCTTTTACTTCAACAGATTGGTAATTCTTTTACATTCAAGTTAGTTTAGTATATATAAATGTAGTTATTTAGATCCAACTGTTTTGAATTTTCTTCTGAGTAAACACATATGTATTTGGTTATGAAACAATGCTAATAACTTTCATATTTAATTTAAAGTTTAAACTACAATCAATGCTAGTTTTTGTATATTTTATGGTAACTAAAAATGGGTTTTTGTTTCGTAATAATCTAAATTAAAATGACTTAACACTGTTAGAGTGGAGAGGGTGCTCCTAATTGAACCCGTAAGTACCCTCTTCACCGTCTAATAATATTATGTCATATTACTGAACTCATTTCAGCTCATTTCAACCATACCAAGATGGGGCACCCCTAGCTGAACCACATACTTGCATTGTTTAGTTAAAGTTTCATTCTGTACCTTTTACACTTTTTAATTATTCTACTTACATATATTCTTATAACAACTTTTTAATTATTCTACTTACATATATTCTTATAACATTAAGTTGGTATGGTGAGTTGGTGACGATGTGATGTATCAATTTCTTAAGAGTATATATATATATTTTTACACAGATGCTCATCTAACATTTTCAGATACAATAAAACTCATGTTACCATTTGAAATAATAGCGTTGACAATTAATCAAGAAATTGATTTAGAACAAGGCATGAAACTAAATCAAGAAATTGATTCACATGTACCACTATATATAGAACAACATATGAAAAAATCACACTTGATTTGATCGAGGAGATAAAAATTCAACGATTAACAACTTTTATTGAAGATGAACTCATCTGCCTAATGAACAAATTACGAACGCAAAATAAATGACAAAATCTAGCTACCCTAAATGGTTACAACATAGTAAACACAAATAACACCCTTATTTCCTAAACAGTAGTAACTCTTTATTAGAAACAACTCAACTTTCAAAGTACTAACCATCAGTATTAACACACCATTAACTTGCACAATGGTTCCCACTGACCACACAACTTTCTAGTGAGCTCTTTTAAAGGGTGTTTGGGATTGAGTTTGAAAATGATTTATTGGCTTATTGGTTTTTTTTAAAAAGCTAATAAATTAAAAAAAGTTTGATATTGATAAAAGTTTTTTTTATTTTGACTTTTTTAGAATGAGTAAAAAATTGTTTTTCAAAACCTCAAAAACCTGATTTTTAATTGATTTTTAGTTTTTTGAACATAAAATTAAAAATCTAACATCATTCTTAAAATAGCAACTAAACATGAAAACTTATTATATCATTTTTTGTCATTTTACTATTTCCCACCACAAAAGCTAATACAAACAATTTCTTAAAAACTCCTTTAGAAAAAGTAATAAGTTTAATAAGCACTTTTAGAGTAAAATGAGTTATAGTATTAATATTGGAGTCTCCATCTTCATCTAGATAAAAACACGTTTTTCTTTAAATTTTGTTAATTTTTCAAAAACATCTCATATTCGACTCCCTATCTCTATGTATTTTTTACTCACAAACACTTATATTATTCTATTTTTTTCTTTTTCCTACCAACTCGCAATAGAAATGTAGAAGGTTGAATATGAACCTCTAAATATAGACGTGTATTTTATTTTCTATATATTTTTCTCTGTAATAGAGATTTCAATGTGATGATGTTTTTGTTATTTCCTCTTTTTTTCTCTGTAATCTATAGAATAGAGGATCCAATGTGAATGCTCTTAATTTATTACTAATACAATAGAACTACCTATATACATTAGAGCATTCACATCTCACCTCTATATAGTCTTTATCTCTACAATATATAGAATAATTTAAAGAAACTATCCAAAACACCACTGTATCTCTCTATAATAGAGAACAACTTAGAGAAAGCAAAAGCAAGCCTCTATAATATATTGTGAATGTATAAAAAAAATAATAATAATAAAATAAGAGTTTGTAAGTAAGATAAAGGTAGAAATGGAGAACAGGATATATGAGGTTTTTAATAAAAGTAAATAAATTTCAAAAGAAAACGTATGTTTTTTAATTACATTGTATAAATAGAGAAAGAGAATGGTATCTGAATGCTATTAAGAGAAACACCTAACAATTGATTTGTTAGACTTTAGCACTACATTCCAACAATCTCTACGTTAGTACCAATGATGGTGTTCTAGGAGTTCCCTATAAATCAAAGTGCACACTGACAACACTCCATTTGTTTTATCAAGCTACTTCACGTGGGTGATGAGCCTCTCTAGAGGATGATCCATTACGTCAGCACCACATAGAATGGGTGTGAGTACAGGCCTAAAGGGGATGGACCTAGGAAATGGAGGATGTGGCTAAAAAATATATGTATGTATAGTTGTGTATGTGTAGAGAAGAAGAGAGACATGACCGTACCCAAAGTCTCGTGGCAGACGTCCTCGACGCCACCGGACCACCAGAAATGATGTTGGGGGCATCGCTGGGCCAGGCCGGGCCTGAACGACCCCCACACCGAGTAGCCTCACTTCCCACTCCATTTGTTTTATCACTTCCCTAAGACATTGTTCTCATAGAACCTGACATCATACGGTTATCATAGAACTTGACATTCCTTGAGTTGGAAATGGGTTCCAATAGATAGTTCAGGATTTTAATCCAGCGAGTTTTTAAGATCCTGTGCGTTACGAGGGGGCATCAAACTAAACAAAATATAGATATAAACACGTTATATCACGCACGCACGTTACGTGGTGTTAAATCGCTAAATTGAAACAGAAACGTTGTTAAATTGTAGAAAATAATGACTAAGCAGAAACGATAACAACAAAACACATGTGAAAAGTATTGACATCAAAACAACAATAAAATTGACAATTCTTAACATGTCCAAATAAGACGCCGCATGGTTAAGTACACACGTCTAAATATAAAAGTTAGATTTAATTATAACGTAAAGAAAATAAATAATTCATAATTAATTAAATGTATAACAAAACAAGAGATAAAAGAAAAATATAAGAAAAAAATAATTAAATTGTAAAGGGTGTAAGTAAATATAAAAATTTATGGATTCTAGTGTAAAAGTAAATATTTTTTTAAATTATATAGTAAATAGAATATGATGATGTAAGAAGGAAAGTGATAAAGAAAGAGAGAGAAAGATAGGACGAGGGTGAAGGAAAGATAGAGAGAATAAGGCTTGGACCAATGAAAAACATTCTAAATTGAATGGTAACTTTTTTTTTAACAACACTTTATATATAAATATAAAGAGCCAGTAAGAAAATTGAGACAAACATTAAAAAGCGAAAAGAAAAAACGCAGCAAAAGGCAGATTACGTAATATCTGTTACATCAAATTCTCTCCATTTGTCCCATGAAGGGGACTTTATCTTCGCGTAGTTGCACACCCAAACCAAAGCGTCTTCTTTTATAAGTTCTAGCATTTTGTTGACGGGCATGAAAGAGTCCTCAAAAGTCTTCATGTTTCTTGCGTACTATATTCTCCATGTCATCGCCGTAGCCACGGTGTAAACAAGTCATTTCCAAATTTTTCCACCTGGGCAATCTTTCAACTTGGAGATAATTTCCTCCAAGTTGTTACAATCCGTTAGAGGTTTTATCCGCATCCAAACCGAGACATTCCACCAGATGCATTTCGACCGCAAACATTTGGTGAAATGTTGTCAGCATCTTCGTCCCCTATCCCGCATCTCGGACATCGGGTATCGGGAATGCTTATTCCTCTCGCGAGTAAACCTTTTCTTGAAGCGATCTTTCCCTGCACCGCCCTCCACATCAGATAATTAGTTATCGGCGGAGTCGAGCCGTTCCACTAGAAGTTGCTACTGACGTCATCAGCGTTTAAACTAGCTACGACAATTTCCAACCTCAGATGTTTGACCGAAAACTGATCTCCTTCATTGTTAACCTAAGCCCAAACGTCCTTGCCTCCTTTTAAATGAACTTCCTCCAACCTGGACATCAAATCCCATAATTGTTCCCACTGTATTCTGGTATTTGGGTGTTTCACCCAATACCATCTCCAACTTACCCCCTTGTCGTTTTTCAATTTTGCGAGCCGAAAAAGGTCCGGGTAGGCATCCATAAGAGGTTGTTGTGTTAACCAGCCATCTTTCCAAAACCGTATCGTTGTCTCGTCTCCCTATTCAGTCCTAATTTTCCCAAATGCAGATGCCATACTTTGAGAGTTCCTCATCTATATGCCCAATGTCCTTCCAAATACCCGGGATCATCTTTTTACAAGGAATCAATTTTGTCTCAACCTTGGATGAGTGGATCGCTGAGATAACTCGGGTCCAAAGTTGGTTTGGGTAGGATTTAATTCTCCACCACCACTTAGTGAGCATGGCGAGGTTGAAATCTTTAATCCCTCCTAGACACATTCCTCCCGCAATCTTCAGTCTCATAATCTTTTCCCAACGAACCCATCTTAATTTATGACTCGTCCCTGTCTTTCCCCAAACACAATCCCTTCTAATCTTTTCTAATTTGTTGATAATGATCTTCGGTGCTTGAAAAACCGATAAAAAGTATGATGGTAGGCTCCCCAAAACAACCTTTGCTAGGGTAACTCTCCCGGCGAAGGAAAGGTTTCGAGCTTTCCATTTCGATAGTTTTGTATTACAATTTTCCACAACTGGCTGCCAAAGCCTTGCTCTTTTCATATTCACCCCGATGGGGACTCCCAAATACGTAAAAGGGAAGGTCCCCACCGCACATCTGAGAGACCGAGCAAGCGGAGCCACTTCTTCACCTACCCCCCACTCCGAACAATTGCATTTATGATAATTAACTTTAAGACACGTGACCAAATTCAACCATCTCAAAAGACGGTTGAGGCTGAAAACATTTTGATCCATTCCCCAATAAAAAGCACATCGTCCGCGTAGCAAAGGTAAGAGAGGGTAGGTCCTCCGTTGGGGAGGTGGATGCCACGAAATAAACCTAATTGTAAAGCCCTAGCCATGAACATGTTCACTACTTCAATGGCTATTGTAAAGAGAAAGCGGATAAAGGGTCGCCTTGTCTCAAACCCGGTTTATACGCAAATTCTCCCGACGGTGACCCGTTAATGAGAACCAAACCCCTCCCCGATATAAGACATCCTTTTTATCCATTTGATCCACCGATCGGGAAAAGACATATATTCCATCACTTGGAAAAGAAAATTCCAATTAATGGTGTCATATACTTTCTCGAAGTCTACTTTGAAAACCAGCAATTTAGTCTTACCTTTTTTTTGCCCATGCTATAGTCTCACTGACAACGAGGGGGCCATCAAAAATGTTGAGTAGAGGATGTTAAAGATGTCATGATATCCTTTAGTCGATTTGCTAGAGTTTTTGCTATAATTCTATGTATCGACCTCACCAAAGTTATTGGTCTAAAACTATATGTGTGAAAGGGAAGTTAATAAATTATATAAGGGAAATAATAGATGTTAGGTATAGATATAAGTTAGGTTATACGGTGTATGAATTAGCGGTTCAAAAGAAAAATATATTACTAAGGAATTTTCAGAATAATTACTTAAGTTGATAAATCATTTCTTAGATTGATATCAAAAGATACTTATAACAAAATTTTGTTTTAACTAACAAAATTGATTATCCAGCAATTTTATTTATTATTGAATTTGAAAAAAAAAATGGAAAATTATACAGTTTAATCTTTTATAACTAAAAGGGATATTGGATTTAAATAACCCTAACTTTTATCAATTGGCCGATAACACTCCCAACTTTCAATTTGTACACCAGCACTCACAACTTTCAACATATTGACTGATAACACTCCCTAACTAACAAAACCCTAACAGAGTTAGCTGATGTCAGCTGTCATATCAACAAAAATGTCATGTCAGCTGACACGTCATCAAAAATGCCACGTCAGGTGACACTCATAAAAAATGTCATGTCAGCTGCCACATCATCAAAAAAGACGCATCAGCTAACACGTCAGCAAAAATGACCACATTAGATGTTACATTAGCAAAAACTAACTGGGTTATGATTCAATTAGCTAGAGAGTGTTATCGACCAATAAGTTGAAAGTTAGGAGTGCTGGTGTACAAATCGACAGTTTAAAGTGTTATCGGTCAATTAATAAAAGTTGAGATTATTTAAATAAAAAACGATGTTATCTGTTCTATAAATTGTGCAGGTCCACTTACTATCCTTTCTGATAGTTCGAAGAGGAATAATGTTACATTGGAGTTGAACCCCAATTCATTGACAAAGGTTTATATTCTTATTTTCACTCATTTTGAAAATCTATGTATCGCTTTTGATTATTAAAAATAGTATTTATAACCTTGTATATCATTAATATATAATATTTTGAAATCTTGTAGGTTGCTAATGTAATATTCGTAGATGAACCAGCCGGTGTAGGATTTTCATATGCTATGACTTACGAGGGAACTAAGAGTAGTGATTCCCATTTAGCTTTACATAGTTATCAATTTTTAACAAAGGTACTTGTATCATTATTTTCAAAAAAAAAATTGGTGAAAATAATTTGTTAATTACTATTATTTTTTGTGTTTAAATAACAGTGGGTTTTGGAGAATCCAAGGTTTCAAAATCATCAATTATACATATCGGGGATTTCATACATGGGCATTCTTGTACCAATGGTTGCTTTAGAGACATACAAAGGTAACAACTTGTATTCATGTAGATACAACTGATATTCATATTTATCCTAAGGTGAGCTTGAGTTTGCCTTGCTTAAATCTTGAGATCGAGTATCGTTTGTTTCGAGCTTTATTTCTAAAGCTTGAGTTTGGCTTTTGATCAAGCTTTAGCTTAGCTCGGGCTCGGCTAATTTATAATTTAATTATATTTATGCATGTTTCTTATTGTTTATTTTATATATATATATATATATATATATATATATATATATATATATAATTATGGTGATTTTATTGTAAGAAAATATAAAAGTGTGAGAAAGATAACAAAGAATCTAAACCGTTAGATATTTAATCAAATGGTTGAGATATTGATGGCAATCTTGTAAATAGTATTGACTATTAAATTAATTAATTTTCTAGATTAACGGTATAAAGATATATTTAACATTTTTAATTTAAAAAACTAACATTAATGCATATGCAAGTTTCCCCATTTCTTTTTTAAACATCAATAACTTTTTATACGTAACTTTTAAAAAAAAATTTACACCATATTAAGAAGTGTTTTTTTTATCTTTAATATGAGTACCATATTGATATACTTATGTAGAGAGAAAAAATTACATCTCGCTTGAATGTTTTAGTCCATGGTGTTTATCTATGTTCATACAATAGTGTTTTAATTGTAGGCTGTTATTTCTGTTATATTTCTGTTCTTCGTAAGATGTATGCCTTCAATATAATATTGTGGTGTTTTTATGAGTTGGGGTGTTAAACCTATTATATTTAATGTGAGTACAAAAGTCCTTGATTTATTAGAGTGTTATTTCTGTTATATTCAATGTTAGGGTGTTCTTTATAAGATGTGTGGCTTCAATATACATGTTGTGGTGTTTTTTATGAGTTAGGTGTTATTTCTGTTATATTTCTTTTATTTATAAGATGTATGCCTTCAATATACCTTCTGTGGTATTTTTATGAGTTAGTGTGTTATTTCTTTATAAGATGTATGCCTTCAAATTCGAAAATCCTTACAATAACTGCCAAAAATCGTTTACATATATTTTCATAATTAGATTTTATTAATTAAATTACACTTATATCTTTAAACTACCAAAATAAAAAAGGACACGTGTCACCTCCAAAATCGGTTACATATATTCATTCCATAATTAGATTTTTTATATATATTATAACTATTATTATAATTAAAATAATATATATTATTTAATTATTTTTATCTTATATATAATAATAAATATAAAGTAAAGATTTAGTTAACATATTAAAAAAAGTTATATAGATAATAGGCTCGATAAGTGAAGTCTGTGTTCGTCTATAAATGACCTTATTTATAGGCTTGAGTTCATGCTCGGACTCATTTATGTTCAGCTCAACTGAAACTTTTAACGAGCGGATCTCAACTAATACACGAACTCATTTACAATTTTGTTGCAAATAACCCTTTTTAGTAGTGTAATATGCACACTATTCCAACCTGTGAAAATTTTCAAGAGGCATATTATATCTACTTTTTACAAGTCGCATCGGGAATGATTTTATTTATTTCTCTCAAATTTTGCAGGCAATGAAGATGGAAATCAACCACAGTTGAATATTAAAGTATACGTCTACTTCACATGTTTTTCTTTAATTTCGCATATTAGTCTAAATCTCATGCTTCAGACACATTTCCATTAACTTTTTTTAAGAATGGCCAACTCATTCATTCACTAATCCTATTATTAATCTACACATTTTTCTCATAGATTAGAATCGCTAGCTTCTAGAAGAGAGACACCTTTACACCTTGATAGAAACTAATATCTGTACATTGACAAAGTTATTTTTTGAACGGCAAATTTGGATCACTGACGAACCACTACAGTATTATTACTGACAATATTTTGTTTCCTCATTATACATACAGGTATACCTAATAATTAGACCACTCACCGATAAATTCATTGATTTTAATTCAAGATTTGAGTACGCTCACCGGTTTGCACTTATATCAGAGGATATCTACAAGGTAACCAAATATAACATGTGTATCAACAAGATCATGACACGCATTGCGTGTAAAGCATGTTTTGACATTGTACTTATTGGTGTTATTATATTTCAGTCTACAAAAGAAGCTTGTGGTGGTAAATACATATACAATGATGCGAGCAACACTCTATGTTTAAGTAATCTCCAACGTGTTGATGAGGTATATGCATGCTTACGTTTGATCGGATATTTTGTGTTTCTTTGTATTGTGTCATTAATCCATATTCCCAATTTTAGTGCATAAGCGGAATTAACTTAGAAACATATTGGAGCCATTGTGTGATGATGCCGACCCAGAGCCACCGTGTGTCGTAATATTTATCTCTCTCTCACATACATTTGTAATTGAGAAATGAGGAAATATGGCTAAGACATTTGTTCTAATTTATAGGCAGCTACTTATGTAATTATAGAAGATTGGGCTAACGATGAAGATGTTCAGAAAGCTCTCCATGTTCGCGAGGTATGCTAACGGGTGTGCTAAACGTAACTTCACGCCTTCAATTTTACTTGTTGCGCTCCACTAACATGCCAATGAATATGTTTGAAGTATCCTTTAACAAAAGGGCAAGACGAAAAGAGCACAGTGTATTTGGATTCAATGAGTCTCAAGCTTTTTATAACACCAGTTTCTTCACATATAATGATAAAATAAAAGAGTGTTTGTGTTTTCATTTACCTTCTTGCATTACCCTTGATTCACATCTATTATAATTCTTACAATTACCTCTTCCACATTCATTTTATTTTAGGATTAAGCTATAAAATAGCATATTACTTTCCTTATCATACCAATATGAGAAACTTTTGTTAATACGATCATTACACTTTTAAAATTTCTTCCAACACGTATATCGTCCTTAAATGTGACATGAAACAATTTAAAAATTGCTTTGAGTGCCCTAATTCTTCTTGCTTTCTTTTCAACATTTTGTGTACTTGAATCAAATTTTGCAGGGAACAATAGAAACATGGAAGAAAAACAATGAAACTATGCATTATTATTTTGAGAAAAATGACACCACATGTTACTCATATGACATCTTCAGCACTATTGCCTACCATAAACAGCTTGTTTCTAGAAATTGCCAGGTCTTGATCATCAGGTACCACCAATAGTCTTAGAGATAATAATCGCGTAAAATTTGCACTTTAGATCTGATGTGTATTGATTGGTTAATTGAATGGTCAAGAAATAAAAAAGAAGCTTGAGAGAAATAAAGTGAGGATATTGAAACTAAACTTTCTGCATATTCTTATTAAAAGCAAAAGGTTTCCTTTATAAAGGAAAACTACAAGAAAAATTCAAAATCTTCCTAACTAATTGGAAACGGGGCATCCCCATGGTTTCCTTATTCTCAGCATGCTCTTAACTAAACAAGCAGAGAAAGGAACAATTCAAAATTAATGTTACAAAAGGTTTTGACCATTCAAACTAATTTATTCAAATAGAAAAGAAAGTGAACGTTGTCAATAAGCTCACATGCATGCGACTAGTTTGTGGACTCCTTGGGCTCATGCACCTTCGGTTTGTTCTCTTTAGACGGCAGCCCAGATACGTAACAAGATCATGGTAATAACTTATATGTTCTTTCTCCTAAAATTTGAATTGGCAGCGGTGATCATGATATGACATTTCCATATGTGGGAACAGAAGAATGGATAAAATCTCTCAATGTTCCAATTGAAAGCCCTTGGAACCCATGGTTCGTTGATAATCAAGTTGCTGGGTGAGCTCAATTTTCCGTCCTAGTATTTTGGTAACATGGAATGCTTCATTGTAAACTTACCATGCAAAGTGATGCTTCTTTGTTTGTGTAGATATCAGATGACATATGGAAAGAATGGATACTCGTTAACATATGCAACTGTTAAGGTAAGAAGCATCACATTTTAACCATGTTTATTTTTAAATATTTGATTATTTGCCATGAACTACATGAATGGACCTTACTGTATGTCACATCTATTGTGAAAAACATGATTAACGAGATAGAAAATTGTTTTAAATTATGTAGGGTGCGGGTCATTCAGTGGCATTCAACAAACCTGAAGAATTTTCTGCTCTCG
Source organism: Scalesia atractyloides (assembly GCA_947069175.1). Taxonomy (NCBI): domain Eukaryota; kingdom Viridiplantae; phylum Streptophyta; class Magnoliopsida; order Asterales; family Asteraceae; genus Scalesia; species Scalesia atractyloides. Next base: position 49,536,235 of record CAMTDV010000002.1, on the reverse strand, counting down.
TGTATGGGTGGCTCGATCATTATGCTTATATAAGTGATTCTTAAGCAAAGCAGATGTAATGTTATTATCAATGTTGTTAGTTTTATTAGATGGAAAAAAACCATGCAGTTTTGAATTATAATGGTTTGAAATGAATGCATGGATATGAATTTTATTAGGTAAAACAATTAGAACGACCATTTTTAGAACAAATTGTTTTGCGTTGATGCATTCCCACAGTTTTCATATCGAAAATAACAAACAAACAATTGAAAAAACTAGAAGATTGATCGGTGATGAAAAAAACAAGATTAATACTCAAATTGATTGATATATGTTCAAGCAGATCTACACACTTGATTTGTTCGACACATACATAAGAATGTGAAGAGTTGTGTTTGTTAGGTTTAACCGCTTCTCCGTTCGACACACCGTTTAACCTACCTACTACCCAATATATATTCGGCTGAATATTTAGGCCCACACCAAATACAATTTAAAATATTAAGAAGTTTGACCCATATAAACATAAAATTGAACACACATCCCTAATCTTCAATCCGCACGTGTTGCAACCATTCTTTCTTTGTGATCTTCAGCAAACCCTCTCGAATGAAGTAGTGTTATTTGAGCCACCAACACTTGCAACTTGATCAACGGTTCCTCTTCATCGTCACTTGTTATGATCCAACCATTCATATTCTTTAGACCACTTGGTCCACAATCGCTTGGTTCATATTTGTGAGCACAATTGCCAAAGATAGATATAACGCGGAAGGGTAGTCTTGTTTATAACCCGCACTTCTTTTTTTAGCGGTAGAGGCTTTATTTTTCTTCACTTTTTTTCACAAATGTTGTCCACAAGTTCCTCCAAATCAGCATCTTCAAAGTATCCTCTTTTGGTAATAGAATGATTATACAATTCCAAGGTGTTTAAGTACCTATGGTAGATCATTTGAAGATTACTTCCCTAATCGATTTCAAAGCCGAAAGAGAATGTGAGTTCGATCCATTTTTGTTGCTTGGTTACCTGCCTAAAGCCACCAAAATTTTTGAACTAAAACATACAAGTTAGAAGATCCATAACCTTGCCATATTCAATCTTGGGGAGGGGGACTTGTTGCCTTTAGAGTTTTGAATACCCTTAACAAACCATTTAACAATGTCAATAAATTCTTTCTTGCGGACATCTTTGTGTTTAACAAACATGTTATAGATTCATATGGTGTTTAGAAACATTAAACACATATCCCAATTCTTAGTTGTTTCGGTTTCAAATTCTTTGGTTTCTTCAAGACGATCAAACATCAAGTCATATGTATGACCATTAAACTTGACTACTTATCCTTGAATGTACAATGGTTCTTTTCTTAATACATTCTTTGTCATCCTAGGAACAAATTGTACACAAGATATTTTTCTAACTTTCAATCAATGATCTTTGTTGTTCCTAACCCATGTATAAACATCAAATCATCCCATAAATATTTTTGAAATCATATAACAGGATTTTATTATTTGTCTGATGTTTCTTAGAACTAGGGTTAACATACCAAACTGCATCTCAATCACCGATGTTGGGTGCCGTTAACAACATAATTGGTATCTTGAATATCGAATTAATGAGGGATAATAATTTTTTACTTACATAGGCATGCAAAGGGCTAAAGTTTAAATTTAAAGAGTATCATATGAGTCCCTCGGTTTGGTCCTTCATTTGCCATACTACGCTAATTCCGGCCACTCCTTCATTCTTCATTACTAAATACGCACCTCGGACATAAACCCAAGGCTTCGCCATGTCGGATATCCTTTTCGTTGCCTTGAACTTCCAATGGTCTCTTTTGAACTTCCTGGATGCATATTCATTCAACAACAATCCAGGAAAAGAGTCTCCATTCCGTTGAGTTTTTCCTTTTGTTGTAGAAATTCCACATACCTTGACGAGATTGGATCGAAAAGAGCCCATTGGTTCTAATACCACTTTTGCGTCGATGAATTCCCACAAATTTCATATTGAAAATAATAAACAAACTAAATATTGAAATAACCTGGAAGATTTAACGGTGATGAAAGACAACAAGATTAATACTTATATTGATCAATATATGTTTAATCAGATCTGCATACTTGATTTTGTTCTTCACATACATATATAAGAATCAGAAACGTTGTGTTTGTTCAATTTAACCGCTTCTCCATTCGACACATCGTTTAACCTACGACCCAATGGTATGGAAGGGGTGAATAGTTAGGCACATGCCAAATACAATTTAACATACTGATAAGTTTGACCCATATAAACATAAAATATAAATGAATTTAACCCATATTTTATGAAGGGTTAGATTGAAAGATTAGAATTCAACAAATTATCCATAGCTAAGTTTTTTTTTCAACAACCAAATATTATAAAACAAGCTAGCAACACTGGTCCAAACAACGAAACGTTATATGAAAGAAGCGGATGTTATAACCAACCATCTAGTTAACGTTTAATTTCCTACTTCTGTTCATTATCCACAAGTAGGAAAAAAAACAATATTATCAAAAATGCTATCTTTGTTCTTCACCTAACCATCGAACACCATGTCATTACGAAATCTCCATAGGATCCACCAAGTCTTAAGATGATGTCAATAACCAAAGCTCTCTTTGTTTGTTTAAAGCACTTGAATCTAACCACACATTATGCGCAACTGGAGTAACCAATGAAGGTAGTGCCATTTGAATCCACCTAAAAATTAGATCCCACACACTAGTAGCTATGGTACGAAAACCAACTAAATGGTCTACTTATTCTTCCGCTGAATCACAAATCGAGCATAAAGCACTTGGACTATCAACCCCTTTTCCACTAGATTGGCAACAGATTCAATAAAACCCTCTAACCCAAAATATTCATCTTAATCGGAACCGTTGAATTCCACTTCGTTTCCATGTGCCCATCTGAAAGGCCAACCTGTCAATCAACCTTCGAATGCTCATAACATAGAACGATTAATCCACTTCGAAATCCCATATCCACCTGTCTCCACCTAAATTTAGTTTTAACTCAAACAATTAACTTACAGATTGTTCAATTGATCCTCTTCTTGACCTCCCTTAACGAACCGCCTCCAAGAATAACCCCATCCTGCCTCACCTTTTCTTGCACTGATCATAGAATCACTAAAAGTTTCCAAGTTGTATATTCTTGGAAATCTATCTTTCAAAAGCTTTTCTCCCAACCATGGGTCTTTCCAAATAAAGTGGCTTCCCCGTTCCAAACCTTTTTCTTTAGCATAGACCATGGAATAATGCATGTCTTGTTCAACACCCTACTCGACTTAATAATACGACTCCACACCCCATTAGAGTTGCAAATACCCTACCCTTTATAACCTTTTCTTTCTCACCATAATCGCTTTAATAATCATCACCCATGTATCTTTACTTGAATTATCGAACCGCCACCTCCATTTCTGTAACAAAGCCCCATTGATCCCAACACAGATACCCCATTAGACATAAAAAAATAGAACAAAAATAGATCCCAATGATCCCAAAATAGATTTCAACAATGTGTACTTCCCTCCTATTGACAGTAAATTAGCTCGCCATTCGGGAAGCCTGTGATTAAATTTCTCAATAATAAGATCTCAACATATATACCGCCCACATTTGCTCCTACAAGAAGTAGCCAAATAAGGAGATAGAATCTTAATTGGTTGGCATCTAGTAATGGTGTTGGATCTATTGAACCCTATAAAAGAACAAATGATTGGAAAGCCAAAATGTTCTATATCATCTGATCAACAATAAACAGTGCTTTGAATATTTAACTCCTCCCAAAGGCAAAGGCAAAGACATCAACATCTGCTACTCAAAGGTCTGTTGAAGCTAAAGTCAGTCATACAAGATCTGTTGAAGACAAGCTATGCTCAAAGTCAAAAGTCTGCTGAAGAGAACTTCTGTTATTGAATAATTAAAGAACTGTTGAAGCAAAGGTCTACTGGACCATCAGAGATTAAAGCTCATCAGAGTTTCAATCAACAGATGCTGGATCAATAGAGTTTTTATATTAATGTAACATGTTTTAGTTTTAGCATATGTTAGAGTTTGTTAGGTTGTTAGATGTCATTGTCAAGGTGATGTCAACCTAAATGCCATAGTGGTTTTAATTGTACTATAAATAGAACAGTGCATGTATAGTTCTATTCATCACTTCCCTTCTAACATTATGTACGAACAAATTGAGTGATCTTAGGCTAAGGGGGAGTTGTAATATTTGCATGCATACGTGAATCAAAGTTTACAAAAGCATGTTGATGAAAAAAATGTCTCTATTGTTGTGATTTGAAAGTTTATTATTTCCGCTGCACTGTTTCATTACAGTTTATCTTCTTTCATTGATTTCCATCTTAAACAAACACAACAATATCAAACTCAGATCCAAAACAATTGGTATCAAAGCTTGGTTAATCAAATATTATCTTACAATCAATTTGATATAAACAGATCAGCTCTCACTACTGATTCGTTTGTTCGTTGTATTGAAAACAGAGTAAAAGTTTATTATGTTCAAAGTATTTTTAAACAAAAACCTGTTTGTAAACAATCAGAAATGTCTCAAAATCCACAAGATCCACACAACACAGGCACCATGTACAAGCCTCTGATGCTTGTCAGATTGGAATATAATATCTGGCAACGTTGGATGGGTCATATACTTGCACAACAAAATATGGGTTGCTAGAAATCGGTTATCTTGGGACCTCATGTTCCGATCGTATCGAGTGCTGAAGACCCAAAAGTTCAAGTTTCAAAGAATCCTGAAAACTACTCTGAGCAAGATTTTTAGAAAATTGAGCTAGATGCAATGGCATTTAGCATCATTGCTACGGCCTTGCCAAATGATATCCATGCTTGCATGTTGCATTGCAACAGTGCATTGGAGTTGTGGGATGCTTTGAAAGAGCAATTCGATGGGACAGAGAAGGTTATTGAAAACAATCATGAAGTTTTAAACCAACAGTATGAAACATTTTGTTATGTTAAAGGAGAATCATTAACTTAGCAGTTTGAAAGGTTTAGTTGTCTAATAAGTGAATTAAAACTGGTAAATATTAATTATCCTAATTCAACCTTGAATAGCCGATTTCTAAGATCATTATAAGAAAAACAGGACACTATTACTTTTATTACTAGAACCGCTGTTGGGTTCAAGGAAATGACTTTGACTCAGCTTTATGGTAGGCTTCTCACTTATGAAAGAGAGCTTAACCAAAAAAAGAAGCTACAGGAGTCAGGAAAAGTTGTTGATAGTTATGCCTTTGGTAGTACAACACTTTTTGGTCAAGAAGAAACCTCTGGTGGAAGTAAGGATCAGAGTTATGATCATTTTATTGACATAACATCTGGTTAGGGATTTAGCTCTAATTCTTACTCACCCAATTATGCTTTTGCTGCAAATGGGGAAAACTAAGTTTCTGACAACTTATCTTTTGAGTTAAATGATCTTCAACATCTTGACCCTGTTGATTTGGAAGAAATGGACATCTTACACCAACTGGCCTTGCTGAGTGTTAGGACTAGCAAATTTTACAAGAAAACTGGTAGAAATTTTCCAGGGTTGCATGGGGGTTTAAAAATTGGGTTGGATAAGTCAAAAATCAAATGTTATAAGTGTAAGGCTATGTCATTTTGCTAGAGAATGCAGGAGCCAAACAAGTGGCCCTATTGTTACACATCCTAGTCCTAGACCTCAAAACACTCAAAACACTATCCATTATTCCCAATATACCCCTGCTCCACACATGCAAAACACTGCTCATTTTGCACACCCTGTAAACATTGGTCTTGTCGTGTATGTCCAAACCACTGTTCCTCAGATACAATATGTTCAAGCCCCAGTTCCTCAGGTTAAAGCGCAACCTACACCACAAGCTACACAAACCTCTACTACTACAGAGACCAGCCAACAGAGCTTCTTTACGCAAGATTTTGTTGATTGGAATAGCTTACCTAAAGAACTAACTTATGAAAATTTTGCCCTAGTTGCCAATTCTGAAAAGAAACTTGATTATTTTTGTTTTATGGCACTAGACACTATTTTGGAAGGGGAAGAGTCTGAGAAAGTGGTGTCCAAAATTGATGAGATTTGTGAAAATGTTGCAACAAATGTTTCAGAAGAGAAAGTTGGTGAAGAAATAGATCCTCTGTTAGACCCATGGGATTCTAGTGTTTGTGAAGGAGAGTGTGATTGTACCATGATGGCTGCTGCTAAGGTATCACCTCAAGTCCTTAAAGACTTACGTCAGGACAAATGTATTATTGCTTTTTCTAAAATTAAAGAGGTAAATGAAAATCTTAGAAACAAGATCTTAAATGATGAAATTCAGTTTGAAAAACTTATAAAAGAGTGAAAATCAAAACTGTTTGAAAATGATAGCGAAATCGGCAGTCTCAAACATGAATCAAGCATAACCAAGGATCAACTCTAAACTATGATAGAAAAATATCAAAGTTATAAAAAGGATCTTGAATCTACCTAGATCATCTATAAAAAATGGGTTGAATCTTGCAAAGGTTGTGAGTTAATGTTGGAGTCACAAATCAAAAGCAATGTAAAATTTGGTGTAGGTTTTCGAAAACATGACCAAGTTTCTCAAAACACTGCTGTAAATGATTGTGGTTTGGTTGAAATTATTCCAACAAACTTGGTTGGTCAAGAAATTAAAGTCACTGAACCTAATGGTAAGAAAATTGTTCTAGAAAGACCAGATGGATCCTCAATTTTTAAGGAGATAGAGAAATATCAATCCAAACCTACCTGGTCAGATGAGTGTGACATTCTTGAAAACTTTAAGACAATGGATTTCTCAACCATTGAAGGTGTGAAAGCACCTCAAGTCAAAATCATTCCCCTAAAAGACCTTCCAGTAGATGTTACATCATCTGTTGACAAAAAGGGTGAAAAGGGGAAGAAGAGAGAAAAGATAACAAACCTGTTTTGTGATTTTTGTGAAAAGAAGAATCATGTTACTAAAAATTGTTTTCTTCTAAAAGCATATGATATCAACAAAACAAGTGTGATTATTGATGCACCTCATTGTACCATCTGTGGCAAAAAAACCACCAAACTCAAGGGTGTGTTTATCTCAAAAATTTTGATGTCAAAAGAAATGAGTATAAATCTAAAACACTTGAGAGTTAAAAAAAGACCAAGACCAAACAGACCTTTGTCCTGGTCCAAACATTTGATACCAAACAATTGAGTATAACCTCTGTTTCCAAAGAGGTTCAGGTAACAGATACACAACTGGCTAATAAATTTCCAAGAGGATATGGCCAACCGGCTTATAAGAGTGTACCACTTGGCTATGAGTTCTATAAAAGACCCTCAAAACCAAGAGTAAACAAGCATCCTCATGGTTATAATCATTTGAGAGGAAATTGTTCACAACAGATATTTCAAAAATCTATTCAAAACTCTAACCATTCTCCTAGACTTGAGTCTGAAATGTCTGTGACCCCATCCAAAGTCATTTTGGCTTTGGACACTCACCAAAACTAACATGTTACTGATGTGCAGGGAGCTTCTACTTGCCTTGATAGTTTATGGTATGTAGATAGTGAAGGCTCCAGGCATATGACAGGATGTAGAGCCCTTCTCAAAGATTTTCTAGCACATTGAGTGGGTAATATATCTTTTGGTAACAACCCAAAATGTAAGGTGTTGGGGTCAAGGACAGTTCAAGCAGGAAAACTTAAGTTTGAAAATGTCAATCTTATTGACAATCTTAAATTTAACATTCTTACTGTATCTCAAATGAGTGACAAAGGCTATGGGTCATTCTTCACTAAGAAAACTTGTAAGATTGTCGGGCCAGAAGTGGTTAAAAAGGTTGAAACAAACATTGCTAAGAGTAAAGCACAACTTGTTGCTCACAGGAGTGGCAATGTGTATGTGGTTGATATGTTGAAATATAATTCATTGACTAATGCTTGTCTGTTCTCAGTTGCCTCTAACAAAGAGACAAAACTATGGCATAGAAGACTTGGTCAGACAAATCTCAAAACTATCACTGCACTCTCTAAACAAGGTCTTGTAAGAGGTCTTCCATCAAAACTGTTAACATATGATGAACTTGTAAATCCTGTTTAAAAGGTAAAAAACATAAAAGTTCATACAAATCAATTGAAGAGTCTAAAACAAGTCAGTGTCTACGATTGTTACACATGGACTTGTTTGGCCCTTTAAAAATCATTAGTGTTAAAAAGAAGAGGTATTGTCTTGTTATAGTTGATGATTTTTCAAGGTTTACATGGACTTACTTTTTGCCCTCCAAAGATGAGACTGCAGGCATTTTGCAAGACTTTGTATGAAAAGTTGAAAAGCAATTTGACCTACTAGTAAAAGTCTTTAGGAGTGACAATGGAACAGAGTTTAAAAGTAAGGAGTTGGATGATTTCTATGTGTCAAAAGGGATTGTTAGGCAATACAGCTTTCCAAGGACACCAAAACAAAATGTGGTGGTTGAAAGGAAAAATAGAACTCTAATTGAAGCTGCTAGAACAATGCTTGCAGAGGTTTAGCCTTGTATTTATGGGCAGAGGCTGTAAACACTGCTTGCTATGTATAGAACAGAGTTTTGATTAACCCAAGACATCAAAAGACTGCTTATGAAATTCTGTTCAAGATCAAACCACTAATCTCTTACTTCAAAATCTTTTTGGTTGCCTATGTTTTATTCTAAACTTAAAAGACTCAATTTCAAAATTTGCAGGCAAAGTAGATTGTGGTTATTTTCTGGGATACTCAACCACTGCCAAAGCCTATAAAGTGTTTAACACAAGGACTAGGTGTGTGGAAGAGACCTTGAATGCAAAGTTCAAAGATCTTTCTTCATTAAAAATCTCAGCAAATCCTATTGAATTATTTGATTTAGATAAATTTACATTTGAAGATGTGTCTGTCAAGACTAACACTTCATGTACACCAAAATCGTGAATACTCTGCCACTGCTGCATCAACTATTATCAAAGATCTTCTTCATTAAAATCTCAGCAAACCTATTGAATTATTGATTAGATAAATTTACATTGAAGATGTGTCTGTCAAGACTACACTTCATGTACACCAATCGTGAATACTGCACTGCTGCATCAACTATATTCTAACAACTATGAATACTCTGCCATTGCAACTATTGTTGATCCTCAAACCTCTGCCAGCTCATCCTGTCAAACCCCTGTCAACAAAAAGTCCATTTTCTGTGAACAAAAGTCAACCCATGTTTACCCCTATCCCACCTATACTTCCACTTCCTTTCCAAACAGATGTTGGCTCTTCAAAATTGCCAACAGATGTTAGCTCAGATGATTCCCATCTGCAGCCTTCACCTCTCAATGCCATAATTCCATACAAGGGAGATCTGATCTACCTTAAAAATCATCCTCCAGTCCAAGTTATTGGCAACATCAATGAAAGGGTACTCACAAGAAGTCAATCCCAAAACATTTATCTTTTTGTTAGTTTTTTTATCTCTCACACAACCTAGCAAGTACCAAGATGCACTAAGAGACAACAGTTGGGTAGAGCTATGCAAGAAAAGCTCCTATAGTTCAAAAGACAACAAGTATGGGAACTTGTACCATTGCCTCAGGATGTATGTCCAATTGGCACAAAATGGGTCTTCAAGAACAAAACAGATGAAAGGGGCATTGTTGTCAAAAACAAAGTTAGGCTTGTGGTTCAAGGCTATAGACAAGAAGAGGGCATTGATTATGATGAAACATTTGCTCCTGTTGCAAGACTAGAGGCCATCAGATTGTTCTTAGCATTTGCTGCCAACCACAACATCAAGGTGTATCAAATGGATATCAAGTGTGCTTTCTTATATGGCAAAATCAAGGAAGAGGTATATGTATGCAGATCATGTTTACAAGCTAAACAAAGCTTTATATGGCTTGAAACAAGCACCTAGAGCCTGGTATGAAACTCTTTCCACCTTTCTCTTATCCATATGCTCTACAAGAGATAAATTGATAAAACTTTGTTTCCAAAATGGAGAAGAAAGGATTTGATGCTTGTCCAAATTTACGTGGATGACATCACTTTTGAATCCACATGTCCTGGCATGTGTGAAGAGTTTAGAGAACTCATGACAGCAGCGTTGAAATGAGTTCTATGGGTGAACTTCAATGCTTCCTTGGTCTCCAAGTTAAGCAGTTGCAAAATGGTACACTCATTCATCAAAGCAAGTATGTCAAAGAACTACTTACAAAATTTGATATAAATGATTGTATACCATGTAGTACACCCATGGCCACATCCAAACTGGTCACTATTGATGACAAAGATGACTTGGTTGATCAAACTCTTTAAAAAAGCATGATTGGGTCTTTGTTGTACCTAACTGCATCAAGGCCAGACATCATGTTTGCCACATGTGTCTGTGCGACATCCCAGTCAGCACCTAGAAAGTCAAAACTTATTGCTATGAAAAGGATATTCATATACATAAAGCTACTCCCACACTTGGTATCTGGTATCCTGCTAACGAAATATTGAGCTTTCAGGTTATTCAGATAGTGATTTTGCTAGATGTCATGCAACAAGGAAGTCCACATCAGGAGGTTGTCAGTTTCTTGGCAAAGCAAAAAAGCAAGTTGCAGTTTCAACATCCACATCAGAGGCTGAATATATTGCTATTGCTAGTTGCACTGCTCAACTCTTGTGGCTTCAAAACCAATTGCTGGATTTTGGTGTAACTACTCTAAAGACTCCTCTCATGTGAGGGATTGCTATGACATCAGACATCACTTTGTGAGGGATTGCTATGAAAAGGGTTTGATTTCTCTGCATCATGTTCCAACTAAGGATCAACTGGCAGATGTGCTGACAAAAGCTTTAGACACATCTACCTTTGAAAACTTGATCTCTAGGATTGGCATGCTAAACGTAGATTAAAGGCAAATTTTGTTTTCCATGAATAAAAAGCATTAAAATGTTTTCAAAAAATCAAAAATTCATCCTTAAATATAGTTCCAAAATTAAAATTTTTCAATACATCCTTAAAGTTTGTTTCAAACCACTGTTTCTCAAAACCTCTGTTTGGCTTAAAGGTATATGCACTGTTAAAAGTGTATCCTCTCTTCTCATTTGCCACTGTTCCTATCTACTATTCATGACCCTGTTCCCAACCACTGTTGGTTTCTAGTAGAGGTTTCCCAAAAAACTTTCATTCATTACTACAACAGAGGTTACACATGGATAGATGTTAGCCATCAGATCTTTGAAATAGATGCCACGTCAGCACTCACTTTTTCCGTTATATATTCCTGTTTCATCCAAATAGAGCTTTTCACTGTCGTCTCGAATTCAAAATTCTTTTAAATGTGGTTTCCGTTACTCTCATTCCTTCAATCTCACTTTCATTCTCTTCATCATCACTCATAACTACCTCCCTACTTTCAAGAAAACCGACATAACTACCTCCCCACTTTCAAGAAAACTGACAAAAATACTTCCTTTCACTCTTTAATTGATGTTCTACAAGCATCAAAGTACAAAGCCATACTTACCGTTGATGCACCAATATATGTTGATACACTCCGACTATTCTGGTCTAGTGCTGAGGTTCAAACTTAGAAGAAAAGGCCCTATACTAACACTTCCAAGGTCGGAAACACTCTAGTTCAAATTTCTCCATCTTCAATATCCACAACAATTGGTCTGGATGACCTAGCAAGTAACACATCCTTTTACAGACAAGCACTTCACACAGAGTTCATTGAAAGAAGGTATAAGGGCCAGTTAACAGGAGTTACAATTTACAAACCTCAATTTCCTCCTAAAATTAGATATTTTTTCCGTACTCTATTAATATGTCTCTCACCCAAGACCACCTCATTTAATGAGATTCCACAAAAATTACAATACTCGGGATATGCAATTTTAACAAAATCAGATTTTAATCTATCCCAAGCCTTATTCTTGGACTTGATTGCAAAAGTGACTACTATCAAAGGAAACAAACCAAAAGCTTTTCTCATAGATCTAAGACTCTTAAGCTTTTATCTTCAAAAATAAGTTTCTAAACAAGATTTTCAACAAGATGTTTTTTCGCATTAAAAGCCTTACACATGAAACTTTTACAAGAATGTCTGATAAAAAGTCAAAAGCTTTAAAAACACAAGCAAAGGGGGATAAAGAAACTTTAGATGAGTCCACATCACAAGCTCAAACCTCTATTGATGAGCCCACTGTTCCTGGTGATCATAACACCACAACCGGTGTTGTGAAACCCACACCAGCGAAATCCAAAAGAAACCCCTCTCCCCCCAATACAAAAAGCCCACCCATAGGATAACCTAGTGGTATCACAAAAGCCACTTGAAACCACTATTGTTACTTCCTCACAACAGTTGGAAAGATCACCACCTAGAAGCCAAACTCCTCCTGCATCCTCATAAAAGGATCAGGTTGTAAGCACAAGGTCACCACATTATGAAGCAGATATTTCACTTAAAAGTCTGTTTTCAAGCCCCTCTCCCAGGGCTGTCTCTCTTTCCACTCCACAACCATCTCCCACAATTACATCCCACTTTTATACCTATGTTTCATGCAATTGATGAAAATCAGACACAATTCAGTTCCTCTCAATCATCATTCAAAGAGAGTACACCCCCATAAGTGACTGAGTATGAGAAAAATCAAGTTGCTAACCCAAAAACAACTGAGGAGGCTACACCCAATGAGTGACAAGTAACTCTTGGTGGTAATAAAGTGAAGCAGCCACTACAACTGATGACACAAATGTGTCAGTTGGACAGTGGTTACATCAATAAGTCTTCCTTAAAGGCAATAACTGTTGAGGCTACAATTGTAACCTCTGTTCCAGTTGGAAGTCCCCAGTACCAAGAAAAAGGGGTATTTGGTTCTGATAACATATTCTCCTGTTGATGATCTAAATACAACTACCTCTGGTAGGAATTTAGATGATCCTATTAAATTAGGTGATAAATTGAGATATAAGGAATTGACGGAGACAATGACATTAATAGAGTCTTCAATTGGTGAAATGAAAGATATGATGAAGCAGATGTTACAACATTCTCATAGCCAGCCTTCTACACAACGAATTGCCAATGAGCTATGGAAATCTGTGCAACCCATCATTCAAGCTCAGAGGAATTTAGCTTATATCAACCATAACACTCACATGGAACTTATTAGAATTATGGTTGAGGCCAGATATAAAGTTACTCAAGCAGACATCAAGGCCATTAGAGAACATTTGATCAAGACAACTAGCTCTGCCCTGGCAACAGTCTTTCAAGAAGAAGTTAAGGATGATGCCAAAAAGGGGGAGAAAGATCGATTGAAAAAGTTGCAGCCTTCTTCCCATGCAAAACCAAAGGTGCAACAAAATCCAGACCAAACCTCTATTAAAGCATCAGATGCTCGAGTTCAAAAAGGGATTGATGAGACCCTGAACAAAGAAGCAGAAGAGATTGCTTTGGAAAAATAGACAAGATACACTGGAAAGCAAGGCTTCCAAATTGATTGAAGAAGAATAAGCCAAGCAAATGGAAAAAGAAGATATTGACACTTCAAGAAAAAGAAAGTCAACTAGAAAAGTTAGACAGTCAATTCCCACCTCTTCTAAAATCACAGCTGAGGCAACAAAAAGTATATCCCCTATGAAGACCAAAACCAAATCACTGTCGCACCCTGATTTTTGATGTAGCGGAAGCGTCGCGAGGTGTGGCCAGAGCGGCAATCGTTGCATTCAACCAAGTAAATGACAATTGTAATACGTTACAAAATATTCATCCATACACTTTATTTAACATAAGGTTTACATACGACCTTTTTGTCTTGAAACATACCACAAATTTAACAACATTGTTTAAAATTTAAACACGAGTTTACAAACATAATAACAAAAGACTGGATGAAATATAACATCTTGACTTCACAACATACGAAAATGTTTTTCCCCAAGGTCGTCCACTAGTTTCCTGTAATACATGTTAGTTTTGAAAATGACGTCAACGAACGCTGGTGAATTCATGTTATAAATTTTCGTATCAAATGAATCTTCAAAAACAATTGAAATAATAAATTCGTTTAATATAGCTTAATGAAACTTGTAATGATCATTAGTGTGTTGCAAGGACACTAATATGTATGCCGAATAAGGTGGCAACCAAACCTTGACGATTTATTGTGTCTGAAACACTCATTTTAGACACAAAAGCACTCTAATATGATCTGTTATTATTGCCATAATAGAGTGGGGCTCGCCCAAACCCAGTAGATCTATCCCGTTGTTCTTCGGTTCTTGTTATTCATTAATGGTCGCAATACTTGGGCCTTATCCGCATGTGATCTAAATATTTTCATTGCCAAGTTATACTAAATGTAACATATATACATCCCCACACGTTTAAAAAAACATAAAAAAACGTTTAAATAAAAGGGGAAATGAACTCATAGGTTTGCGTTCCGTGCAAATCTCTATTTGATTTTTGATACTTCGTTCGTTTCTCGACCTACAAGTGTTCTATTCTCATTAGACACTTAGGCTTTCTTTCATTTTTCGTGCAAGTATTTTATTTTTAATTTCATACTTGTATTTGTTGGTTTTTCTTTGTTGGTATAATACATACATACATACATACATACATTCATTTGTGAACAACCCCCTTGATAGTGAACTGTGTGAACTAATCCTAACCATTGATTATCAATACACAAGTGTAAATCAATGATCAGGATTTAATCACTAGTGTATGATGAAAATACACTAGTGTATTTTACGATTTGATGATGTAAATCAATGGCCAGGATTTGTTCACTCAGTTCACAAATACACTAGTGTTCACTATAGAACCCCACCCATATATATATATATATATATATTATATATATATATATATATTATATTCTAGATTGATTACATGTAAATGGGTCTAGCCATAATTTATATGTAAAAGTTCAATCTAAAAGTTTATTACATATGGGCCTAGCCCAATTTGCTTACTATGTGTGGGTCTAGCCCAATTCATTTCATGTGTGTGGGCCTAGCCAATTCATTTCATGTATGTGGACCTAGCCCAACTTGTTTTCTATTAAAGTGGGTCAAGCTTAATTGGTTTGTAAAAGTGGGCCTAGCCCAAGTTAAAAATGAAGAGTGGGCCTAGCCCAAAATTGTTTATAGAAATGGATTAACCCAATTTAGTTTTATAAAAATGAGCTTAGCCCAAAGTTAATTTTATAAAAGTGGGCTTAGCCCATGTTAATTTTATAAAAGTGGGCTTAGCCCAAAGTTAATTTTATAAAAGTGGGCTTAACCAAGTTTGATTTTTATACAAGTGGGCCTAGCCCAAATTAATTTATATAAATGGACTAGTCCATATATTTTATAATAATGGATTTAGCCCAATATAATTTTATGAAAAAAGGGCTTAGCCTAAACAATTTGTTCAGTTGGGCTTAATCCAAGTTTTAAAATATTTACTAGCAATTGTTATAAATTATAAAAATTTATTTGTAAAAACTATTAGATATGAATTAAATTTTTATAAGTCCTAGTAAATATAAAGTGTGACGGTTGATTTGTTCGTTTTGGCCGTTATATTTGTGTCGACCACTTTATTTGTTTCGTCTTTGTCGTTTGTTTCATTTATATCATATATTTTATTTTGTCCGAATTGTCCGATATATTATTTTGTAAAAAATTATTACTTATATATTTTTATATTAGATCCTACATGATCTAAATATATAATATTTACACAAAAATATATGTACACATATTCGGTGATTTTAAAATATATACTTTTATCTAAAAATATATATTTATTTTCTTTTTGGTTTAAGAAAAACTCAAATAATTATATCTTAAACTTTTTCATCCAAACTTTTGTTTAAACAAGATTAAAGTCCTCAATCACTTTTATCACAAAATCTTTAGTTTAACCATATCTTATTCAAGATTAATTTTTATAAAAATCCTGCCATAGTTACCTTTAAAATATGAGTTTTCCTATGTTTATATAAATATGTTTTAAATCACTTTTCTAATTCAAATCACAAGTATTATACTAATGTATTAACAAAAATGTCATGAACTTGTTATAGGTTAAACCTTTCTCAAAATGGAAACTTTATTATTACTTTTTAACAAAATTTCTAGATCATAACTTTTATTTAGTAATCTATGATTTATATATTAATTTGATCATTTTAAACATATAAAATCATGTTCATGACAACTTTTGTTAATGAATCTTGCTAATCTAAACATGCATGTGTTAAGATTATCTTTTTATACATAAAAATGCAAGATTAAATTTTACTAGTTTATGACAAATTCAAGATCATCCATAATCATCAAGAAAACCACATAATTATGTTAGTGATTATACTTTTATTAGTGTTTTTCAAGTGGGTTTTTAAATATGTTTCAAGATGATCTGTACATTTACATGAAACATAAAGTATAAGATCAAGTTATGGAGCTTACTACTAGCACTTGGCTAGGGATGATCAAAGTGATGTAAAAAGGATGAAGAAAAGTGTTGATCAAAAGTTTCCTAACTTCCAAATGTTCCTCCTAATCCTTGCAAACACCTTAGATTATCCTTGGATCTCCATGCAAGCTTGAATCTCTTAAGTTTGGATTTTAAAATTTTGAAGGTATTGATGGTGGTGTTTGACCGATTTTATGGAGAAAAAGGAAAGGAGAAGTGTTGTTGTGTTTTTAGGAATGAAAGAATGAAAATGATTTGGGTTTTTGGTGTTGTATTTAAGTTCTTACACCACATATACACTTACAAAGCTCACAATTTGCCAACATATTATAGAAGATTAAGTGGCATGGGGGTTTACACCCCATGTAGCCATGAGGTGGGGGTGGTTTGGATTTATTTTCTTTTTTTATAAAACTTGTAATTTTTATAAACTTTATAACCTTTAATGTTTTATATATAAGTTTTTATAAAATCTAATGGCCCAACACTTTAAAGTGATGTTATAATATGCCAAATATATTACTAGACTTATTGTTTCGTTGTACGGTTGATAAATTTAGTTCGGGTCTTGTACGGGTAAAATAATGACACATTGTGTTACTTATATAATTTTATTTACACAATAGTTCTAGTACTAATTTATTGACCAGTTTATTAATCTAGCTCTCCAGACTAATAAATTGTCATTTTGAGTTCAGTTCCTGTACTTGTTTTGTCGTCAGGTTTTTACTGAACATGTTGTATAGCTTTAAACAGCAGGATTTATATACGGGTTTTATGTTATTTCTAACCCAGTTATTATTTTTAACTAAAAATTTATTTTTTGGGTTTTCGAACATTTGCTGTTTTGTGCTGCAGAATGTTGTATATTGCTGCAAAATGTTGTATTTGCTGTAGACTTGGACAATTTGGTGTTTTAAATAAAATTTTCATGGTATAACAGTGCAGACATATTTTATGTCTTAATTCTGCCATATCAGACTGTACCGTAACAGTACTGATATTTATCGCGTGTTCGCGTCTTTGTCATCTGTCTAGGATATGGTTTTATATGTTCGTGATTGTGAGAATTCATTATCATACCAAGTTATGATTTTGTTGAATTCCTAAACTTTTAAAACTTAAAACTATAATTTAAGTCATGTTGTACGGTAAATAGATACTGTATTAGTTGTTTAGGTTGTACAAAATTACTGGAATTTTGCCGATTGTCACAATCACCACCAAAGAAACCATCACCAAAAACTAACCCAATAGATGTTAGTACAGTTGATGTGCCAGCAGATGCTGGTACAGAAGATGTTCAAACAGATGTTAACCAAACCTCCGCCATGATCACTTTTCCAACTTTAACCCAACCATTATCCACATCACCAAGAATACCAACACGACCACCATCACCAAAGGTCAAATTCTAACGCAAAAGAAAAACTTTTGTTGTTGTTGATGATGATGACGAGATTCCATTACCAATCCCTTTATCATCAAAACCCATTACATCATCACCACTCTCATCACTTCCATCCAAAAACACTTCACTACCAACCATGTACCAACCACCATTTAACATCCCACTGGCCACTAGATATCATCTAGAAATTCTTGTTGTTCAAAAAGAAATTCAATCATTTTTCATGTAACATCCGTCGAAAAACGGGTTTTCAAAACCCGCTTCGTTTATTAATCGAATAGTCAGTTTCAAATTTTCGTTGCTTATTTAATGCTCATTTTAATTTTAAATAATTAATAAATATTTTAGAATATGGAAACTAAAATTGTTAAAAGTAAAAATAAGGTAAATAAAAAAAAATGGGCTGCCGGGTTTCGAACCCGGGTCAGCCGGAAGACACAATCAACCAATACTTAACCACTCCGCCACTTGGTGCTTTTGTGTAATCAAGGAAACAAATAAAACTTAACTCTACCCGTGAACTCATCTGTTTGCGCCAAAACTGAAACCGATAATCGGCTTTCAACTATCCAGACGATTGAGTGATCGTGAGTTACTGATTATAACCGATAAATCCATTACAACCCACGTTTTAATCAATTCAGTCTTCAATTGAACTCGATTCATATGATTTTCGAGTTTGATAACCGAAATCATTTACTTCCAATTTTCACTAACAATATCATCATCTCATAACTCGGAAACACTCACAGAACCTTCAATTTCACTTTCGCTCTAATTTCTGTTCGTCGGAAACGTTTTCTGATATCGCCGACTTTTGCCGGAAAAACCGTGACATTCATCGAATCGGTAAATTTCTCAATTCTTTCATCTTCTATCCATTGTTAGACTTTTACTAACTCAAATCCTTCAATCAGAATCGGTCCCAGACGACATTGTCGGATAATCTGCACCCGCCGGAAAATCTCTGAAAATTCCGAAATCGCGCGGTGGTACAAACATCTAAACTCTCTGATAGTTCTTGTTTAGTCATTTAATTTCACAATTAGTTAATCAAAACTGTTAATTGGTCCGCTCAGACGGAATTCATAAAACAGAGCCAACGACTTTGCCGGAGTTCTGAGAAAAATCATCTTTCCGGTACATTCATTTCCAAAACCTTCTCTATCCATTACATTTCAATCATTTATAATTTTCGTTAATCGAATTAAACAAGAACTGTCGAACATCGGTTGTCTGTGTCTTTGAACGAAGAAGATGAAGTCGAACCTAATGTATAAGTTTAATTAAAACAAGATATTAAACCGGGTTAGACACACAGTCCAGCGGTGGACTGTGTGCAAACACATAGCGCACGTCACGAGTTCGAATCTTACAAACGCACTGGCTTTCCGAATTAAAACCAATTTTTTTGTTACTGAATCAGAGTAGGACCCAGGATGTTTTTAAGAATAATAAAAACTGTAAGTTTAACAGATAAGTCACACAGCCCAACTGGTTGGGCTGTGCGCTGACAAACCAAGGGACCCAAGTTCGATTCAATTCCCTGCAACCGGTTCAATCATTTAAATCCTTTTAGTATAAATCGAATAAATTAAAACATTTAATTAGTATATATATAATAATTAAAACTTAGAATATTTCGGGTTAGACACGTAGCTCAGTTGGTAGAGCTGCGTGCACGCGTACGGGAGGTCACAAGTTCGAACCTCACTCAGCGCAAACAAACACAAGTCCGAACCGGTCAACAGTCAAAGTCAATGGTCAACGGTCAACGGTCAACCAAAAAGTCAACATTTTTTATTTTTATTTATTTATTTAATTTAAAAATCAATTAAAAATACTTAAAAATAATATTTTTAAAGTTAGAAAATGACCTTAAACTCACAAAAATAAATCTAAAAACCCTATTAAAATTGTTAATAAAATCCACTTATTTACCGTACCTTTTCGTTATTATTTAGGTTAGTTATTCCTCGTCGATCAACCCTCTAAACTCGTGCGCATTCAACATCATCAAACGAACGCACCCAATGTGAGTGAATCTCTACAAATTCCTCGTTTTAATCACATTTTGGGGTGTATCATGTGTCATTTATTATTTTTTTACATTTAAACACTTGTACATCCATCATATTCATGATCAAATGTGTATCCAATATGTATCAATTGTTTGTGTGGTTAATGTTTAGATTTAATTTATCATTTTCAGTACATACATCATCATAGGCTCGTCTTTCCCCATTACCTATGAGCGGAACGTGGCGTTGCCAACATACGATCGGCTCCGTTGGATTGAGCCTTGATCGCACATACATCATCATAGGCCGTCCGTTCCCCATTACCTATGAGCGGAACGTGACGTTGCCAACATATACATTATCATTCATGTCATATACTCATGCAAGGTGGTTTGTTATTGTATGTTTATTTACGTTTGCTCACATATGATTATTGCACAATTTTTCCATATTAATTACAACAAGAAATCAATAATAAATGTTTTCTAACAAGGTTCACTCGCCAACTTTTGTTGACCCAAAAACCCCCATTTTTTACACATGATACAGGTGATCCAGTTGAAGCAATAAACATATAGGACGGCCTAGAAGAATAAATCAGTTTAGATTTTGGATTGTTTATTTAATTTTCCTTTCCTTGTATTGTATGAATTTGACTTGAACATTTGAGATGTAATTTGAATTTAATAAATATGAAACATATTAGTAAACATCATGAAGCTTTGGTGATAACCCAATTATGCCCCGACTCTTATTTCGCTGCGGGTCGGGGTGTGACAGATTGGTATCAGAGCCATGACTATAGGGATATAGGATAGGTTATTAGACCCTTAGAGCCTATACTATAGTTGATTAGAATTTTTAATTTTTTTATGTGTTACATACAAAATTCATGATGTTTATATGCTTTATGTTTATTGTTACATTCAATGTTATGCAAGCATGTTCATAAGTACATATTACTATACAATGCTCATCATGATTCATATCCTCATAACATATCATATCCATGAGAGCACACACCACACAATTTCCATGATTTTTGCAACGATTTTGTATTTTTTTTAAATCACATCAAAGTGAGTTCTCATGACGGGCATGTAGTAACTGGAAGGGTACAAGTACCGGTAGTCGGAACGTCCTGTGGCTTGGCATTCGTATAAATCCAAAATAAAGGACCAGTTTGCCTACCTGGGGACTAACGATGAGAGTACGAAGGACCTATTAGGCCAAAGCATGCTATACCAAACGTCGTGTGAGCTAACCCCACTTTGAGTTGTCATTGTGTCTACACCTGGACACCCTCCGACCATACATCTCGCAAACATAGTTCATGGTTTTCATTCGGGTGATGTGAGTGTTAAACCGCCAACACCAATGTGAATCCTACTAAGCCAATAGTCATGGGGGCCCACATGACTATACAGGTGATGGTATGGGGGACATTGGAGGCCCAAACATGAGCAAACCCAAGACATCCTATGGATGTAGTTGCATTATTGATGTTTATGTTATTTTTTTTTAAACGACACATGACACCTAAAAAGACTCCTTAAACTCACAATCTTCTTATGAATGTTCCTGTAGATGTCGGCTAGGCAGCAACGTGGAGGTAGAAGGTCAGGAAGGTCAAACGAACGCTTGGCCACCCAAATCGCAAAACAAATGGCCGCGGTGCTTCCTGACATTGTAATTCAAGTCCAACAAGCTCTCGCCGCAAATCCCCTCAACCCTCCCAATCAAGAAGACCAGAACGTCGACAACCCTCCCTCCAAAAAGTGCTCTTACAAACACTTCAAGTCTTGCGATCCCCCGAAATTTGAAGGGACCGAAGGTGTCACTGCTCTCCTCCACTGGTTTGAGGAAATGGAAAACACCTTCCTCAATTGCGATTGTCCCGAGGATCGCAAGGTACGTTACGCAACCGGGAGACTATTTGGAGTAGCTCTTACCTGGTGGAATACAGAAAAAGGTAAGAGAGGAATCGAACCCGATTAATTTCATGATTTTAATTAAACTTATATGATAACAAGTCATCATCTTCTTCACTGAAAGAATAACCAGAAATCGGTGACAGACTGGTTCGAAATTTTAAATCGGTTTCTTAGCGTTTTAGGTTAATTACTGGTAATATAGAAGTGAAAAGAAAAAGAATTAAGCGAAAGAGGTATACCGACTGGACCCTCTGTTTTCCGGCAGAACTCCGGCGACAGCAATCAACTCCGTCGTCAGGTGTCTTGCAGCATCAAGTCTCCGGAAAGCTTGGAAAGAGTATGGGTATCTCCGGTATAAGCTTCAGAGGTTCAGAAAAGCTCGGCAATGAGGAAACCGGTTTTCCGGCGACGAACAGGGTTATTCCGGCGAGTGGAATTACGCTGAGAAAAGGTGTGATTTTTGAGCAAAAGTGTTTGTCGTCGGTTGTGGGTCAATTTATAAGAGAAATCGAAATGTATTTGGTCTGATTTTGGACTGTATTCATCGGTTTAAGTTTTCCGGCGGTTTTGAAAAGTGTCGCGGACTTCAAACATCGGTTATAACCGATATGTGGTTAATGGTTTACGTTATAACGTAAATTGGTGTTAAAACTCGCGAGAATTCCGGGATTCCGACGACTGAATCGTTTGGGCGCCGGTTTTGAATTCGTAAAGACACTTTATCAATTAAATGATTCTATTATATCACAAACAAAGTCCGCGGCGCAGTGGTTTGTGTGTGTGAAGATAAGTTGCATCTGATTCGGTACAGACCCGGGTTCGAAACCCGGCAGATGTATTTCATTTTTATTTTGTGATTTTTGACAGTTTTTCAAAAACTAAATATATATTCGCGTATAATAATTGATTACGGATCGTTTAAAAATGTTTTGGACATTTAATTCGCAACGAAAATTTTGACTGACTGTTCGGTTGCTAAACGGAGCGGGTTTGGTAAATCCGTTTTTGACGGATGTTACATCGAAGATGCAATGGCCTTAACATGGGAGGAGTTAAGGGAAATCATGACGAGACGCTTCTGTCCAAGAAGCGAGATCAAAAAGTTAGAGGATGAATTCCACTTGTTAAAGCAAAAGGAAGGAGATCATACTTCCTACAACAAAAGGTTTTTAGAGTTGAACCAAATGATCCCCAACTTGTTCACCCCAGTATACCGCTTAGTCAAACACTATATTCGAGGCCTCCCCTCGAAAATTCAAGACTCAGTTCAAAGCACTTCGCCTGCAACACTTGAAGCTGCTATGGAACTAGCTACCGAGCTTACTGAGAATCGTATTCGTAACGGCAAATTTAAGGACGAGAAAAAGAAAGCCCCCATTGAGGGCCAAACTTCAAACCATTCCACCTCCTCCTCAAAGTTTGCTAGTAAGGAAACGAAACACCAGAAACTTTGCTGTCACACAAACAAATTTCCCTATCCCTGCTGCACCCATCACTCAAGTTGCCCCCTCATCTGCACCATATAAAAAGCCATACTCCGGCCCATACCCAAAATGCAACCGTTGCCAATACCATCACTTTCCTGATCATCCCTGCCAACATTGCACCGGCTGTGGCCGCGCAGGTCACACCATTCAAACCTGTCGCGCGCTTCAGCGAACGAACCGCAATCAACCCTCCACCCAAACCCACCATCAGATAGTGGGTCAAGCCCAACAACCTTTACTCCTACCACCTGCCCAACATGTAGCCCAATCCTACTACCAACCCAACTATCCCATGGTGCAACCTATGCGGGCTTGTTACAACTGTGGAGACCCGAACCACTTCAGGAACACCTGTCCACGCTGGTGAATATCATCCATGCCCAAGCTCAAGCTAATCCAGTAAACCAGGCTAACCAAGCTCCTCCACCTGCAAGAGGAAGAGCTTTCAACATCAACGCCAATCAAGCTAGGGCTGACAACAATGTGATTAACGGTACGTTTCTCATCAATGGTAGTTATGCATCCATGTTATTTGATACTAGCGCGGATAAGAGTTTTGTGTCCTTAGAATTTGAACCATCCTCAACCAAACTCGAGATAAACTCATGGAATCCATAACGGTAGAAGTTGCTGACGGAAAACCGGTCTCATTAAACTCTATTATACGCAATTGTACTCTCACCCTAAACGATCACGATTTTCCAGTTGACCTCATACCTATGAAGTTGGGAAGTTTCGACATTATAATTGGTATGGACTGGCTCAGCCAACATCATGCTGAAGTTGTATGCCGCGAAAAGTTCATTCGCATTCCTCTTGCAAACGGTCAGACTCTACGAATCTTTGGAGAAACCCCTTCGAAAGGCCTCAAATTAATGTCTTGTCTTCAAGCCCGAAAATATCTCCGCAAGAATTATGTCGCATTCCTAACTCATGTCGTCAAAAAGGGAATCAAGGAGAAGAAACTCGAAGACATCCCAGTAGTAAAAGATTTTCCGCAAGTTTTTCCTGACGACATTTCAGGACTTCCTCCCGTGAGAGAAGTCGAATTCCGCATTGATCTTATACCTGGAGCTACACCAGTTGCAAATCTCCTTATAGGTTAGCCCCATCCGAAATGCAAGAGCTAGCCAGTCAACTGCAAGAGCTGACTAACAAAGGATTTATACGTCCTAGCTCATCGCCTTGGGGTGCACATGTCCTCTTTGTGAAGAAGAAAGATGGAACGTTTCGCATGTGTATCGACTACAGAGAACTCAACAAGTTAACGGTCAAGAACCGCTACCCATTACCTCGCATCGATGATCTTCTAGACCAACTTCAAGGCGCCACCTGTTTTTCAAAAATCGACCTTCGTTCTGGTTATCATCAACTCAGAGTACATGAAGAAGACGTCCCAAAGACGCCTTCCGAACTCGTTATGGTCATTATGAATTCATGGTCATGCCATTTGGTTTAACCAACGCCCCAGCTGTCTTCATGGATCTAATGAACAGAGTCTACAAACCTTATCTCGACCGTTTTGTTATAGTCTTCATCGACGACATCCTCATCTACTCAAAGTCTAAGTCTGATCATGAACGACACTTCGACTCATCCTTACACTCTTAAGGACAGAAAAGTTGTACGCTAAGTTTTCGAAATGTGAATTCTGGTTAAGGGAAGTACAATTCCTTGGACACGTCGTCAATGACAAGGGAATTCATGTTGATCCCTCAAAAATCAAGGCAGTACAGGAATGGCAAGCGCCACATACACCTACCGAAGTAAGATCATTTCTTGTTTTGGCTGGTTATTATCGCCGTTTCATTGCAAATTTCTCCCGTATCGCTGTACCACTCACGGCTTTAACACATAAAGGAAAACCCTTCATATGGGGACCCAAACAAGAAGAAGCCTTCCAAACCCTTAAACAAAAACTCTGTGACGCACCTATCCTCACACTTCCTGAAGGTTGTGATGACTTCGTGGTTTATTACGACGCGTCAGGGCAAGGACTAGGTGTGTACTGATGCAAAGAGGAAAGGTGATAGCTTATGCTTCTAGACAACTCAAAATTCATGAGAAGAATTACACCACCCACGACTTGGAACTTGGAGCCGTTGTGTTCGCTCTTAAGATATGGAGACATTACCTCTACGGTACTAAGTGTGAAATATACACTGATCACAAGAGCCTCCAACATATCTTTAACCAAAAGGAGTTGAATATGAGGCAACGAAGATGGGTCGAACTTCTTAATGACTACGACTGTGAAATTCGGTATCATCCGGGCAAGGCAAACGTGGTGGCCGATGCGCTCAGTCGAAAGGGTTATGCGAACTCCATTCGTCTTCTACGTTCGCAAATCATAACCGACATCAAAGATCAAATCCGAGAAGCCCAACATGTATCAGTAACGGAAAACGACGTACGCAAGGAGCTGTCTTGTGGAGCTGAACTTAAAATCGAAACTAAATCCGACGTATTCTGTACTATCTAGATCGCATATGGATTCCCGAATCACAATAACCTTCGTGATTTCCTTATGAATGAGGCGCACAAAACACGATACTCTATACACCCAGGAGCCGACAAGATGTATCAAGACCTTCGATACACCTACTGGTGGCCTGGAATGAAAAAGGATATTGCTGTTTTTGTTTCCAAGTGCCTTACATGTTCCAAAGTAAAAGCTGAACATCAAAGACCCTCAGGACTTCTAATCCAACCTGAAATACCTGTATGGAAGTGGGAAAACATAACCATGGACTTCATTACCGGGTTACCTCGCACCTCCAGTGGGTATGACACTATATGGGTAATTATTGATCGTCTTACAAAATCAGTTCACTTCATTCCGATTCGCGAGGACTTCAAGAATGAGAAGTTAGCTCGTATCTACATCAGCAAGATCGTAAGCCGTCATGGTGTACCTTTAAGCATTATTTCAGACCGCGATGGTCGTTTCACTTCACGAACATGGCAAGCCGTACAAGCCGCTTTGGGTACACGATTAGACCTCAGTACCGCTTATCATCCTCAAACTGATGGACAATCTGAACGCACCATCCAAACACTTGAAGACATGCTTCGAGCATGTGTCATAGACTTCAAAGGGAATTGGGATGCTCATCTACCATTAGTTGAATTTTCATACAACAACAGCTATCATTCAAGTATCGGCATGGCACCTTTCGAAGCTTTATATGGTCGTAAGTGCCGATCTCCAGTATGTTGGCACGAAATTGGAGAAGCTCAAATCACCGGTCCAGAATTGATTCAAGAAACCACAGACAAGATCCATCAAATTCGAAACAATCTTCTAGCGGCACAAAGTCGTCAAAAGAGTTATGCAGACAAACGACGAAAGCCTTTGGAGTTTAACATTGGTGATCATGTACTTTTAAAAGTATCACCGTGGAAGGGAGTAGTTCGTTTTGGCCAGAAGGGCAAGCTAGCACCACGCTACGTAGGACCTTTCAAGATACTCGAAAGAGTAGGACCTGTAGAATACAAGCTTGACCTACCAGAAGAACTCAACAGAATTCACCCCACATTCCACGTATCAAACTTAAAGAAGTGTCTCGCCGATGAAAACCTCCATATTCCCCTAGAAGATATTCAGATCGATGAATCTATGCACTTCATTGAAAGACCAATAGAGATCATGGACTTTGGAGAAAACGTTTAAGACGGAGTCATATTCCAATTGTTAGGGTACGCTGGGAGTCGAAACGAGGACCTGAGTTTACTTGGGAACGTGAAGACTCAATGCGCGAAAAATACCCGCATATTTTTCCTATTACCACTACTACTTTAATTTCGGGACGAAATTTCTAAAAGTAGGGGATACTGTAACATCCGTCGAAAAACGGGTTTTCAAAACCCGCTTCGTTTATTAATCGAATAGTCACTTTCAAATTTTCGTTGCTTATTTAATGCTCATTTTAATTTTAAACAATACATAATTAATAAACATTTTAGAATATGGAAACTAAAATTGTTAAAAATAAAAATAAGGTAAATAAAAAAAATAGGCTGCCGGGTTTCGAACCCGGGTCAGTCGGAAGACACAATCAACCAATACTTAACCACTCCGCCACTTGGTGCTTTTATGTAATCAAGGAAACAAATAAAACTTAACTATACCCGTGAACTCATCTGTTTGCGCCAAAACTGAAACCGATAATCGGCTTTCAACTATCCAGACGATTGAGTGATCGTGAGTTACTGATTATAACCGATAAATCCATTACAACCCACGTTTTAATCAATTCAATCTTCAATTGAACTCGATTCATATGATTTTCGAGTTTGATAACCGAAATCATTTACTTCCAATTTTCACTAACAATATCACATCTCATAACTCGGAAACACTCACAGAACCTTCAATTTCACTTTCGCTCTAATTTCTGTTGTCGGAAACGTTTTCTGATATCGCCGGACTTTCGCCGGAAAACCGTGACATTCATCGAATCGGTAAATTTCTCAATTCTTTCATCTTCTATCCATTGTTAGACTTTTACTAACTCAAATCCTTCAATCAGAATCGGTCCCAGACGACGTTGTCGGATAATCTGCACCCGCCGGAAAATCTCTGAAAATTCCGAAATCGCGCTGTGAATCGGTACAAACATCTAAACTCTCTGATAATTCTTGTTTAGTCATTTAATTTCACAATTAGTTAATCAAAACTGTTAAGTGGTCCGCTCAGACGGAATTCATAAAACAGAGCCGACGACTTTGCCAGAGTTCTGAGAAAAATCATCTTTCCGGTACATTCATTTCCAAAACCTTCTCTATCCATTACATTTCAATCATTTATAATTTTCGTTAATCGAATTAAACAAGAACTGTCGAACATCGGTTGTCTGTGTCTTTGAACGAAGAAGATGAAGTCGAACCTAATGTATAAGTTTAATTAAAACAAGATATTAAACCGGGTTAGACACACAGTCCAGTGGTGGACTGTGTGCAAACACATAGCGCACGTCACGAGTTCGAATCTTACAAACGCACCGGCTTTCCGAATTAAAACCAATTTTTTTGTTACTGAATCAGAGTAGGACCCAGGATGTTTTTAAGAATAATAAAAACTGTAAGTTTAACAGATAAGTCACACAGCATAACTGGTTGGGCTGTGCGCTGATAAACCAAGGGACCCGAGTTCGATTCGGTTTCCCTCAACCGGTTCAATCATTTAAATCCTTTTAGTATAAATCGAATAAATTAAAACATTTAATTAGTATATATATAATTAAAACTTAGAATATTTCGGGTTAGACACGTAGCTCAGTTGGTAGAGCTGCGTGCACGTCGAACCTCACTCAGCGCAAACAAACACAAGTCCGAACCGGTCAGCAGTCAAAGTCAATGGTCAACGGTCAACCCAAAAAGTCAACATTTTTTTTATATTTTTATTTATTTATTTAATTTAAAAATCAATTAAAAATACTTAAAAATAATATTTTTAAAGTTAGAAAATGACCTTAAACTCACAAAAATAAATCTAAAAACCCTATTAAAATTGTTAATAAAATCCACTTATTTACCGTACCTTTTCGTTATTATTTAGGTTACTTATTCCTCGTCGATCAACCCTCTAAACTCGTGCGCATTCAACATCATCAAACTGAACGCACCCAATGTGAGTGAATCTCTACAAATTCCCCGTTTTAATCACATTTTGGGGTGTATCATGGTTCATTTATTATTTATTACATTTAAACACTTGTGCATCCGTCATATTCATGATCAAATGTGTATCCAATATGTATCAATTGTTTGTGTGGTTAATGTTTAGATTTAATTTATCATTTCAGTACATACATCATCATAGGCTCGTCTGTTCCCCATTACCTATGAGCGGAACCGTTCCCCATTACCTATGAGCGGAACGTGACGTTGCCAACATATACATTATCATTCATGTCATATACTCATGCAAGGTGGTTTGTTATTGTATGTTTATTTACGTTTGCTCACATATGATTATTGCACAATTTTTCCATATTAATTACAACAAGAAATCAATAATAAATGTTTTCTAACAAGGTTCACTCGCCAACTTTTGTTGACCCAAAACTCCCCATTTTTTACACATGATACAGGTGATCCAGTTGAAGCAATAAACATATAGGACGGCCTAGAAGAATAAATCAGTTTAGATTTTGGATTGTTTATTTAATTTTCCTTGTATTGTATGAATTTGACTTGAAATTTGAGATGTAATTTGAATTTAATAAATATGAAACATACTAGTAAACATCATGAGCTTTAGTGATAACTCAATTATGCCCCGACTCTTATTCCGCTGAGGGTAGGGGTGTGACATTTCACAGCTGATGATACTTCAAAACTAGATTTCCCATCTCTCTTTGGATATAGGAAGCCAAGAAACTTAGATGAATATCTAAAGTTGAAAGCTATACAAGCTGAGAGCATTGCTAAAGAGATGAGCAAAGGGAAAGATGACAGGGCTACTCAAAGCATCTTATCTCATGACCTTAGCAAAGTAAGAAGAATTAAAGATTTTGCCAAAGATATCAGTAACTCCATGTCAGAAAGGCCTGTCAATGCGAGCTAGATGAGGAACTGAAACAGGATTATCTAGACCACATAATGCAGCACAAGCTATACAAAGTAAAAGAGCACAATTCAAATACTGGTCATCAAATTCTCTCAAGGAAGAAATTGATAGAATCCAGGAAATGCTCAAAAATCCTTTACACAAGCCAACTCCACCAAACTAGAAAAAGTACAAACAAGTGGATCGAAACATGGCTTTGAAGCTTAAAAGAATGAAAGAGAGCTGGTTGCTGCTAATTATGGCTCAGCAAGATCTATTGCAAGATGGTCTGAGTCTAGAATTGTAGATACATACAAGAAACTAGAAGAGCTTAGAAAGAAAGATCCCTCGGTTCCTAGAAAACCAGTCTATCCAACAACAATTGTCCCTCAACAGACCCAAACACTCAAAAAACATTCTTCAGCCATTGTCTTATCCACACTTGCCTTAAATCAAGCAAAAAGGCAAAGGAAGATGGCTGATGATGATGAGCAGATGTTTGAAGAACACAGAAAAGAGGGAATCAAGAACCAACTGCTCTGTCACACTGATCCTGCAAGTGACAAACTTAGAGAAAACTATGAAGAATCTTGTCAGCATGCCACTTTCACCTAACTCATAAGAAATAAATCTTCAACCAAGAAAATCAACTTATTCAAAAATTCTAAAATGGAAATCATCCTCAGATACCCATGAATTGACTTTGCTCAGATCAGATGGTGAGATTCAAAGACTAAAAATGGAGGATGCATATGGTTTGAATGCAGATGACCTTCAAGATCTACTAAACCTTGAATTACAAAGGGATTTTGAAGACATGATTTCCTTGAGTTTTGAACTACAGTTCAAAGGGAAAATCAGGGAATGTTGATAGAAATAAAGACAGCAATAAAGAAGAGTTTTGGAATCATCTATTCTAGGGGAGATTGTTGGATCTATTGAACCTTATAAAAGAACAAATGATTGGAAAGCTAAAATGTTCTATATCATCTAATCAACAATAAAAAGTGCTTTGAATATTTAACTCCTCCCAAAGGCAAAGGCAAAGACACCAACATCTGCTACTCAAAGGTCTGTTGAAGCTAAAGTCTGTCGTACAACATCTGTTGAAGACAAGCTCTTCTCAAAGTCAAAAGTCTGCTGAAGAGAACCTCTTTTATTGAAGAATTAAAGAACTGTTGAAGCAAAGTTCTGTTGTACCATCAGAGGTTAAAGCTCATCAGAGTTTCAATCAACAGATGTTGGATCAACAGAGTTTTTATATTAATGTAACAGTGTTTTAGTTTTAGAAGATGTTAGAGTTTGTTAGGTCATTAGTCACTGTCAAGGTGACGTCAACCTAGATGCCACAAGGGTTTGAATTGTACTATAAATAGAACAGTGCGTATACTGGTCTATTCATCACTTTCCTTCTAACATTCTGTACGAACAAATTGAGTGATCTTAGGCTGAGGGGGAGTTGTGATATTTGCATGCATATGTGAATCAAAGTTTACAAAAGCATGTTGATGAAAACAATGCCTCTATTGTTGGTATTTGAAAGTTTATTATTTCCGCTGCACTATTTCATTACTGTTTATCTTCTTTCATTGATTTCCATCTCAAACAATCACAACAATATCAAACTCAGATCCTAATAAATAAATCACAATTTGAAACTTCACCCTCTTCCACTACAACTTCATATTCGTTTGATTTGTGTAAATTTAATCTAAATCCTAAAGCAAGATAAAAAAAAAATTAACATACGAATCATGTTATGAATATTATCTTGAGACCATTATCCCAAGAAAATAACATCATCCACATAAAATAAGTGAGACAACTTGACATTATTCTTTCCCATCAAAGTTGGATAAAAACCCTACCCCAATAATCCTATTTCAAAGGCTACAGGAAGGCATTTCATCGCCAAAATGAACAAAAGGACATAATGGATCTTCTTGTCTCAAATCTCTTTTAAGGTCGAATTCCTCCGTAGGACTCCTATAAATTGACACAGAAGATTTGGTTAAGTCGAAACTAGTGGTAATCCTCCGAATCCGTTTGCTATTGAATCCTATTGTTTCCATGATTCTGATCAGATAATCCCAACTAAAAGAATGATAGGTTTTCTCAATACCAATATTAAAAGTCATTAACTTTTTGTGTTACTTCTTGTACCAATTCACCATTTCATTCATGACCAAAAGCCTATCGAGAATTTGTCTACCTTTACAAAAGTCAATGTAAAGTCAACTAAACCAGGCTAACCAAATGCCCGGCCACTTCAGCTAACTTGTTCACCAATAGTTTAGCATAGTGTATTGGCCATCCTCTCAATGTCCACTGGTTGTTTTTTTTTTCTATACATCGTTTTTTTCTCCGGTTTGTTTTATTTTTTTGAAATCTTTGTTGTAGATGTTTTAAAATGTGTTATGTAAACATATAAGTAATTATTTTTAACATGTGTATCACATTTGATTGCCTACTATTATCTTCTATTGTATGTATTTTCGTATTCCCGACGGCCTGAGCAATTGCTTGTGCTTATGTTATGCCATCACCATGAACCATCATGATGTTCAAGAGTGTATGAAATTTGCAAACCTCTGAGAATAGAGTATGATACCTTGACAAAGTGGTATTCGCAGAGCGATTGATTTCACCTACACGTTGACGATATTTTTTAAATAAGGTTGTTCTAACTGAAACTGCTCCTTGTCTGTTATCGGAGATGTCCATCCATGAGTTGACCAAAGCCACGTCTTCATTTTCAGTCCAAGGACTTCATACCAATTTTTCTATGAATCTTTGTTGTGAATTGTGAGTTGAGAAGTGCACATTTTGGTTGAAATACGAATTGAATTTAAAACCAGTAAAAATAATTATTGCAAAGATAGTCGTTTGATATAATAGCCGTTTGTAAAAGATTCGTTGTAAAAAATAAATATTCTTTTTTAGTTTTGCATTTGAATTTTTTATTAAGTAAATATACTAGATAACGAAATAATAAAAATAAATAATAAATAAATTATCTTGTCATGAATTTTATTTTTCCATTTTATTAAATATTTTAATAAAGAATAACTAAAGTTATTAATTAAATAAATTACAAATAGATTATATAAATTAGATATACTTTAAATAAAAGGAAAAGTAGGTTATGAGTTGAAGGTTTGAAGAGGTTTAGTGTTGAAGGAAAAAAGTGAGGTTTGAATCGTAGTTGTTTGCAATGATGTGAAATGCTGACGTGGTAAATAGGGGTGAGAAGAAAACCGAAATAACTGAACCGTAACCGAAATAACTGAGAAAACCGAACCGAAACAAAAACCGATGGTTCGGTTTTCGAGTAACCATTTTCAATAACTGAGAAAACCGAACTCGACCGATAAGTTATAATAGTTGGCCTAATCCATATATTTTTATGTTTGAGTTTAAGTTGTTTAAGGTGGTGTTTGTTTTTCTAAAAAGATCTGCGCAGGTCTTATGTCTGCGTCGCGTAGATCACTCGCAGACATTGCCATCTGCAGACTATTTTTTTTTCGAAAACGTTTCATTAAAAAACGTTTGCGCAAGCTCTTCTTGTTGCAGACTTGGCCCAGTCACTTTTAAGATCTTCTAAGGTCTGTAGAGGTTAAACACTACCACCACCCATCACCGTCTGTCACCACCACCAGCACCACCGTCCACCACCCACCACCAACGTCCACCACCACCCACCATCCACGTCCACCACCGTACACCACTACGGCCACCCACCACTATTGTTCGTACACCACCATCAGTTTATTTTAGAAGTCTACATACGTTAAAAAACAAACAACCTTTTTTGTAAACTGTAAAAGTTTGGTCAACCTCTTCTTCTACAAATGTCTGCAGATTTGGTCTACAAACTACAGACATTTACCTCTTAAAAAACAAACAGCACCTAACTGTTTAGCCCCATGCTAATCAAAATAATTAATTTTACTCTTCAATGTTAAGTATTGATGATAAAAAACATTCGTATGTTTATTTATATAATTGAAATGATTTATTTATTACATACAAAAAATAACAAAATTTAATAAAAATATTAAACAATCTTCAAAGTATTATAAAAGAGCCGACATTTAGGTTTCGATTTTGATTTTGCCCAAAAATTAAACCGAAATATCACACGATTATCTAGTTTTCTTTTCTGTCCTACCAAAATTCAACTCATTTTATGCTAAAACATTACAAACACTTAGAGAGTACTTTGAAAATTTGAATCAAAATTTCACATATTCTCTCATATATCGTCCCTTTTGACTATTTTCCAACAAGTTTGACCATGTTCATCACTACTAGTTCCCTTAAGTCCTTACCAACAAAAACAATAACAACCATACCTAATAAATTCCACAAATGGCAAAGCGATTCGTAGGGTCTAGAGAGAGTGAGATGTAGGCAAACTTTACCTCTATCCGCGTGGATATAGAGACTGCTTCCAGAAAGATCCTCGGCTCAAAAAACAGACAACTTACAAACAAACCGGACTAGATATACAGCAATGGCAGAGTAACATAAGAGGTGGTAACAAAGTAATATATAATATAAATAGATGTAAATCATCATACATTGCAAAATATAAACATATATAACATCATAAAACATCTATATAGATACCATAAGAAAATTGCATCCAATGACCGCCTAAAGTTTAGGAAACTCTAAACCGCTAAGACCCAACTCTACCCTTCCCTAAATCCTTAATCAATTTTCTATATATGTCAAGGTATTACAACATTACTCCAAAGTTATGAATCTAATGATTAAATTTAACAAAATATATTCATGTCCTATTTCTATCCAAACTCACAATCATACTCAGTTAACAATTTGAGGATATTCGGTCTAGCTGGGACACGTGTGTCATATGACAATTCGTTTTGCACACATACATCTGATTCCATACACCTTAGCATTTTTAAGGCCAGTTCTAGTCGCGATGTATGATTCCATCTACTTAAGTATATCATAAAACCCATGTTTAATGGGGATGTGGTCATTACTTAACAATCCTATAAGTGGGCATGTGCATGCATTGCCACATACTAAACAAATAACAAATCATCGATTCACCATAACTTTATCAAGGGCCCATTTTTTTCAGATAAAAATTACTGATTGAAACTTAATAAAATCACTACTATAAATTGTTTTGTTCAAAAATCTGTTTTGATGATAATGTAACCAAAGTTGTTTGTGAGGTAGAGTGCTTGATTGTATGGAACAAATAATGAACGACAAATAAAGCTAATACACGATGATTATACGAGGAAAAGCCCTTGATCACTAGTAGATCGCTGACACAAAAACCTCGGGTGGTGAAAACTATCTACCACCGACTATATTGAACAATGAAAATGATTACAACTTCAGATGTTGATCAAGTGCGGTACAACAATTGCTAAGAGTGTTTGTAAGCTTCTTGTTCGTAGTGTGTGTATGCGAACGTGAGATTTTGTCTAATAACACTTGATCGACCCCTTTTAAATTAAAGTTAACAAGATATCCGAAATCTATGCTAGTCCACGTTCACTCCCATGATCATTGTGGAATAAGCACGTGCAGCTTCCATAACGAACTCTTAGCGAGATTCCAGCTTGAACTTAGTCCACCACGTCGCAATCCTACACATAAACATAAGATAATATCGAGGACAATTGTTAGAAACTATAAGTAATACTAAGGATCATTGATCCTCTGAGTCCCTTCACTATCCGCTAAGGATAACTTATCCAGACGACGCCTTAGAATATGGGATCCATTAGAGTTAAAATCTAGCCCCTGACGTAAATGATTTGATGAGATCCATGGTTAAAGCGTATATGCTTAGTTAAATGTGTGTCATCCTCGTTCTAACCCCAAGTGTTTTAAAAATGTATGCTAATGTGTTCTCACCGGCTTATGGATCAGCTTTCATACAGCTGAACTTGCAAATATAGGATCTTCACCGACTTGATGATTTGTTTCCACGCATGATATCGACCAGTTTTAACCGACCTAAGGAGTCATTAATTGGGAATTTAAATCATTGATCTTCACTAACTTGAGGACTCACTTCGTAGTTGATGATTAGGAATACTAATTTATATTGTGCGTTGTATACTTATATTCTGTTTGTCATTTTTATTTAGGCACATAGTAATATTTACAAGTCTTGGATTTGTTTAATTTACTGATTTGGAATACACTAAAATGTTTGGAATATGTAGAATAGCTCACCAAAATATGTTTGATGCATACCCCACATGATAATTTAGGCAAATTGTGGTGAGACTTTCTAGGTCGAGAAGAAAATATGGATTTATAAACCACAACCTGACGGACGTTTTAAGGTTTTCACACGTCCTATGGATAAAAATATGTTTTAGAGGTGTCGTGAGCCAACGGGTTGTGGCCTCAACTTGAACTTTCTCAATTATGAGAACATTTTGAAATGTTTTCAAGTTTAAATTGTCTATGTTTTCATCTATTAACGTGCGTAATGTAGACTTTCAGATAAAACGCCTAAAAAGTTTAATAGTGAATGACTGAACCTCGAACACTGAATGCACAATTTGCATTCATGAATTCTTCAAAATATGGTGAAAATCCTGCACATTCGCCTCTGATTCCCCCTTTACCTCCTTACCCTCCTACAAATTTGTCTCATTCTGCTTCTGTTAGTTTTTGGTACTTTTTTCAATTTGGTCTTTGGGATGTCAGGTGGTCTTTGGAGAAACGCATGCTAGCAGTTTTTGGGTTCTCATTAGTTTCCAAGTCAGGGGCGTTTAGCTTGGAGATGTTTCGTATAATATTTTGTCAGAGGGAACTTATTGTGATTATAATATAACAATTTAAATATATTTATTTGCAGTAAATTTGAACTTAAGACGACTTTCAACATATATGCCTTCACATTTTATACTACTTTTATTTAATTTTTAACCATTTGACCCGTTATAAATAACATAACCCAAAATGATACTTTCATAGAAAAAATGGGTTTAAGTTTGCATATCTATAAAACATATGAAAAGAGATAAAATAAGTCATGATAATAATCAAAATGGAAATAAAAAGAAAACAATTGGCTATATTGATATGACAAAAAGTATAATGGGATTCAACAAATCATAACAAATATTAAATTTGTAAATGTGTAAATATACGATTGAATGTTTTTTAATTGAAATCTAAATAGCTATAAAATCGTTTATAAGTTTGTGAAACTCATAAAAATATGATTAAACAATTTAATTGATAAAAAATTGAATTAAAAAGTCTGTAAATAAAACCGAACAAATTGATTAATCAACTTGTTTAAAATAGTGAAGTTGAATCGAATGTAAAGTGTAATGATGTGATACTACCCATGATAAAAGTTTATTTTTTATTAATTACAATTAAAGAAAATATAATTGTCCATGTCCATAACTAATTTACTTGATGATATAATTACTATCCATATCCATATTTAAATATTTGTTTAATTGATGATATAGTTACTATTCATAACTATAATCCACATTTGCCCTCTCAACTTTACTCAACAATTTTCATTTAAACACTAATTACACTTTCAAACAAACTTTTCTCCCATGAAACTTTTAAACGACAATAAGTTTTTCGTCTGCTGTTTTTTTAATAAAAAAACTAGGTTAGAATGTCGTGTATACTATACACGGATTGAATAAATGTAATACTATATACTTAGTAATATAAAAGTTGTGTCTTTAAAAACTTGTGTATTGCATGGGTTGTATAAAGTATAATGGTGTAATCTCTTAACACGTACAATCGTCAAAATTTGTTTTGAGAAAATGAACTTTAATGTGACTTACAAGTTAATTTCGACGAACATAACTTAATGATGTTTTGAGACTTAAATAGATGTTTTTGAGTAAAATAAATAAGTTTATTTAGAAATTCATAATTGATTCATCTGTTTAATAATACAATAACTGTTAGTAACTAAAGAGTAAGTATCCATAATTAGATATGAGAGAGAGACGAGAAAAACAAAAATCAAATGACCTCATGTATTGACAAGTGTTTAATAAGAACATATTCATTTCTCGATTGAATAAACCTGTGTATTATACTAATAAAATAAAATATAATTTAATTTGCTAGTCGTCGTTGAGATATGTATTTAAAAATGAGCATTAACGTATTCTGCTTCTGTTAGTTTTTGGTACTTTTTTTATTTTGGTCTTTGGGATGTCAGGTGGTCTTTGGAAAAAACGCATGCTAGCAGTTTTTGGGTTCTCATTGGTTCCAAGTCAGGGGTATTTACTTGGAGATGTTTTGTAGAATATTTCGTCAGAGGGAATCTATGGTTTTTAATTATGTTTATTGTTTTTGGTGGATTTTGGTGCTAAAGGCCCACAAAACCTTGTCCGTATCCATCTATTTTTTTTTCGGGCCCCATTGTTAAATTAATTTAGACTTGATATTAAGGTATGTTCTACATAGTTAGGTCCATGAGAAAAAGGGCCAAGGCCTTTTAATTGGCTGGTGTTTTTGGAAGCCCAAATTTGGTACTGAAAGATCGTATCTTATTACCCAGTATTCGAAGCCTTTTTGTACAGGGTTTAAAGATTTACAGTGGGCTGTTAAATCAGCCCTCCTTATGGGCCCCTTTTATGTTGTTGCCGCTGGATCTTGAAGGCCCAAATATGGGTTTTAATGCTTTTGTGGAGTGCTTTTTTCAAGACCAATTCCACTTTAGAGCTGATGGATGGCAGGCGCACCCTGGCCCAGAAGCTGCCTACATTCCCTTGCTGTTTAGTCCATTAAAAAGGCCCAAGTGCAGGTGTTTTATGTGTTAGCCTAGTGTCTTTTGTTGGGCCTTTGGCCTTGTTATGTTTTACCGAACCCATGTTGGTGGTTAGGTTTTTGATGGGGAAGGATATAACCCCTAGTTCTCTACTAGGATTATTTTTTGTAAGTTTAGTCGGGTTTATATGGTTTCCTTGTATGATGTCCCAAAGCATATTTTGGGGTCGTCGGTGTTTAGGTAGTGCGGGGTATGCTCCTTTAAACACTAATTTTAAATTTGTAGTTCATGTGTTATTAAACTTGTATCGAATTTTTCTTTGTATCAGCATCTATTACGTGTTAAGACATCATTTAAAATATTAACCATCAATTATAAATGCAGCTAATGAGGTGGTGGTCTATGGGCAAATACAAAGCCTTTAAATAGGGATGGTAAAAATACTTGAGCCAATGGGTGTACCCGAAACTTTTGGGACGAGTATACCCGATACCCAACGGGTATTGGGCCGGGTATGGGTATGGAAAAAATTATTTTGCGGGTATGGGATTTAATGATACCCGATCCGATTACCCGAAACTATATACTAGTTTACCCCTAAACTTTTAAATGTTTGTATTTGCTAGTAATGTTTCATTCTTGTAGATTTTTTATTTAAAAATAAACTTTTCCTTTGAAATATATATTTTGATGATATTATTTATATTTATATGCTATGAAATGCAAAACTATTTTTTGAGATTAATATTATTATATATACACATTTTCAATTATATCAAATATTATTTATGGTGATTATGATATGTATCTTATTTATCATAATTTAATATATTATATATGTTTTTAAACATAGAAAATTAAAAAGTAGAAATAATGAAAATCCTAATCGATATACCCGATACCAAGGGGTGAAAACCCGTCAAACACCCGACAGGTAATGGGCCGAGTATGGGACAACATTTTACTATCGGATATGGGTATGGGATTAGTTATACCCACCCATTGTCATCCTTACCTTTAACAACTTGGGACGGGAGATTTCGGGTTCAAGTCCCACATACGACATGGAATAAAAGAAATTAAGTCCCACATACGACATGGAATAAAAGAAATTTATCGTTAAAAAAATGAATGTAAATAAGTTTTCTGCTACAATTATTGAAAGTTTTAGGATCACTTTAATAAAATTTGATTATCAATAAAAAAAAGTTATAAAATATAATAAAAGAAATTTGCTGTTCATAAAATATTGAATGTAAATGTAAATAAGTTCTCTTCTACAGTTATTGATTTGAATATTTTAGGACCACTTTAATTCAATATTGATTATCAATATAAAAAAATTTATAAATTTTAGGTGTTATACATGTGATTTAATTCGTGTGGTATTGTTGAGGTAGCTAATATTTTAAAATATTTAGGATCAAAGGGGACACCCCTATGCAGGGCTGGCCCTGAGTAAGTGAAGGGCGGGCGTTGGCTCTGGGCCCAAAATGTAAAGAGGCCCGCAAATTTTTTTACGTATATGATTAATATATATATATATATATATATATTTAAAACCCTCTATTTGTAACAAGGTATCGCTTGTGATCCAGTTGAAGG
Source organism: Scalesia atractyloides (assembly GCA_947069175.1). NCBI lineage: Eukaryota > Viridiplantae > Streptophyta > Magnoliopsida > Asterales > Asteraceae > Scalesia > Scalesia atractyloides. The sequence goes on along the minus strand of CAMTDV010000002.1, from coordinate 49,495,942 downwards.
CGCCATGCCGTTTAACCCGCTTGTGATCCATTTTAGTGCTCTTTTGATGCTGGAACTGCCATTTGATAATGGAACTTTAAGCTGATGTTTTGCTAAGATATATAATTCATCAGGGTCTTGTAACATTTGTGTAATTCGGGTTTTGAAAACCCGCCCCAAATTATCAATCAAAGTGTATTTATTTATGTCGTTCATTTTATTGTTGTTTAAAACATTAAAATATTTTGTATATAAATAATGATAAACAATGTTTAAAATAACCTTAATAATATAATAAATAATCAATTAAAATAATTAATATTTGTAATTAATAACTAATAAATGATTTACTTGGCCTAATAAAAAAATATGGGATATAAAAGGGAGAACCGGGAATCGAACCCGGGTTCCCCGGGTCAACACACACCACCAACACCACTAAGCCACACGCACTCATTGGTTACAAATAAGCTTTATATTAACCCGGATGAATGCCGCGGGTTCAAACCAACGAACCCGCCAATCTCGCCCATCTCGACCCTACTGGATTCCGGCTGGCAATCCGCGTAGAACCTTCCCAAAACCAGAAGCAATCCATTTTAATTCGAGGAAATCAATCAGTTTTGTTTCCAAACAAACCGAAATCAACCCACCCTGTTTCGCCTATAAATACCCATCCAATCCACAATCAAAACTCGCTCATTCTACTCGCATTGTTCCTCTGCTCAACCCCCCCTGTTCGCCGGACTTTTCGCCGGAAGACGCTCCTGCCGACCGGTGATCTTTTTGTTCTTTCTAATTCAATTTGTATAATGTTCGTTTATTATATTAATCCTTTTGGGTAAAATAATCAAGATTAATTCCATTTGAAGTTAAGAATGTGTTCTTGGTGGACTTTCAAGCGAAGAAGATGAAGCTGCAACGTGTGTATATAGATATTATAACTTGGTTTATAATCAGGTTGAGCACCCAGCCCAGTTGGTTGGGCCGGGTGCAAACCCACTTCAGACGCGGGTTCGAGACCCTCTTGGAACACGTTCATTTGATTTCAAACATCTTTTTAAATTACTTAAAACAGAAACGATTTGAACTGTATATAAATTTAATAAAAACTAAGGGTTTAACGGGTTAGACACCTAGCCCAGTTGGTTAAGCTGGACACCCACCCCAGCTGGTTGGGCTGGGTGCAAGTCATATCTAAGGTCTCGGGTTCGAGACCCATAGTGCGCGCCGGTTCAATCCTGTTTAATATTTTTAATTTAAATAAATCTCTAGAATAACTTAAAGTGTGTATTAATATAATTAAAATCAGGATTCTTTCGGGTTAGACACGTAGCTCAGTTGGAAGAGCTGCGTGCACGCAACCACGAGGTCTCGAGTTCGACTCTGGTCACACGCAATCCAATCCCATTATTTTAATTATTCATTAATAATACTTTTAGTTTCCATTAATTTATATACCTTTATACTTTAAAGAGCTTAATATAACTTCAACAAAAATAACCTAAAGATCTAAACAAAGGTTTTTAACCTAAGTATTAAATTATTTATTTATCGAATTATCGCGTTATTATTTTAGGTTAGTAACTCTTGATCGGTCAAAAAAGTTCCCAACTCGTGCGCTCTCATCTCCAATCAAGAATATGCACCCACTGTGAGTGAATCTCTACAAATTCCCCGTTTTAATCATGTTTTAGGGTGTATCATGTGTCGTACAATTTCTTTTATTTTATTTAAACATTTGTGCTAATATCATTTCGTGATCAAATGTGTATAGTTGTTATTTGGTTTATATGTGGATACATTATATCATTTAAGTGCAATCATTTCATTAGGCCCATCAGTTCCTCGTGGGATACAGGTTGAGCATCAGGTGCCTCATTAGATCGGCTCTGTTTGATTGAGCCTTGATCTCAAATACATCATTCATCATGTCATGTGTTCATATAATGTGGTTTGTGATTGGTTATAGATATACATCTGCTCACATATGATTCATGCAAAAATTTTATTTAAAAACAGTATAATTATTTAAATGTTTTATCAAGGTTCACTCGTCAACTTTTGTTGACCCAAATTTTCTGTTTTACGCATGATACAGGTGAACAAGCTGAGGAAAGAAATACATAGGAATGACCTTAGAAGAATAAACACGTTATTACGTTTGGAACAATCTTTCGGTTTATGTTTGTGTTTGTATGAATTTTGTGTTGAATATTTGAGGTTTTAATTTCAATTAAATAAATATGAAACTTATTGGTAAATATCATAAGCTTTGGTGATAACCCAATCATGCCCCAACTTTTATTCCGCTGAGGGTCGGGGTGTGACAGGCCTGGTTTCATAGTAATAAGTGCGTGTCCGAAAATGAAATCTTAAATGCGGATTTACAAAGCAATCCAATCTCATTTTGTTTGACAAATTCTTTTCCGGCTAGATGATGTGTTGAGGATGGTAAACTGAAGTTACATGTCCCAGATGTGTACAATTTGGTGGTATGTGGTGTTCTTTTGATGATGGACTGCCTTTTGATAATGGCACTTCAAGATGATGTTTTGCTAAGGTATTTAACTGCGGATTTACAAAGTGTTCATTCTCATTTTGTTTGACAATTCCTTTTCCAGCTACATGATGGGGTAAGGAGGGTAAGTGAAGCATTTACTGCTTGCAACCTATTTTGTTGCCTTGACAAACCGGGTACTTAATCTAAGCCAATAAAATTTTCCAAAGAGTACAAAAAAAAAACCCAATACTAGTTCTCTTTAATGCTTGCAATGTGCTATATCTACAATCCTTTTATATTTCATGACAAAAGAAGCATCAAGATATAAAGCTTTCATATATTTTCTTTTTTTTTCTCTTTTTTTAACAATCAAATTCTTTATTGTTTAAATATTATTATTAGATATAAACACATTTTGTTTTTCTCTTAACTTCTCAAATAGTTTTTTTACAAATTATTCGAACTAACCCGAATCTATTTGGTTTGCTATAGTGCCCGGTTTGATGGAATTGTTGGGTGACGCAACAACGCAAGAACGGACTGAATTCTTGTTAAACCATAGCGGGTAGGGCTCGGCTTTTTATCTTGCCAGGACCCAACTTTTTTCAAGATTTTCGAAGACGGCCCTGCCCCTACGGCCGGGTGCATGGTCTCTTTAGAGGTGAGCGAAAAAGGGAAGCCAGGAATTGACCCCCGTCTCAAAAAAAAATCTAAACCTGGAATTAGAAAACCCGGTTCATATCCAATACTACATGTCGGGTTCTTAGAAGGTTCCATACCCTTGAAATCGGTTTTACCCCAGTCTTATACACGGAATCGAGAAAGCCGGTCACTCTCTCAAAAACTTGGTTCCATACCCGGTTTTGACCTTGTTGACCTGTGCGCTGGTTTTGACCCAAAACCACCAAACACCCAATTTGCATTTGCGCGCCTTTAATCCTTTATGACCCTTTTCACTTGAACAAGTAGATCGAACCACTGGTAAGATTAAATTTCAAATTACTTTTTGTTTTTTTTATTTAGTAATTCAATTAATACATGGTATAGTCTTTATATTTTGTTGGTTTAGGGACCATTATTAACATTATAAACAGACACTCATAGCCTTGGTTTGTGTAATTTTTTTCTGAAACTAACTGGGAAGTAAAATGTGCACGAATACTGTCTAGCAATTTTAGAAGTACAAAACTTTTTATACACTCATGTTCAGTTAAACAGAGGATAAAACTCTTTGAAACCGGTATAATTGTTTAATACTTTTTAGCACAGGCTCGAGTTTGAATCCTGCTGGTATCGTTGTCATTTTCGTCTCAATGCCGCACAAAAAGCCGATACGTGATCAAAACTGTGAGTTACTAAGAAATGCGACCATGCATCTGGCACTCTGAAACAATCCATCTAACTTCTGCCAAACAGCAGATTGAGCTTCTAGAAGCTTCTGTGCCTTGGCTTGTAACTTGGATTGCCTTCTTATAGTTTCACCATGTATCTGCCAACAATAACACCAATATTAATATTTGTATTTATATCAACGTTTATGCTAATACTAATAGTAATAGTAATAATAATACTAATTCATTAAACACAAAACAAAGAAATTAGAGGTGTAAATAAGTCGAGTCGCTCGAGAACTACTCAAGATTGGCTCAGAAAGAACTCAAAATGAGCCCAACTTAAACGAGCTCAAGCCCAAGCTTGACTAGCAGACTAGGTTCACGGGCCTGAACAAGCTTGTTTCTTATTTAAATATATATTTTTATTTTATACAATAAACATATAACCACAAAATAAATATTACACATCGAATATATGATATAAAAAGTAAATAAAAAATATACAATATATAACTACAAAATTATTTTTTATCTGAACTGTTCAATCATAAAACACAACAGAAACTAATTCAATCATTTGTAAATGGGTCAAATAAAAGTCCGTACCTTCAAGAACAACCGAATCAGAGCCTGTATGAACTCGAAGTTGTTTCTGTGTGAGATTTCATGTATAAAATAGTCGAGTAACTGCTCAAGGGTAATCAACTCCGGTCTCTTTTCAGGTTCTTGTTCATCATCATCATCGATAACCTGAAGCATCCTTAGTTCCACATCCAATGTTGAAGAAGATAAACTTTTGAGATAATCCGTAAACGCCTCAACTGATTAATCAAAAAAACACAAAAATGTCACATTATCGAACAACCAACTAGCATTATCATAATAAAATGATGCTCGGACTTCGGACTGTTCTTCACTTACAATTTTCCGTCTCAACAGACGACTGCAGAAACTGTACAAAAGGTGACGAGGGCAAATCTGTAAATCGGGTATATTTATCATCGTGTGTCGGCTTTTCTTCATCCATTGGTTCACTCGCCTTAAATACTATCTCTCCAGAGAGAGATGGAATAGAAGGTAAAAAGAAAGGTGCTTTTTCGGGCTTTTTCGGAGGCTCGATGGGCTTGTTGCGGGCCTGAAATTTTCAAAACAATTATTATATCGCACATGAATAGGATATCTTAAACCGTTAAATGCGCTAATGAAGTAGGCATGTGTTAAATGGGAACCTTTATGATATCCAGATTGATCAAACTTTGCCACTGGCTCTTCGGGAGCAATGAAAGTGTGACTAGATATGGGATTTGTTGATCAGCAGTGGAGTGTGAGTTACAGGCTGGTCCTGGGCCTGAGGGTCGGTTGAAACGGGCTTATTGGAATCAACATCGTCTTTAGAATCTCCTCCAGATGAGACGGAAGGCAACTTTACGTTCACAACTTCCTTTCCACTTCCGTAAGAATTGATATTTGTGGCCCCGGAAAACATTGCCTGATTTACCCTGATAAGATCCACATTGAATTTTGATTTTAACTTGTTTTACAAGTGGGTGGATATATATGTGGGTTCGGTAACAGATCAAAATAGGTTCATGTAAAGTGACTCATTATAACAAGGTTCAAGCGTTCTGAGTCTCATAATAAGCAAGATACTAATTACCAAATAAACCGTTATCATTCACTACTAAAAAAATTAGGAGTGTGCATTTCTAACACGACACAAACCTAACACGAAATTCGTGGGTTTTGATTTACTCAAAGCAGGTTCGGGTCAGTTTCAAGTTGAACCCGTGAACCCGTTTAGCTAAACAGTTCAGGTTCGTGTCAACCCGGTCGAGTTGGCGGGTTGACCCGTTTAACCCATTTATATCGTATTTTTTATAACATGTTTCGTGTCTAAATTAAATTGGCTGTGTATTTTATACCATAATTATAACTTAAAAGAAGAAACTGACATAAAATTTTATAATTAAAATGCAATTTTATTATATACATTTGTGTTTGTAGTAGTAAAAGTTTAACTTTAAACTATTAATTTGCGAAATGTAAAAAATCCAGGTTCGGGTCAACAAGTGAATATTCAGGTCGTGCTCGGGTTCATATGTATGACATGATTTTGGATTCGGGTCGTGGTCGTGTTCGGGTTCGTCTAAATTTTTCGGGTTCGGGTCAGGTTGAACCTGCAAACACAACCCATTCAGCACCCTTAAACAAATTGTAGCACCGGAAGTATTAGAACCGATTACAATTGTGTGGTGTAACGGGTCAAAACATTTAGCACTTACAATCAATATCTTATTGTAACAGGCTAAATGAGTGAACAGCTCAATTAAACATGTAAAACAGAAGCAGAATCTTACCAAAGATAGACTCCATTCTGATCAACATGAGTAGTTGCCAAAACATCCATGTTTGGAGACAAAGATAAAGCAGTTATAGGTACATCAACATGTACTGCATCAATCTGTCTTGCCAAAATGACGTCCCATATCCTGAGAGTGCCATCCATACTTGATGACATCAGCCATTTTCCATCCTCACTAAAACAAATGTCGGTGATTCTGTCAGTGTGACCTTTAAACTTCCTAACCAGTTTTAATGCAACAACATCGAACATACGGATAACTAAATCATCGGTAACAGTAGCCAAGAGACCTGAAATCATTAAAAGAATTGGTCACTTGAATCTCCAACGGGTCAAAATGGTAAAGTGAAAACCTAACAAAGATGGGAACGGGTCAGATTTTCAAAAATAAACAAACCAACTTCAATTGCTTAAGACTTTGCATTTTCTCTAGTAAGAACTAAAATATTATTTTGGAATTCTAGTTTCTTAATAAATTCAATGAAGATGACAAAAGTGCTGATGGATCAGCACAAGACAAACCGTACAGGTGACTTACCAAAAACTACTTCTTTCGACCATAGTTGTCAACAACGAATAGCGGATGATAGCAACGAGCTACCTATACGCTATGAAATAGCAGAGCTATTTTATGTTTAGCGATACAGTAGAAGAATTAATATGTATATTTGATCAAAATATGTTGTTTTTTCAACTAAATATGCAAGTAATAGTTATAATAATACAGAAAAAAAGCCTAAAACCCCGCCATTTATTAGAACAAAAAACCTTAAATCCCGCTATTTTCACGTTATGGCGTCGCTAACAATCAAATTGCAAGATAGGGTCGCTCTGCTATGAAGTACGCTATAGCGAACTCTATTATAGCCATGAACTGTATGTGTGTAAGACATAGCAAGAACGAAGACGAACACAAACTATAGCAAGCGTACCATTAGAACGATTGTAAACAATCTTAACCACAGTGCACCCAATTTCCCACTTTGATTTCAGCTCACGCCCTTTGAAACTCCAAACCTAAAACAAAACATAATTAGATACGCAAACAATGTAGATAAATCTCGTACTTTGATATATAGTCGCAACAAAAAAAGAAACAACTGTGTACATACTTTTATATCCCCATTATACCAGCACTAATCATTAGCAAATTCGTCGAATCACATGCTACACCAACCACCGCTCCATCATGAGCAGAGTTACCTTTTTCTGAAGCGTCAACATAAGACCCACGGCTCAAGCCTGATTGAAGATTAAATTTTTCGATCCAACCAGCTGCTGTGCCTATTATAGCAAAGCTGCCACATGTACTGATAGTGCAGGCCTGCAACCAAATCGACCCAATGATAAGTAATTGGGTTGTAATTTTACTAACAATTAATTAACACAAAATAGCACCAACTATTCTTTCAAGTAGTGATAAGGGAACTGGAAATAGATCGTGTTGCAACTTATTGTAATAAACTAAACAATGACAGGTGGCATAGAATTATAACCTTGACTGGAGCTTGAATATCTGTAGTAAGTGTGAGGATATGCTCACCAAGAACAAAATTCTGTAGCCTCCAAACATATGCATGTGGTGTGTCCATATGACATGTAACTACATTGGACCAATCCCGTTCCCTAATTTCAGCTAAAAATATTGCCCAAAAATAAAATGTCAGATAACAATCTTAAAGAGTGTTGTAGAGCATTACAATCTCAATAGACAACATACCAACATCAAATGCAATCACAGGCTTCAATTTTATTTCTTCTTCCTGAAAAGAGAGCCAATGATGAAAATGTAATGAGAAGAACATTGATGACAGGTTTACATATTCGTTAAAAATTACAAAGAACAAGAATGAAAATGACACGATGTCATTGTACAATGTGATAGTGTTAAACAATATGTACAAAAGTACTAGCCTGTAGCAATCTTACCTTCACTTTGAGTTTCTTTGCTCTTTTTGTTACATGACGTTGAGAAAGCTCTCTACTTTGTTGATCCTGAATTCAACAGAAAAAAAAACCATGAGATTCCAAAATAATCACTTTATTAAAAAAAAACTTACATATTTGATTTCAAATACATCTTGAGGTAAGTTATTATCTGTTATCTTTTTTGCTATGCGAAATTGTCAAATGACTAGAGTGAACATTATACCATGTGCACATGATATATATCTGACAACTTTTCTTAAAGTCAGTCTCAAAATAATACTATATGTACATGTGTATAAATACGATGCATGCATTATGCGTATTATATGAAGTGTGTAACGAAGATATTCAACCTGAACAATAGAAAATAAACGAAAAGCACGATCTTGGCCAGCAGACAGAATATGTCTCCCATTAGCATAGAACCTGCAAAGTCCCTCCACCAATATCAATAAACAACATAAATAAATAGTCAAAAACTAATGTAACCATAATATCGTATTACTTTATACAAAGAGGAGGTGCACTATGCCCACTTCGAAATCTTAGCAAACGAGGATCACCGTCAGTTGTATCAAAAATCCACATCTACAAAAAAATGGTATGTAGATGATGAAAATACAACAGATAATCAAAGAGCATTTAGTGTTGCAAGTATACCTTTATAGAGTTGTCAGCTGATGCACTCATTAGCACGGGTTCATTTGCAAAGAAATGCAATGAAATCACAGAGCTGTCATGTGCGTCTCTAATAACGGATTGGAGTCTCTTTTTTTCAAGATTCCATATGCTTATGACACCAGATGAACTTCCAGATGCTAGAAGGGGTTGACCATCTGAAAAATGAGGTGAAACTGTCACATACTTGACGAGAAATTATGAAGATCCCAAACAAACCAGATATCATAAAAATAAGATGGGAAAATCAAAGAGTTATTCCAATAAACAATAAGCTAGAATGCCAATATCTGCCCAAAATCAAACAAAGTCTCCCCAACTGACCCATTTGCTGCAAGTGTTTTAGGTTATGCAGTTAATATCGGTGATAGATCACGACAGATCGGTTATCGGTCCCCATCTAAAATATCAGTGTCAAATATCAGTCAGAATATCGTACCGATTTTCTCGATATCAGTACCTTTCTTCTTAGTGATACCATTCGTCTTTCTTCTTATTGCTGCTATTAGTGTTTTAAGTCTTCATTGTAAATTGTTAGTGTTTTAAGTCTTAATGAGTTCCTACTTGCTACAATTGTTAGTGTTTTGCAAGTTGCGAAACAATAATTTGTTAATGTAGGAGAGTATACTGAATTGTTAGTGTTAAATTGCCATATATATACGTATATATATAGAGGAAGGATAGAGAGAAAACCCACTTGAGTTACGAAAACTCAAGAAAATATTATGTAACAAAGTTTTTTCCCCTAAAAAAATTGGGGAATGTAAGTTACATGTTATCGAAAGTTTTGAGCCAAAAAAAACCAAAAAGCGCCGAGTGGGTTTTACATAAAAAAATTTGAAAATTCAGTTTTTTTCATATATATATATATATATAAACCACTCGGCGCTTTTTGGTTTTTTGGCTCAAAACGTTCGATAACATGTAACTTACATTCCCTAATTTTTTTAGAAAAAAAAAGTTAGTTACATAAGGTTTTAGGTAACTTTGGGAAATGAAAAGTTACTCAAAAATGTTGATTATATTATTTGTTAACTACGTTAATTAGCATTCTATAAATATGTAACTTTTAATCTTTGCTAACAAAATCAAGAAAGAGAGAGTGGGGGGAAAACTAATCTATCCCTAATTAACAAAACCCGTTTTGTACGTTTCCAAATGACCCGATTGACCCAAACCCATTTTAACCGGTACCTACCCGTCATTTTTTCAACATCTACAAGAAAATACAACAAGTGAAGCTAATGCAAAAGAAAGTTAAACAAAAAACTATTTGAATGCAAAACATGGAAATGCTACTACGAGAGAGTTATTGGCGCATTCTTTAATAATCATCAGCGTGAGATCTTACCTGTTCTGAACGATAAAGAGGTCACGGCACCTCGAGTGGATTGACTAAAAGTAACAATTTCTTTATTAACAAGAATATTGTGCACATGAATCTTTCCATCAGCACAGCCAACAGCAACAACATCTAAAGCAGGAGAAGAAACACAACAATGTATGGATGAATTCCAGCCTAAAAAGTCATAAATTTTTGTCTTTGTGTTGATATTCCAAAGTTGAAGTGAACCGCCTTGACTTCCAAGAATAACCTGTTACGGACTTTAAATTAGTAACGAATCAAAATAAATGTTCATATAACTGATGTTAAATGGATACCTTGTTTAAGTAAGTATCGGGATGCATAATACAGCTTGGAGTGAATTCACTATCTAGCAAAATATGTCCAACTGGAAGGGGATTTTCCTCGATTCCTTTGAAGGCCCATATGAAAATGTTTCCTTCTACATCAACACTAAGGACGTGTTCTCCAAATAGAAGCAACATGTTCACCTTAGCATTATGGCTGCTCCATGTAGCCACCTGTTGTATGCACAATGAACGTTTTGTATTTCATAATTAAAAAAAGACGTTATTTTAAACAAGTGGAACTTGTAGAGCTCTGTTAATGTTATTATTAATTTTTTAATAACTTTACCAACACAAGCCTTATTTTTAGTAAAACAAAACTGTTATAAATGTCCAAATGAACAAAAGCCACTAATTAGAATTTGTGAGTCATAAAAAGCAAACGATTCAAAAAACAAAACATTTATGAACGCACACTTTAACGCTTTGAATATTTAAAAAAGTAAAGGGTTTTGATTGAAAAACCTGATGAGCACGCTTGAATACGCCAATATCATTCCCATATGCAGCAAATGTATAGTCACGATAAGATGCGAGAGCCCGAATCTTTTTTGCAAGTTGAGGACCTTCAAAGATAGCCCAAATGTTAGAAAATAAAATAAACAGAAGCCAGCCTCATAGAATTTAATCACAGACAACAAAAATCTAAATCTTTTCTACTTTGTCTATCCAGTAACTAATTCTAAACAAGGTTCGGCAAAAGAAAATTGCACTGAATAATTCAGACAAGAAAAATACGAAATCGAGCCTCCGTAAAACCAAATAAAAAAAAACAAGAAAAGGGTTGATAATTTAATAAGAGAACTTAATGCATGTTATGCCCAAAATATGCATAATGACATTGTTATCACCATCTTCAAAATTAAAGAGCTTCAAAAATAGATAGTCAAATACAATAGGCGCACCCAAGCAAGGGCCCGAGATAAGCAAGACACAGTATAAACTGGCCTACTATTGCTGTTTTAAACATGCTTTAGGCTGGTTTAGAATGTTATTTAGCTTTTACTGATTGCCTATATATTTATTTAACCTGATTGAATCATATATAGAACCGATATCAACAACTTCAACAAAACAAACGCAATAATTGTGTTCGCATTTGTCGACTATAGCTGATTAACTGGTGCTAGAACAGCTATTCATTACGTTATTTTTTTCGGTAAGGTTTAATGTAATTTTTAAAGCTGTTTTTACGCCCCCACTGACCAAAAATCCTGAATCCGCCATATATTCAACTTAACATAACTTGAACCTCAAAATAACAACTTTTGGTTTCAACAAACTTATTTAAATTCACAAAAACAACAAAACCTAACTAACATCAAAAGATAAACCAACACGAATCAATAAACGTACCAGCGAGAACGAGACTGAGCTTGGCACACTGTCAAAACAGAAATCAAATCACACGTCATGCTCATATCATTTACAAAACTTAACAAAAGCGAGAGAATGAAGATATTATTATTAGGGTTGATTACGTTGTAAATCTGCCATGATTTGCCGACGCTGACTGTAACGAAGGTCTCGGTGCCCAATCTTTGAACGGAGAACGGAACGCTGCTGGTTATGTACCCGATTGCACGAAAAGGTTCGAATATCCCCATTGTTTGTTGTTGCTGTATGTTCGATAACAGCAGCGGGAGGTGGTGATAGATTAGGGTTTTAGGTTTTATTTCGGTTTAGGGGTTTATTGAAGTGACAAAGTAGGAACGAACGACGCCGTTTTGGCAAGTCTATTATTGGGAATTTTTTATTTTTTATCTGTTATGAAATTGCCTACATAAAAGCAAATTTTATATTTTAATAAAGAGTTTGATTATCAATGCTTATATCCATTTTCTTTCAGGTTGTAGTCTTTCAAAAGAAAAAGGAAAATGAAATGAATACAAAAAGCTTTTATTAATATAAATATTTAATTAATATGAATGGATGTGAATTATATATACTGATATATATTTAAGACACAATATACCTATTAAAAAAGTGACATTTAACGGTTTGTTTTATTGCAAGATTATTATTAGTGTAATTTTGTTAATGACTTAACAATTAAATGCATATAAATCATTTTGTATGATAACATATATGTTATATTAATGTTTGCAACTCTACAGTCATCAATCCAATGTTATATACTATCACTATTTTAATAGTATATATATTCCTTGCTTGCTATTAGATTGGAAATATTATATATATATATATATATATATATATATATAAATTTAAATAGATGAATTATTTGTATGATAGTGGATGTTAACATCATCAAAATGGTATGAATATAATTTGATTCCTTATATGTATTGAATTACTAGAATAAGTTTATCGTATCAAACTGGCATGTGTGGTCTATTATTATTGGTTTCCAAAACCATAAGAAATTGTAGCTTCATCATGATGCCAACGAGATTTTAAACTACCATCTTTTCATTAATAACTCAAATAAGTAAATACATAGATAAGAGATAAGGCCTACAATTTTGACTAAGTTGAATATGTGGAAAGATTGTTAATGCAACATATAACATATTATTGGTTATCTTATACATACCAACTGATTTGCATATTATTTTTAAGTCACTAGAATACATAATTAGTTGTTTTGTACAACTAGAAGAATTATTCTTGAATATGAACGTTAAATATTCTATGTGAAATTCTATTTACTTGCAAACACCCATCATATATTATTAAAATATAATGAGAACTTGATGAGTATGTTTGTTTAAGTCTAAATGTATAGTAATTACTTATCAATACATGGTAGTAAGCTTGTAATGTTAAAGTTATGTTTGTGATTGTTGATTGGTTATATATCCTAATAAGCTAATACAAATCTTTTTCTTTTATAAAGTGATGAAACATCTTATTTTATAAGTTTGTATCATAACTCGTCTTATTTGATAACACGTTATAAAGTCATGCATTATATGATGTAACTTTATGTATATATTGTGTTCTTAATGCTATCAGTTTTTAAAAACATCCAAATGACCAAAGTTATGGTTTATGATTTCAAGTTATAAACATGACTAAATTGTTCAAGATTCATTTATTTATAATATGACACTCGAAGTGTCAAACTTCCTAAAACTTATTGTAAATTAATGGAAGCTTGTAAGATTTTGGACCTATAAATCTTAATAATTTGGTCATATAACTTTTAAATTGATACATGTTAAATAAAAAATAATTCCATTGTCAAACCTCAAATATGCTTTTTAAGTGGTAAGAATATCAAAGAACATATAACGTTTGAAACGACCACCATGTATGAAAGTGTTTCTAATCCATTACGTATAGTGAATGTGATAATATGATGATCAGTGAAAGAGTCGCGATCATGTACATAAAAAAGATATTGTAATGATGTCACCATGAAAGTTGTGTGGTTATAATCAATTCCCTTGTGTGAATGTGATGATATAATAATCAATGTAAAGTTCATGATCATGGTAACTGGGGAAATTTTTATGATGCTCATATTAACAATGAGATCAACCATGTTAATAATGTGATGATTATACAATGATCATTGTAAAGGTCGTGATCATGATAAATGAGGAAATTGTAATGATTATGATGTTAATAATGAGTTGACCATGTAATAATGAAATCGACCACAAGAAGTGGCGAACTAAGGGAGTGAATATATAAGAAACATGTAATAACACGATGTTTAAACTAATAGGCATTATTCTCTCGTGTATATTGTCGTGTATTAGACAAACACGGATGCAACTAAAGCATTTGTTGTCACAGAAGTTTATGGATCATGATTGTCTAATAAATTGGCTTGACCGGTTAGACCATTCTGAATCCTTGATGGTGTGAAACATATCGAAGAACCAGATGATTCTTCATGTTACTTAAACATGAAATTTTGCTCTCAATGGATGTTAACCATATACCAACCAAAGTAGGGTTTGAATCCCTAAATATTATGAAATGATTAAAAGATATGTGTATCTCGACATAATACCATTTTCTGAAAATCGATGAATCGTCTAAATGGTTATCAAATCCGCAACATGAAAGGTTGCGTGACTTGTGGCTTAGCTTTTAAGATAGCAAGCACATTACTCTATAGTATTATATTTTTATATTTTTACTGATAAATATGGTGTTTTTGATACCCATTTACTAATAGTTATTGGAATAAGTGTTAAACAACATGTGACAAATGTCGTTACATGAATTGCTTTTGTTGAAGACGATGATCAAACATCTATGATTGATTGCAAAGCCAATAATCATGAGAGCAAGTTCATATTTATATATGAGTACATGTAATTTTACATCTAGTAATATTAATTTACATCAAGCCAACATGTTGTAGTAGTTTATCCCCCATTATAGCTGGTTTTTGTCAGGAACCAAAGATGTATCTTCTAAGATTTGGTTGTGCAGTATATATTGAAATTGATCCACTACAATGCACAAAGATGGGACCTTAAAAAGTGGTTGGAAATATATGATAATGAATAAGGCCTTTCACGAGATATTTATTTACAACTCAATTAATTGGGGATCCATCTCAATGGATTAACATTCCCAACATCAGGGGGGAGATAAAAAGCAGTTGGAAAAGAAATGAGTTGGTATGAATTATCAATGATCCTAAAAAAAAGTGTGAACCAGAAGTTCAAAGAACAACTCATTTACAAAGATTAGCGAATCTATTACTAGACACATTCACTGATCTTAAAAAGGTGACTATATCACATATACCAACTGCTAATGCTCCAATTAAAATAAGTATCCTAGAAGGACAACCACATGCTTGTAATGAGTCTATTGCACGTCTGAAGCATGGTAGACTAGTTGATTCCAATAATAAAATTCCTTGAAAATTGGAGGAAGTAATGAAGATTGTCAGTCGAGGTTATAGTAAGAGAGTCTCCTGAAGAGACATTAGACATGATGGTTCCAGAAGAACATCAGGTACCTTAAAAAAAAGAGATATCATTAAATTGTATCATGTCTAAAAGTATATGGAATCAAAATAAAATCGACGTTGTTATACTTTTGTATATAATATAGCGCTTGAAAAGATGAAATGATGAGGATCAAGATTTAAATCTGCCTATGAATAAATACAAAGAAATGATTGGCCAAAATGGAAAGATACAAATAAGGCAAAGTTGAATTTTCTATTGACATGAAAAGCTTTCGGGCCAGTAGTCCATTCAAAAGAAGTTGTAAAATATATTTAATATAATTAGGTCTTTTATGTGGATCAACAATTGATGGAATAAGGATTTCGCAAAGACCTATGATTAATTATGAGGAGACGTATTCTCCAGTGATGGATGTAATAGCTTTCCAGTATTTACTTAGTCTGGTAATATAAAGAGAGAATTGATATGCATCTAATGAATGTTTTGTAGCACTTGAAACTGAAATCTACATGAAAGTCCTAAAGAATTTAAATTATGTAATTCATGTAAAGTAAGTTCTCGAAAACAATATGATTGTTGTATACAGATTCATATTTGAATACAACTAGAATTCCTGGTGAGTTTCGTAAGGCAATTGAGTGCCCTAAAGGTGAATTGAAACATCTTGACGATGTAATTTTTTTATGCATCAATAAACATATATAGAAAATGCGTACGTGCTAATTGTGATATCTCAATAAATAAAGAGATGGTAATCATATGTTAAATGAGAAAGTTAATGTGACGAAACTCTTAAAGAGTGCACACATATACATATATATGTAAAGATGGAAAGAAATTTGTGGTGGATTGTAAATGCCGAAACATTTATATATAAACCTCAAGAAATGTTCTACAAAGTTTACAAGATTTGTATGGATGATAATAATCGAGTCAAATATGGTATAATCGACTTACTAATGAGCTCAGAAAATAGAAATACATGTGGTGTAGTTGGTCCATTTGTTTTCATTAAAAGACCAATATGAGGTTTTCAAGTATTACAATATATGTTGATAATGTCCTTAAATTTCTCCTGAAGAGATCAAAATGAACTCAACTATTAAAACAAGAATTTGCAGATTAAAGATGGTATTGCAAATTTATGGCTCATTATGTAGAAAGGCATTTGTATAATTATCCATCAATATTATAATACATTTAGAAGATGGTGGACATTTTCATACGGACAAAGCTTATGGTCTAAGTACATTTAATGATATCCAAGTAGTTGATATACAAAATAGCTATATCATCTCCAATGAAAATAAAAAGGGAAAACAAAAATCATTGGTCCAGAAGTACCATATTTACAAATAAATTATATTAATATATATTGCTAGTTATACACAAACATATATCATGAAATTCATTAACAGAATATAACTTGTGTACAGTGAGAAAATAATGTAATTGGTATAACATATATTTTCTATATCTTATGGTATTATACTAACCCATCATCAAGTTTGGTTAGTTTTGTAAATACAGGGAATGTAACAAAACACATTCATGGATCTTATGGTATCAGCTAACAAAGAGGAGTCAATTAAAGTTTTACATGAAGATCATACATCAAGTTCATTAATAGATTGCACATCAAGCGACATATCACTCACTACAAAAAATTTTCAACAACTTTCATAGAAGATTGGCACTTGTTACTTGAAATGATACATATTATATTGAGGGGGAGTTTTACATAAGTTGCACTATTTACCCTCACTAAGTTTTATCCAATTGAATTTTCTAAGTAAGGTTTTTTTTAGACATACCAGATCCGAAGTATCAGGGGAGACAATACGCGCTGCACTCTTTTTCCCTTAGCTGAGGTTTTATCCCATTGGGTTTTTCTAGTAAGGTTTTTAATGAGGCAAATCATTACGCGTATTAAAGAATAGTATTCCATCATGTGGATAGTCAAGGGAGAGTGTTATGAATGCATCCATTATGTAGTGACTTTCCACATGTATAACCCCTATTTGATGAATGCATCCATTATGTAATGACTTTCCACATGTATAATCACTATCTCTTTATTTACTATTGTACTAATGTGAGTGCCTATATATAATGGCATTTGTATATGATGTTGAAATCAATGAATAAGAATTCTACATTCTATGTTTCTCTCTATATCATATGTTCCTTGTTCGTGTGTTTATATAGTTTTTATACTAGTTGCTAATAGGTGGTTGTTTTACAACATTATTACATTATTTATTATTGTTAATTATATAAAATAGTAATGAAATTTTGTTTTTAAGTCCCTTAGTATTTTTTTTCTCTCAAAAATCACTCAATCATATATGTTTTGTTTAGGTTACTCAAACTTTTTTTTTGTCTCGAAAATCACATAATTGACAGGCTACTAAGTTACAACTTTTTACTTTTTTTATTTTTAATTAATGTTTATGTAGATTTCACAATTACAAATTTACCCTTTCAATTAAGAATAACAAAACAAAACCAAAAAGAATAACAAAACAAAACAAAAACAAAAACAAAAAAACTAGTGGACCCTTCTTCGTCTCCACGGTAAGCCTCGATTTCCAAACGTGTTTTTTCGGACAACAAGATCTCTCCATCAACTAGGAACTTCAGTAATCAAGTAACAAGTTCCTATGAGTGAACAAGTTCGTGGGAGCATTGTGTGTCACACCCGTTCAGAGGCGGAAGCGCGCGGTGTGAACTTGATTAGTTTTCATCGCATACGACATAAGTAAACAACTATATGAATTTAAAAGCATGCACGATGTTCATCCATTCACCATATATAAACATTACAAGTCACAAGTTATTTTGAAAATAAAAGACGTCATAAGTAATTTAAAGTGTACAACAGACTTGTTCAAAATAACTTTTAAACATTAACGCTTGCATCCTATATTCCATTCGAAAATGGAATATATAGACCAAACCCTTAAAAATATGGATGACATCGACTACTTGTTAACCTTGAAAGTTTCGTAATGATTGCACCAAGATCCACTTCAATTTCCTGAAATACATGTAAGTTTGAAAACATCAACAAAAGTTGGCGAGTTCATGCGTTTTATGTGCGCACCAATTGAATCTTAAAAACATTTGAGAGTTCATATATAAAAATATGTGGTATGTAAAGCGTCAATGAACTTGATGATCATTAATGTTTTGCAAGGACATTAATATGTGTGCCGACATAGGAAGTACTCAACCCTAGAAGATTTCTTCCGGTCCACCTGGCTGGGACAACAAAAGCACTACATGCAGCCACACAAGGACCCATGAGTGGGGCTCGCTACACCCGATAGATCTACCACTCTTGTTCCTCGGTCTTATAAAAGATTAATGGCACTTAAGAGAGACCCTATTCGCACATGATCTAATATTCCATTCCATAGCTAAACCATACAATTGAAAACATGTATTCCCCCCGAGAGTTATAAACCGAAAACATTTAAGAGAAAAGGGGGACATGAACTCACTGATTTGCGTCCGTGAATATATATGCTAGCAATTCGGGTATCCCAAAGAACGTATCAACCTACAAGTGCTCTAACTCATTAGACACTTGAGTTATTGTTAATACGTACACGTTGTTCATCTGGAACGTTATTGTATAAGTTAAGTATTTGGGTCCCTTACGTATTTTAAATATGTTGGCATTTGTTTCGTATTTTAATATATATATATGCACTTCTTTTATATATATATTTTGTATCCATTAATTGTACGAACGGGCCTTGCCCTTCGTGAGCCTTCGTGCCTCGCATGAGTATAAGTGGGCCTAGCCCATAAGAGTCTTGTGCCTCGCACAAGTGAGAATGAGCCTAACCCATTTGAGTCTCCGCGATCCACATGGTATGAGTGGGCCTAGCCCATGAGAGTCTCTGTGTCTCGCACGGCTTACGTTCTTTGTGTGTGTTATATATATGTTCTCCGAATATATATTTACTTTGAGTTTAGTGAGCCTCGTTCATTCGTAACGACATGTTCGACTTAAGTATGAGCATTTTTTCTTCATGTTGTGTGTCCTTTATAATTATAAGTGTTAAAAATATTTATTTTTAACATCGTAAATACGTTGGTGTATTTGCACACTATTCTTTGCGTGAGTATACCTTAACAATTGTATGTGAGCACATCGCTATGTACTTACGTATTTTTATACCGTATTTATACGTATATTATACTGTATTTATACGTATTTTATACTGTATTTATACGTATTAGTATACCGTATTATTTGTTATTTATACGTATTTGTATACCGTATCATTTGGTATTTTTGCGTATATGGGCCTAGCCCAAATGAATTTTGTATGGATGGGCCTAGCCCAATAAAGTTATGTAAGCGGGCCTAGCCCCATGTATTATATGATAAGCTTAGCCCATTTGACATGTTAATGGGCCTAGCCCAATGTTATAATTTAAATGGTCCTTAGCCCATATATATATTAGTAGGCCTAGCCCAATTATATATATATATATATATAATATATTTAGTGGGTTTTTACTAGCCCATTACATAATCCAAGTATTCTTGTATTTATCGTATGCGTATTTCGAGCGTATTTTATACGTATATACCTTTACATAGTATAATTTGTGACTCTTCGTTTTGTACTTCCCAAAATCTTAAGTTGGGATATATGTAGGTTTTGAACCAAATGTATATTATTTTTAGAGTTCGTCGTAGAACTTATTGTCATATATCTTCTTGTCGAAACGCCCGAACATCGCCCTTGAGAGATATCTTTTCCGGGTTGTAATGATGCGGCTACCATTGTGGATAGATACGCATTTACTTTGTTGGGCCGTTTATCTAATAATTTATGTCGGCTTTTGGTTTTATGTATACATATTTTTGTCCATAGTATATGGTTATGTAACGATTTGCCCGGTGCCCGATGGTTCGTCGTCCGCATATTTGGAAATTGTTTTTGGTAGTGTATTTGTATTCTAGTTTTTTTTATTCTTCCTACTTCTAATACATACACATAATTATACACAAGTATTTATACACATAAGTTGGTGTATCTTAAATATATATATTTTTGTTTAAGAATATTTTTATACGTAATAAATATCCATTTTTCCTTTTTTTACAACTCTTTATAACTTATAAGTATATATATGTGTTTATAAATGTTCTTGTAAGATTAGGGCTTAACCCTTTTTATTAAACTTCCTTAATTACCGATTAAGGTCACTAATCGCGTTTAGTCCCATTAATCACCCGTTAATCGTACTTTAATCGCGATTAGATTTTAGAAAAATTTCGCCATAGTTTCCCTAAACTATGGCGTTTTCCACGTTTTTAAAACGTATTTTAAGCATGTTTAAATTCCTTAAGCATAATCAACTCAAATCAAGTTTCAACTATCAACTTTGCATGTAACACTTTCCCACATAATTATTCTCATAATCCTTGAATTTTATCTATATTTTTAATCACACTTTCTAGTAAAAATAATGGCACTTTTTAATCCTTTTAACAAGATCATTTAAACCATCATATGTAGCATACTAATCTTGTTCTTATATTTAAACGACTTTAAATAACATAGTTTTCTTTTTGTAGTAAAGTTCATGGATCATGGAATGGATGATCTTGTCTTGATTCAAATAGTAATATGTTTGAATCATCATTTTTGTTCTTAATCATACAAGATCATATATTTAAACAACCTACTTTAACATAATCACCAAAAATACATAAGCTAACTAGCACTAATCAACATGACCAACACAAAATATAACACATTAGTAGATCTTTTTATGATTAGGGTTTAAGCTTCTATTTTCTTTAAGATTCAAGATGATCAACATGTACTTTACTAATCTACATATTATAACAAGCTTAAAATTGGTGAAATAAAGTCTTACAATTTTTGCAAGGTTATAATGGAGATTAAGAAGAGATTAAGCCCCAAATGAAGCTCTAAAAGTCCTCCATGCTTGCTCCTTTCTTAGGTAGTCTTGAAATGGGATTTTAGAGGTTAAAAAAAGTGGGTTTATTGAATGAAAATGGAAGGTTTTTGTGGGGTTTTGGCTACTGAGACTAGGAGGGAAAAATGAAGGTGATTCTTGATATTTTTGAAGTTGTAAAATTATAGAAGGATGATGATGAAGTTAGGTTAAATAGGCTCAAGTTCATACCATCATATCAATCTCCTACCATGCTTCTCAAACTCATTTTTCAACAAAGGAAACAAGTGGGTAGGACCACCTTGTTGACCGTTTTCTTGCATGGGGGAAGGCTAGGAGTAATAATTTTTTTAACATAAAAATCATGTGCACATTATGTTAATCTTATAGATATTTTAGCCATTAGGTTAATTAGGGGTTAACTAGGGTATCAATGGTAGTTAGAGTTTTAATAAAGTTTAACTAGTCAATAGTTTAGTGGGTGTTGTTTTTGGATGGTAAAAATGCTACTAGTTCGCTCGTCGGTTCGATATCGGGTGTTATATAAAGGTTGTAATATAGTACCGGGAGCTATGGTTTCATTTTACCATTGATGTCATGAAGTTTATTTAAGGTGTTTATAATTCCAAAATAGGACTAACTAGTTCGCTAGCTTTTTAGTTCGGCAATTAGATGGTAGGAATATAATTTGTTCGCCTATCGTCTCGAATTTGAGTAATGTGTACAAGTTGCGGTATAACACCGGGATTTTATGTTTAGGATATTCCGTTGACATCCCCAAGCTTATTTAGGGTGCATAACATTATCTATGAGTCTTACTAAAATTTAAAATGTTGCACTTTAGCATTTCGGACAATTTACTTGGTTATATTTTAGTGCGATTCGGACGAATTCTATCGATATGTATTTTCCGGACAGTTAATGTTTCATTGCATTTAGTGTCCCTAATTACGGGTTTTATTTGTATTTCAACCATAAAATGCTTTCGTGTCATTCGTTGCTCGTTTCCCAACAGTTTTCAGAAGCTTGCTGGCATGAACAGCGTGTTCCGGTGAATAATGTTTTTGTAACATTTGTCGAAAAACGGTTTTTTCAAACCCGCTTCGTTTATTAATCGAATAATCAGTTTTATTTATTTGTTGTTCATTTAATGCCTATGTTAATTTTAAACAATACATAACTAATAAACATTTTAGATTATGGAAATTAAAATTGTTAAAAAACAAAATTAAAACAATAAAAAATGAAAAAGGGCTGCCGGGTTTCGAACCCGGGTCAGCCGGAGGACCTTAACACCAAACACATAACCACTCCGCCACTTGATGCCTTTGTGAAATGTAGGAAACAAATAAAACATATGTTCACCTGAGAAACCACCTGTTTGCGCCAAAACTGAAACCGATATCGGCTTTCAACACTCCAGTCGATTGAGTGATTGTAATTCTTGATTATAACCGATAAACCGACATTCTTAATCAATTCAGCCTTGAATGAACTTGAATTCATGTGATGTTCGGTTTTAATAACCGAAAACATTCACTTCCTGAATTACTCCAACAATATCATCATCTCGCGACTCAATAACATTCACAGAACCTCTTATTTCACTTTTACTCTAATTTCTGATCGTCAGAATCGCTTTTTGAACTCGCCGGACTTTCACCGGAAACCGTGTCTTTCATCAAAACGGTAAGTTTCTCAATTCTTTCATCTTCTATCTGTTGTTAGGCTTTTGCTAACTCAAACCTTCCAATCAGAATCAATCCCAGACGACGATATCAGATAATCAACACTCGCCGGAAGTTTTCTGAAAATTTCTAGATTCCGCTGTGAAACGGTGTAATCATTCAAACCTTCTGATAACTCTTGTTTAGTCATTCAATTTCACAATTTGGTTAATCAAAACTATTAATTGGCCCGTTCAGACGGAGTTCATAAAACAGAGCCGACGACTTCGCCGGAGTTCTGAGAAAGATCATTTTTCCGGTATGTTCAATCCCAAAACTTTCCCTGTCCATTTCATTTTAATCAATTATATGTTTGTCAATCGAGTTAAACAAGATCAGTAGAGTAATCGTTGTCTGTGTTTTTGAACGAAGAAGATGAAGTCGAATTAATGTATAAGTATAATTAAAACAAGATATAACCGGGTTAGACACACAGTCCAGCGGTGGACTGTGTGCAAACAACTATCACACGTCTCGAGTTCGATCCCTGACCCAACCTCACTCTCTGAAATAAAAATGCTCTTTTAAAACCGAACCGGGTTAACTCACTGAAAGATGTTAAGTATAATAAAAACCAGAATATTAACCAGGTTAGACACACAGTCCAGCGGTGGACTGTGTGCAACGTTAATCCACAGGTCCCGGGTTCGAGACCTGATATGCACGCCGGTTCGATGGAATAAAAAATCCTTTTTAAATAAATGAATTTTGGAATAAATTAAAATGTATATAAATATAATTAAAAACAGAAATATTTCGGGTTAGACACATAGCTCAGTTGGTAGAGCTGCGTGCACGCGTACGGGAGGTCACGAGTTCGAATCTCACTCAGTGCAAACAATATAAACGACCGAACCGGTCAACAAGTCAAAGTCAAATGGTCAACGGTCAAACCCAAAAAAAAGTCAACATTTTTTTATAGTTTATTTATTTTAATTAATTTAAAAATCAATTAAAAATACTTAAAAATAATGTTTTTAAAGTTAGAAAATAACCTTAAACTCACAAAAATAAACCTAAAAACCTTATTAAAATTGTTAATAAAATCCACTTATTTACCGTACCTTTTCGTTATCATTTAGGTTAGTTGATCCTCGTCGATCAACCCTCTAAACTCGTGCGCACTCATCATCTTCTACCGAACGCACCCAATGTGAGTGAATCTCTACAAATTCCCCGTTTTAATCACGTTTTTGGGGTGTATCATGTGTCTTATTATTTATTACATTTAAACAATTGTGCATCCATCACATCCATGATCAAATGTGTATTCAATATGTATCAACTGTTTGTGTGGTTATTGTTTAGATTAAATTTATCATTTTCAGTACATACATTATCATAGGCCGCCGCTCCCCATTACCTATGAGCGTTGAGCTGTTCCCCATTACCTATGAGCGTGAACGAGACGTTGCCAACATACGACCGGCTCCGTTTGATTGAGCCTTGATCGCACATACATTTATCATAGGCCGTCCGTTCCCCATTACCTATGAGCGTGAACGTGACGTTGCCAACATATACAGTATCATTCATGTTATATATTCATGCAAGTTGGTTTGTTATTGTATGTTATTGTTTTTATTGTTTTGTATGTTATTTACGTTTGCTCACATATGATTATTGCACAATTTTCCATAATAAATATAACAAGAAATCAATAATAAATGTTTTTCTAACAAGGTTCACTCGCCAACTTATGTTGACCCAAAAACCCCCATTTTTACACATGATACAGGTGATCTAGCTGCAGCAAGAAACATATAGGATGGCTTAGAAGAATAAACCGGTTTAGACTTTGGATTGTTTAGTTGGTTATCTTTCTTTGTAATTGTATGAACTTGTTTGGAATATTGAGGATGTAATTTTGAATTTAATAAATATGAAACATATTAGTAAACATCATGAGCTTTGGTGATAACCCAATTATGCCCCGATTCTTATTCCGCTGTGGGTCGGGGTGTGACAGATTGGTATCAGAGCCATGACTATAGGGATATAGGATAGGTTATTAGACCCTTTGAGCCTATACTATAGTTGATTAGAATTTTAAAATTTTTTGTGTCTTACATGCAAAATTCATGATGTTTATATGCTTTATGTTTATTGTTACATTCAATGTTATGCAAGCGTGTTCATAAGTACATATTATTATACAATGCCTATCATGAATCATATTCTCGAGCACACACCACATCATTTCCATGATTTTTGCAACGATTTTTGTATTTTCAAATCACATCAAAGTGAGTTCTCATGACGGGCATGTAGTAACTGGAAGGGTACAAGTACCGGTAGTCGGAACGTCCTGTGTAGGCTTGGCATTCGTATAAATCCAAAATAAAGGACCAGTTTGCCTACCGGGGGACTAACGATGAGAGTACGAAGGACCTATTAGGCCAAAGCATGCTATACCAAATGTCGTGTGAGCTAACCCACTTTGAGTTGTCATTGTGTCTACACCTGGACACCTTCCGACCATATATCTCGTAAACATATTTCATGGTTTTCATTCGGGTGATGCGAGTGTTAAACCGCCAATACCAATGTGAATCCTACTAAGCCAATAGCCATGGGGCCCACATGACTATACAGGTGAAGGTATGGGGGACATTTGAGGCCCAACATGAGCAAACCCAAGACATCCTATGGATGTAGTTGCATTATTGATGTTTATGTTATTTTTATTTTTTTAAGACACATGACACCTAAAAAGACTCCATAAACTCACAATCTTCTTATGTATATTCCTGTAGATGTCGGCTAGGCAACAACGAGGGGGTAGAAGGTCAGGAAGGTCAAACGAACGCTTGGCCACCCAAATCGCAAAACAAATGGCCGCGGTGCTTCCTGACATTGTAGTTCAAGTCCAACAAGCTCTCGCCGCAAATCCCATCAATCCTCCCCAGCAAGAAGACCAGTACATCGGCAACCCTCCTTCCAAAAAGTGCTCATATAAACATTTCAAGTCTTGTGATCCTCCGAAATTTGAAGGGACCAAAGGTGTCACAGCTCTCCTCCATTGGTTTGAGGAAATGGAAAACACCTTCTTCAACTGCGATTGTCCCGAGGATCGCAAGGTACGTTACGCAACCGGGAGGCTATTTGGGGTAGCTCTTACCTGGTGGAATACTGAAAAGGGTAAAAGAGGAATCGAAGATGCAATGGCCTTAACGTGGGAGGAGTTAAGGGAAATCCTGACGAGACACTTCTGTCCTAGAAGCGAGATCAAAAAGTTAGAGGATGAATTTCATTCGTTGAAGCAAAAGGAGGGAGATCATACTTCCTACAACAAACGATTTTTAGAGTTGAACCAAATGGTCCCTAACTTGTTCACCCCAGTTTACCGCTTAGTCGAACACTATATTCGAGGCCTCCCCTCGAAAATTCAAGACTCAGTTCTCAGCACTTCGCCTGCAACACTCGAAGCTGCTATGGAACTAGCTACCGAGCTTACCGAGAATCGTATTCGCAACGGCAAATTTAAAGATGAGAAAAAGAAAGCCCCCGTTGAGGGCCAAACTTCAAACCATTCCACCTCCTCCTCAAAGTTTTCTAACAAGAGGAAACGAAACACCAGAAACTTTGCTGTCACACAAACAAATTTCCCTATCCCTACTGCACCATTACCCAAGTTGCCCCTCACCTGCACCATATAAAAGGCCATACTCCGGCCCATACCCAAAATGCAACCGTTGCCAATACCATCACTTTCCTGATCATCCCTGCCAACATTTCACCGGCTGTGGTCGCGCAGGTCACACCATTCAAACCTGTCGCGTACCTCAGCGAACGAACCGCCATCAGGCCTCAACCCAAACCCACCATCAGATAGTGGGTCAAGCCCAACATCCTCTACTACTACCACCTACCCAACATATAGCCCAATCCTACTACCAACCCAACTATCCCATGGTGCAACCTATGCGGGCTTGTTACAATTGTGGAGACCCAAACCATTTTAGAAACACTTGTCCACGCTTGGTGAACATTATACATGCTCAAGCTCAAGCAAATCCAGTGAATCAGGCTAATCAAGCTCCTCCACCTGCAAGAGGAAGAGCTTTCAACATCAACGCTAATCAAGCTAGGGCTGACAACAATGTGGTTAACGGTACGTTTCTCATCATTGGTAGTTATGCATCCATGTTATTTGATACTGGCGCGGATAAGAGTTTTGTGTCCTTAGAATTTGAATCCATCCTCAACCAAACCCGTGATAAACTCATGGAATCCATAACGGTGAAAGTTGCTGACGGAAAACCGGTCTCGTTAAACTCTATTATACGCAATTGTACTCTCACCTTAAACGATCACTATTTTCCAGTACCTCATTCCTATGAAGTTGGGAAGCTTTGACATTATAATTGGTATGGACTGGCTCAGCCAACATCATGCTGAAGTTGTATGCAGCGAAAAGTTTATACGCATTCCTCTTACGAACGGTCAGACTCTACGAATCTTTGGAGAAACCCCTTCGAAAGGGCTCAAATTACTGTCTTCAAGCCCGAAAATATCTCCGCAAGAATTATGTTGCATTTCTAACTCATGTTGTCAAAAAGGGAACCAAGGAGAAGAAACTCGAAGACATCCCAGTAGTAAAAGATTTTCCACAAGTTTTCCCGACGACATTTCAGGACTTCCTCCCGTGAGAGAAGTCGAATTCCGCATTGATCTTATACCTGGAGCTACACCAGTTGCAAAATCTCCTTATAGGTTAGCCCCATCCGAAATGCAAGAGCTAGCCAGTCAATTACAAGAGCTGACTGACAAAGGATTCATACGTCCTAGCTCATCGCCTTGGGGTGCACCTGTCCTTTTTGTGAAGAAGAAAGATGGAACGTTTCGTATGTGTATCGACTACAGGGAACTCAACAAGTTAACGGTCAAGAACCGCTACCCATTACCTCGCATTGATGATCTTCTTGACCAACTTCAAGGCGCCAGCTGTTTTTTGAAAATCGACCTTCGTTCTGGTTATCATCAACTCAGAGTACATGAAGAAGACGTCCCAAAGACCGCCTTCCGAACTTGTTATGGTCATTATGAATTCATGGTCATGCCATTTGGTTTAACCAACGCTCCAGCTGTCTTCATGGATCTAATGAACAGAGTCTGCAAACCCTATCTCGATCGCTTTGTTATAGTCTTCATCGACGACATCCTCATTTACTCAAAGTCTAAGTCTGATCACGAACGACACCTTCGACTCATCCTTACACTCTTAGGGAATGAGAAGCTCTACGCCAAATTCTCCAAATGCGAATTCTGGTTAAAAGAGGTACAATTCCTTGGACATGTCGTCAATGACAAGGGAATACATGTCGACCCCTCAAA
This sequence comes from Scalesia atractyloides, assembly GCA_947069175.1. Taxonomy (NCBI): domain Eukaryota; kingdom Viridiplantae; phylum Streptophyta; class Magnoliopsida; order Asterales; family Asteraceae; genus Scalesia; species Scalesia atractyloides. The sequence continues at coordinate 49,467,542 of CAMTDV010000002.1, read as the reverse complement.
GATCAAAGCAGTACAAGAATGGCAAGCGCCATGTACACCAACCGAAGTAAGATCATTCCTTGGTTTGGCTGGTTATTATCGCCGTTTCATTGCAAATTTCTCTCGTATTGCTGTACCACTCACGGCTCTAACACATAAAGGAAAACCCTTCATATGGGGACCCAAACAAGAAGAAGCCTTCCAAACCCTTAAACAAAAACTCTGTGATGCACCTATCCTCACTCTTCCTGAAGGTTGTGATGACTTCGTGGTTTATTGCGACGCGTCAGGGCAAGGACTAGGCTGTGTTCTAATGCAAAGAGGAAAGGTGATAGCTTATGCTTCTAGACAACTCAAAACTCATGAGAAGAACTACACCACCCACGACCTAGAACTTGGAGCCGTTGTATTCGCTCTTAAGATATGGAGACATTATCTCTACGGTACTAAGTGTGAAATATACACTGACCACAAGAGTCTTCAATATCTTCAACCAAAAGGAGTTAAACATGAGGTAACGAAGATGGGTCGAACTTCTTAATGACTACGACTGTGAAATTCTGTATCATCCTGGCAAGGCAAATGTGGTGGCCGATGCACTCAGTCGAAAGGGTTATGCGAACTCCATTCGTCTTCTATATTCGCAAATCATAACCGACATTAAAGATCAAATTCGAGAAGCCCAACATGTTTCAGTAACGGAAGACGACGTACGAAAGGAGCTGTCCTGTGGAGCTGAACTTAAAATTGAAACTAAATCCGACGGTATTCTGTACTATCTAGATCGCATATGGATTCCTGACCACAACAACCTCCGTGAATTCCTTATGAATGAGGCACACAAAACACGATACTCTATACACCCAGGAGCCGACAAGATGTATCAAGACCTTCGATACACCTACTGGTGGCCTGGAATGAAAAAGGATATTGCTGTTTTTGTTTCCAAGTGCCTTACATGTTCCAAGGTAAAAGCTGAACATCAAAGACCCTCAGGACTTGTGGTCCAACGTGAAATACCTGTATGGAAGTGGGAAAACATAACCATGGACTTCATTACCGGGTTACCTCGCACTTCTGGTGGGGATGACACTATATGGGTAATCATTGATCGTCTTACAAAATCAGCTCACTTCATTCCGATCCGCGAAGATTTCAAGAACGAGAAGTTAGCTCGTATCTACATCAGCGAAATCATAAGCCGGCATGGTGTACCGTTAAGCATTATTTCAGATCGTGATGGTCGTTTCACTTCACGAACATGGCAAGCCGTATAAGCCGCTTTGGGTACACGATTAGACCTCAGTACCGCTTATCATCCTCAAACTGATGGACAATCTGAACGCACCATTCAAACTCTTGAAGATATGCTTCGAGCATGTGTCATAGACTTCAAGGGAAATTGGGACGCTCATCTACCATTAGTTGAATTTTCGTACAACAGCAGCTATCATTCAAGTATCGGCATGGCACCTTTCGAAGCTTTATATGGTCGTAAGTGCCGATCTCCAGTATGTTGGCACGAAATTGGGGAAGCTCAAATCACCGGTCCAGAATTGATTCAAGAAACCACAGACAAGATCCATCAAATTCGAAACAATCTTCTAGCGGCTCAAAGTCGTCAAAAGAGTTATGCAGATAAACGACGAAAGCCTTTGGAGTTTAACATTGGTGATCATGTACTTTTAAAAGTATCATCGTGGAAGGGAGTAGTTCGTTTTGGCCAGAAGGGCAAGCTAGCACCACGCTACGTAGGACCTTTCAAGATACTCGAAAGAGTAGGACCTGTAGCATACAAGCTTGATCTACCAGAAGAACTCAACAGAATTCACCCCACATTCCACGTATCAAACTTGAAGAAGTGCCTCGCCGATGAAAACCTCCATATTCCCCTGGAAGATATTCAGATCGATGAATCTATGCATTTCATTGAAAGACCAGTAGAGGTCATGGACTTCGGAGAAAAACGTTTAAGACGGAGTCGTATTCCAATTGTTAGGGTACGCTGGGAGTCGAAACGGGGACCTGAATTTACTTGGGAACGTGAAGACTCAATGCGCGAAAAATACCCGCATCTTTTTCCTGTTACCACTACTACTTAAATTTCGGGACGAAATTTCTAAAAGTAGGGGATATTGTCACATTTGTCGAAAAAACGGTTTTTTCAAACCCGCTTCGTTTATTAATCGAATAATCAGTTTTATATATTTGTTGCATTTAATGCCTATGTTAATTTTAAACAATACATAACTAATAAACATTTTAGATTATGGAAATTAAAATTGTTAAAAAACAAAATTAAAACAATATAAATGAAAAAGGGCTGCCGGGTTTCGAACCCGGGTCAGCCGGAGGACCTTACACCAAACACATAACCACTCCGCCACTTGATGCCTTTATGAAATGTAGGAAACAAATAAAACATATGTTCACCTGAGAAACCACCTGTTTGCGCCAAAACTGAAACCGATATCGGCTTTCAACACTCCAGTCGATTGAGTGATTGTAATTCTTGATTATAACCGATAAACCGACATTCTTAATCAATTCAGCCTTGAATGAACTTGAATTCATGTGATGTTCGGTTTTAATAACCGAAAACATTCACTTCCTGAATTACTCCAACAATATCATCATCTCGCGACTCAATAACATTCACAGAACCTCTAATTTCACTTTTACTCTAATTTCTGATCGTCGGAATCACTTGTTGAACTCGCCGGACTTTCGCCGGAAAACCGTGTCTTTCATCAAAACTGTAAGTTTCTCAATTCTTTCATCTTCTATCTGTTGTTAGGCTTTTGCTAACTCAAACCTTTCAATCAGAATCAATCCCAGACGACGATATCAGATAATCAACACTCGCCGAAGTTTTCTGAAAATTTCTAGATTCCGCTGTGAAACGGTATAATCATTCAAACCTTCTGATAACTCTTGTTTAGTCATTCAATTTCACAATTTGTTTAATCAAAACTATTAATTGGCCCGTTCAGACGGAGTTCATAAAACAGAGCCGACGACTTCGCCGGAGTTCTGAGAAAGTTCATTTTTCCGGTATGTTCATTCCCAAAACTTTCCCTGTCCATTTCATTTTAATCAATTATATGTTTGTCAATCGAGTTAAACAAGATCAGTAGAGTAATCGTTGTCTGTGTTTTTGAACGAAGAAGATGAAGTCGAACTAATATATAAGTATAATTAAACAAGATATATAACCGGGTTAGACACACAGTCCAGCGGTGGACTGTGTGCAAACAACTATCACACGTCTCGAGTTCGATCCCTGACCCAACCTCACTCTCTGAAATAAAAATGCTCTTTTTAAAACCGAACCGGGTTAACTCACTGAAAGATGTTAAGTATAATAAAAACCAGAATATTAACCAGGTTAGATACACAGTCCAGCGGTGGACTGTGTGCAACGTAAATCCACAGGTCCCCGGGTTCGAGACCTGATATGCACGCCGGTTCGATGGAATAAAAAATCCTTTTTAAAATAAATGAATTTTGGAATAAATTTAAATATATATAAATATAATTAAAAACAGAAATATTTCGGGTTAGACACATAGCTCAGTTGGTAGAGCTGCGTGCACGCGTACGGGAGTTCACTGAGTTCGAACCTCACTCAGTGCAAACAATATAAACGACCGAACCGGTCAACAAGTCAAAGTCAAATGGTCAACGGTCAAACCCAAAAAAAGTCAACATTTTTTAAAAGTTTTATTTATTTATTTAATTTAAAAATCAATTAAAAATACTTAAAAATAATGTTTTTAAAGTTAGAAAATAACCTTAAACTCACAAAAATAAACCTAAAAACCTTATTAAAATTGTTAATAAAATCCACTTATTTACCGTACCTTTTTGTTATCATTTAGGTTAGTTAATCCTCATCGATCAACCCTTTAAACTCGTGCGCACTCATCATCTTCAACCGAACGCACCCAATGTGAGTGAATCTCTACAAATTCCCCGTTTTAATCACGTTTTTGGGGTGTATCATGTGTCTTGTTATTTATTACATTTAAACAATTGTGCATCCATCACATCCATGATCAAATGTGTATTCAATATGTATCAACTGTTTGTGTGGTTATTGTTTAGATTAAATTTATCATTTTCAGTACATACATTATCATAGGACGCCGCTCCCCATTACCTATGAACGTTGAGCTGTTCCCCATTACCTATGAGCGTGAACGAGGCGTTGCCAACATACGATCGGCTCCGTTTGATTGAGTCTTGATTGCACATACATTTTCATAGGCCGTCCGTTCCCCATTACCTATGAGCGTGAACGTGACGTTGCCAACATATACAGTATCATTCATATTATATATTCATGCAAGTTGGTTTGTTATTGTATGTTATTGTTTGTTATTGTTATTGTTATTGTATGATTATTTACGTTTGCTCACATATGATTATTGCACAATTTTCCATAATAAATATAACAAGAAATCAATAATAAATGTTTTTCTAACAAGGTTCACTCGCCAACTTATGTTGACCCAAAAACCCCCATTTTTACACATGATACAGGTGATCCAGCTGCAGCAAGAAACATATAGGATGGCTTAGAAGAATAAACCGGTTTAGACTTTGGATTGTTTAGTTGGTTATCTTTCTTTGTAATTGTATGAACTTGTTTGGAATATTGAGGATGTAATTTTGAATTTAATACATATGAAACATATTAGTAAACATCATGAGCTTTGGTGATAACCCAATTATGCCCCGACTCTTATTCCGCTGCGGGTCGGGGTGTGACAGATTGGTATCAGAGCCATGACTATAGGGATATATGATAGGTTATTAGACCCTTAGAGCCTATACTATAGTTGATTAGAATATTTTAAAAATTTTTGTGTGTTACATGCATATCTCTTTTGTTGGTCATGAGCCGCCTTGATACGGTCTCGTATTTGAAATATTTTGTCTGTAGTCTCTTGAACTAATTCCGGACCAATGAGCTGTTTGTCTCCGGTCTCCGCCCAACATAGTGGTGAACGACATTTTCGTCCATATAGAGCTTCAAACGGGGCGGCCTGTATACTAGTGTGATAGCTATTAGTATATGAGAACTCCACTAAGGGTAAGTGAGTATCCCAGTTTCCACCCAAATCCATCACACAAGCACGTAACATATCCTCCAAAGTTTGTATCGTCCGTTCACTTTGGCCGTCCGTTTGAGGGTGAAAGGCCGTACTAAGATCCAATCGCGATCCAAAGGCCTTTTGGAATGATTGCCAAATCCTTGACACGAATCAACCGTCTCGATCCGGTATGATAGAGATGGGAACTCCATGTCGTGCTACGATTTCTTTGAGGTATATTTGTGCCAATTTCTCTTGCTATCCTTCTCACGGATAGGTAAGAAGTGTTCAGAGTTCATAAGTCGATCAACGATAACCCAAATCATGTCATGACCTCTGGAGGTCCTGGGTAACTTAGTAATAAAATCCATCGAAATCTGTTCCCATTTCCATACAGGCATTTCAGGTTGTTGCAGTAGTCCTAAAGGCTTTTGATATTCCGATTTAACCTTGGCACAAGTAAGGCATTTTCAGACGTAGTTTGCAATGTCGCCCTTAAGGTTAGGCCACCAATAGAATTCCTTTAAATCCTGATACATCTTATCTGCTCCGGGATGTATAGAGTACTTCAACTTGTGTGCTTCATCTAGAATAATTTCTCGCAGATCGCTAAAATAGGGAACCCAAATTCGTCCCATAAAGTATAACGTTCCATCCTCCTTTGCCACCAATTGTTTTTCCATTCCACGCAATGATTCGGCTGGTATGTTCTCAGGTTTAAGTCTTCTTGCTGCGCATCACGAATCTGAGAAGTAAAGTAATTTTTATGGTCATCTCTAAGGCTCGAACCCTTAAAGGTTTCACTCGTTCTTTGCAACTCAAAGCGTCCGCCACTACGTTCGCCTTGCCCGGGTGATATTTAATTTCGCAGTTGTAATCGTTCAATAACTCAACCCATCTTCTTTGCCGCATATTTAATTCCTTCTGATCAAATATGTGTTGTAGACTCTTGTGATCGGTAAAGATTGTACAACGTGTAACATATAAGTAATGACGCCAGATTTTTAACGCGAATACCACCGCACCTAGTTCGAGGTCATGCGTGGTATAATTTTTCTCATGCACCTTAAGTTGTCGAGATACGTACGCGATGACTTTGTCTCGTTGCATCAACACGCAACCGAGACCTTGATGCGATGCATCACAATATACGACAAAGTCGTCGGTACCGTCTGGTAGAGATAAGATTGGCGCATCACAGAGTTTGTCCTTTAACAGTTGGAGTGCAGCTTTTTGTTTGTCGCCCCAATCAAACTTTTTATCCTTTTGAGTCAGGGATGTTAGTGGTTGGGCAATCTTTGAAATTTTTTCTATAAATCATCTGTAATAACCCGCTAATCCCAAAAATTGTCGCACTTCCGTCGACGTCTTAGGCGCTTCCCAATTCTTTATTGCCTCAATTTGGAAGGATCGACATGAATTCCTTTCTCATTCACCATGTGTCCGAGAAACTGTACCTCTCGAATCCAAAATTCGCATTTGGACAACTTTGCATAAAGTTTTCATTCTTCAAAAGTTCCAAGTTAGTTTGTAAATGTCGCTCATGTTCGTCCTTCGATCGCGAATATATTAATATTTCATCAATAAATACGATCACGAACTTATCCAAATACAGCTTATACATGCGATTCATGAGATCCATGAACACCGCCGATGCATTTGTTAAGCCGAACCGCATTACAAGGAACTCGTAGTGACCGTAACGAGTTCAAAAAGCCGTTTTAGGAATGCTTTCTTCTTGAATCCTCAACTGATGGTAGCCCGATCGCAAATCAATCTTTGAATAGAAGCTTGAGCCTTGTAGCTGATCGAACAAGTCGTTAATTCTTGATAAGGGGTATCGGTTCTTGATGGTGAGTTTGTTCAACTCCCGATAGTCTATGCACATATGTAAGCTCCCGTCCTTCTTTTTAACAAATAATACCGGAGCTCCCTAAGGTGAGAAACTCGGTCTAATAAATCCTTTATCCAACAATTCCTGAAGTTGAGTGGATAGCTCCTGCATCTCGGACGGAGCTAATCGGTAAGGAGACTTCACCACTGGTGCCGCTCCTGGCACCAAATCGATGCGAAATTCCACTTGGCGTTGTGGAGGCAGTCCTGGCAAGTCTTCCCGAAAGACTTCTGGAAACTCCTTCACGACCGGAATGTCTTCTAATTTCGGCTCCTTAGTTTCTTTGTTACTACATGAGTGACGCAGGCTATACAACCTTTTCGTAGACACTTTTGCGCCTTAATACAATTAATAACCCGTAAGGATGTCTCGCATTTTTCTCCATGTACAACGAGTGTTTTTCATCTGGTAAGGGAATGCGATGGTTTCCTCATGGCATACCACTTCCGCCCGGTTGTCGGACAACCAATCCATTCCGACAACTACGTCAAAACTACCCAAGTTGACGGGTAAAAGATCGATAGAGAATTTTCGCACTCCAAGTTCGAGTGTGCAACCTCTAATAATTTCTCCGTTTCGACTAATTTTCCGTTCGCTAATTCTATAGAATATAGGACGTCTAGTTTACTCGACTCTAGGCCAAGTGTATTTTTAAACTCCATAGATATAAAACTAAAGTCGGGGCCTGTATCAAATAGAACGGATGCAAAGTGTTGGTTTATAGGAAACGTACCCGTAACCACATTCGGGTCTTGGCGTGCAGCCTTAGCTCCTATCACAAAAGCTCTTCCTCGAGCCTGGTTTTCCTTCGGGCAATCCTTCCGATAATGCCCATTTTCTCCACACCCAAAGCATGCTTGACCTTTGCCATTCCCGTTTCCACTCTGATTGTTATTTCCGTTACCACCTTGGTTTCTATTTCCACGTCCAGCACCTACCCAACAAGTCTCTTTACTGTGCCCGGTCTTACCACATTTGTTCGCACTTGGTATTTCTGCAAGGGCCCAAGTGATGATACCTACACTTATCACATTTTGGTAAGAAACCTATGTATCCTCTACCACCGCTTGCATTAGTTGCTGCAAAGGACTTAGCTTCTCTAGGTGTGTTCATTTCCCTTCGCTTGTTTGGTTGGTTGTATTATTTGCTCGGGTGCCTTTCTTAAAGTTGCTGAACTTCCGTTTTCCTTCATTCGTGGACTCCACGTGAGTTTCCTTTTTGTTAGTCCCAGTCCTTGCCAACTTTCCTAACGAACAGCCTCCTCGGTGAGACTAACAGCCAATTCGATCGCCTCACTGATATCAGCAGGCTTAGTTGAAGTAACAATACTCAAGATTTTAGGAGCAAGTCCCCAAATGTATCGCTCGATTCTCTTGAACTCTGGTTCCACCAGATATGGAACAACTCTTGACAAGTCATGAAAACGTTGTGTATACCCAGCAATGTCAGCTCCGATCATTTTCAAATTCCAAAACTCAGTCTCTAGTTTTTGAATTTCAGCCCTCGAACAATATTTCTTTCTCATCAACTCTTTGAGTTCTTCCCACGTCATCGCATATGCAGCTTCTTCCCCTTTGGTTTGGACTTGAAGATTCCACCATGATAGTGCTCCGTCTACAAATAACCCAGAAACATATGTGACCCTTAGGTCAGGAGGACACTTGCTCATTCTTATGACCGAATCAGTCTTTCGGTCCTAACGCACAAATGCTACGGCACCTCCAGTGCCATCTAAGTTCAGAGGCTTGCAGCCCAGAAACTGCTTGTATGAGCAACCTGAAACATTGTATGAACAGATTATGAATGAGCATCATGGAGGCACGAATGGAATAACCGAGAGTATTATATGGTTTCAAAGACAACCAAATTACCAGTATTGGGGTTGCCCCCAGATGAACCTCCAGTTCTACCGCTGTGTTCAGAGCAGTTAGACTCATATTGCGCTATAGCCTGGGAGATGCGCTCGTTTAGCTTAGCCTCAGTCGTTGGCAGTGTGTTCCCGTTAGTTCTATATCTCGGTGGCATTGTCTTCTGGTAATGGTCATCGAAGGGTGTTAGACAAGTATTTAATAATAAATATTGTCGGCTAAGATATACATAATATATAAGTATTCATCGCGTCAACCAAACATCATCCACAATAATAGACATGCATAAAATAATCACAATACGCAATAAAGAAAAGCATAATGCCAAGCTTTCATTATATATATATATATATATATATATATATATATATATATATATATATATATATATATTCGACAACTTGTTACATTGTTTTCGGGAAAGAAAAACAAAAGGACACGGGAATATACAACCCCGGTCATACAAGTTTATAATACATAAAAGTGGTAAAATCTTTTCTTCCCCGTTGGTCTTCAAAAGTCTTCAGGTGTCGATAGCTTGCACCTAGTCTTCATATATACATCAAAAGCGGGTCTTCTAATCCCGTAACTAGTACCTGCAAGAAAGTAAAACTACGGTGCGGAAGGCGAAGGGGGTGGGTAGGAACAACCAAGCTATGGAGATGGTCCATCTCATCCTCCATGCGGCTAACACGAGTGTCGGAGAGGTTGGCTCGCTGCTCCAAAGTCAGCACACGAGCCTCAAGGCCAATAGGTGGACGTGAGTGTGGTGGAGATGGGGGTGGTCGTGATGACGGTAGTGGTGGAATAGATGGTGGTGGGTAAGCAGGTGGTGGTGGTGGCAAGGTATCACGGAAACGCTCCAACTCCCAGACCTTACGGGACAGGAGTTGAATCTGCAGCTGTAGGGACTGAATGAGATCATCCCTAGTGTAAGTAGGGTGGCGACTGGGGTGGTAAGGATCTGACGGGGACATACGAGTAGGTGACTGAAAAGGCTGGTGTGAGGGTCCCTCTCCAGGACATGGTGCTGGTATCTCATGAGTGAAAACGACAGATGCACCAGTATGAGGAAGGGGTCTCAATGAATAAAGGCTGTTGGGTAATAGGGTGTCGACCCGAGGAGTAGGTATGTCCGTGGCATGAGGAGGGGCAGGGATATCTGGAGTGTGTCGTGACGTAGGAGTAGCTGGTGGGGTAGTAGTGGAAGTAGGGATCAGTGTAGGAGTAGGGGTGGCAATGGGAATAGTATCAAAGCCGCTATCTGTCGTATACGCCCTCAGTCCCGCGCGACGTATAGCAGAGGAGGATGCGCTGTCATGCGTATCAGATGAAGAGATGGCTACAATGGATACCACAGGTGAAGAAACCTCCAAAATAGCAATGTCAATGACCTCTCCATCGCCGATATCATCGTCAAGGTGGTCTACATGAAAGACGGGGATCTCGTCCTCGTCATCGGACATAACAAAGAGAGGTGGAACAGCAGCAATAGGTATGACATCTAGCAGAATGTAATCGATGATATGTGCACCGTCGGGATGTCCCACAATCACGAAGTCATTTAGCCATGGCCCCACAGCTAACACGTCGTCCACTACCGGAGCGTCCTCCATCAAAGCATCGTCGGAGACATAGTCGGGGTCCTCCTCGAGGTCCGACTCATCTAAAGAAGATATGATCTCAATAACAGGTGGGTAATCATCGTCTGATGTATCATCATAGATACCGCTACTGGCTGAAGATGCCATCGTATCCTGGCAAAATATTCCGTACAACATGTATATATATATACATATCAATAAATAATATTATCACTTGTTAAGTATTTAAGCATGCAATCATATAAAGTGAAATAAACATTGGTTTGTGCGAGTCAATCTAGTTTTGCAAGTCTATCCCAATATATGCCCCAAATAATATCCTTGCATTATTTGTTTGAAAAGAGTTTTATTAGTGGGTCTTGCATTTTTATATATGCAATGAAAACCATTTTTAAAATCAAAAGTATTCATGAGAGGATCCTAATGATTGTAGACTAGACTCGAGAAGGAATCTTGGTTCACTACAATCGAAGCTCTAATACCAATCTGTCACACCCCGTTCAAAGGCGGAAGCGCGCAGTGTGAACTTGATTAGTTTTCATCGTCATACGACATAAGTAAACAACTATATGAATTTAAAAGCATGCACGATGTTCATCCATTCACCATATATAAACATTACAAGTCACAAGTTGTTTTGAAAATAAAAGACGTCATAAGTAATTTAAAGTGTACAACAGACTTGTTCAAAATAACTTTTAAACATTAAGGCTTTGCATCCTATATTCCATTTGAAGACGGAATATATAGACCAAACCCTTCAAAATATGGATGACATCGACTACTTGTTAACCTTGAAAGTTTTGTAACGACTGCACCAAGATCCATTTCAATTTCCTGAAATACATGTAAGTTTGAAAACATTAACAAAAGTTGGCGAGTTCATGTGTTTTATGTGCGCGCCAATTGAATCTTAAAAACATTTGAGAGTTCATATATAAAAATATGTGGTATGTAAAGCGTCAATGAACTTGATGATCATTAATGTTTTGCAAGGACATTAATATGTGTGCCGACATAGGAAGTACTCAACCCTAGACGATTTCTTCCAGTCCACCCGGCTGGGACAACAAAAGCACTACATGCGGCCACACAAGGACCCATGAGTGGGGATCGCTACACCCGATAGATCTACCACTCTTGTTCCTCGGTCTTATAAAAGATTAATGGCACTTAAGAGAGACCCTATTCGCACATGATCTAATATTCCATTCTATAGCTAAACCATACAATCGAAAACATGTATTCCCCCCTGAGAGTTATAAACCGAAAACATTTAAGAGAAAAGGGGGACATGAACTCACTGATTTGCGTCCGTGAATATATATGCTAGCAATTCGGGTATCCCAAAGAGCGTATCAACCTACAAGTGCTCTAACTCATTAGACACTTGAGTTATTGTTAATACGTACACGTTGTTCATCTTGAACGTTATTGTATAAGTTAAGTATTTGGGTCCCTTACGTATTTTAAATATGTTGGCATTTGTTTCGTATTTTTGTTTTAATATATATATATATATGCACTTCTTTTATACATATATTTCGTATCCATTAATTCTACTAACGGGCCTTGCCCTTCGTGAGCCTTCGTGCCTCGCATGAGTATAAGTGGGCCTAGCCCATAAGAGTCTTTGTGCCTCGCACAAGTGAGAATAAGCCTAACGCATTTGAGTCTCCGTGATCCACACGGTATGAGTGGGCCTAGCCCATGAGAGTCTCCGTGTCTCGCACGGCTTACGTTCGTTATGTGTGTTATACATATGTTCTCCGAATATACATTTACTTTGAGTTTAGTGAGCCTCGTTCATTCGTAATGACATGTTCGGCTTAAGTATGAGCATTTGTTCTTCGTGTTGTATGTCCTTTATAATTATAAGTGTTAAAAATATTTATTTTTAACATCGTAAATACGTTGGTGTATTTGCACACTAATCTTTGCGTGAGTATACCTTAACAATTGTATGTGAGCACATCGCTATGTACTTACGTATTTTTATACCGTATTTATACGTATATTATACTGTATTTATACGTATTTTATAATGTATTTATACGTATTAGTATACCGTATTATTTACATAGTATAATTTGTGACTCTTCGTTTTGTACTTCCCGAAATCTTAAGTGTTGGGCTATATGTAGGTTTTGAACCAAAAGTATATTATTTTTAGAGTTAGTCGTAGAACTTATTGTCATATATCTTCTTGTCGAAACGCCCGAACATCGCCCTTGAGAGATATCTTTTCTGGGTTGTAATGATGCGGCTACCATTGTGGATAGATCGCATTTACTTTGTTGGGCCCTTTATCTAATAATTTATGTCGGCTTTTGGTTTTATGTATACATATTTTTGTCCTTAGTATATGGTTATGTAACGATTTGCTCGGTGCCCGATGGTTCGTTGTCCGCATATTTGGAAATTGTTTTTGGTAGTGTATTTGTATTCTAGTTTTTTTATTCTTCCTAACTTCTAATACATAAACATAATTTGTACACAAGTATTTATACACATAAGTTGGTGTATCTTAAATATATATATTTTTGTTTAAGAATATTTTTATACTTAATCAATATCCATTTTTCCTTTTTTTACAACTCGTTATAACTTATAAGTATATATATGTGTTTAAGCATAATCAACTCAAATCAAGTTTCAACTATCAACTTTGCATGTAACACTTTCCCACATAATTATTCTCATAATCCTTGAACTTTATCTATATTTTTAATCACACTTTCTAGTAAAAATAATGGCACTTTTTAATCCTTTTAACAAGATCATTTAAACCATCATATGTAGCATACTAATCTTGTTCTTATATTTAAACGATTTTAAATAACATACTTTTCTTTTTGTAGTAAAGTTCATGGATCATGGAATGGATGATCTTGTATTGATTCAAACATTAATATGTTTGAATCATCATTTTTGTTTTTAATCATACAAGATCATATATTTAAACAACCTACTTTAACATGATCACCAAAAATACATAAGCTAACTCGCACTAATCAACATGATCAACACAAAATATAACACATTAGATCTTTTTATGTTATTATTAGGGTTTAAGCTTCTATTTTCTTTAAGATTCAAGATGATCAACATGTACTTTACTAATCTACATATTATAACAAGCTTAAAATTGGTGAAATAAAGTCTTACAATTTTTGCAAGGTTATAATGGAGATTAAGAAGAGATTAAGCCCCAAATGAAGCTCTAAAAGTCCTCCATGCTTGCTCCTTTCTTAGGTAGTCTTGAAATGGGATTTTAGAGGTTAAAAAAAGTGGGTTTATTGAATGAAAATGGAAGGTTTTTGTGGGGTGTTGGCTGTCGAGAAAAATGAAGGTGATTCTTGATAATTTTGAAGTTGTAAAATGATAGAAGGATGATGATGAAGTTAGGTTAAATAGGCTCAAGTTCATACCATCATATCAATCTCCTACCATGCTTCTCAAACTTCATTTTTCAACAAAGGAAACAAGTGGGTAGGACCCACTTGTTGACCGTTTTGTTGCATGGGGGAAGGCTAGGAGTAATAATTTTTTTAACATAAAAATCATATGCACATTATGTTAATCTTATAGATATTTTAGCCATTAGGTTAACTAGGGTTAACTAGGGTATCAATGGTAGTTAGAGTTTTAAATAAAGTTTAACAAGTCACTAGTTTAGTGGGTGTTGTTTTTGGATGGTAAAAATGCTACTAGTTCGCTCGTCGGTTTGATATCGGGTGTTATATAAAGGTTGTAATATAGTACCGGGAGCTATGGTTTCATTTTACCATTGATGTCATGAAGTTTATTTAAGGTGTTTACGATTCCAAAATAGGACTAACTGGTTCGCTAGCTTTTTAGTTCGGCAATTAGATGGTAGGAATATAATTTGTTCGCCTATCGGCTCGAATTTGAGTAATGTGTACAAGTTGCGGTGTAACACCGGGATTTTATGTTTAGGATATTCCATTGACATCCCCAAGCTTATTTAGGGTGCATAACATTATCTATGAGTCTTACTAAAATTTAAAATGTTGCACTTTAGCATTTCGGACAATTTACTTGGTTATATTTTAGTGCGATTCGGACGAATTCTATCGATATGTATTTTCCGGACAGTTAATGTGTCTTTGCAATTAGTGTCCCTAATTACGGGTTTTTATTTGTATTTCAACCATAAAATGCTTTCGTGCCATTCGTTGCTCGTTCCAACAGTTTTCAGAAGCTTGCTGGCATGAATAGTGTGTTCCGGTGAATAGTGTTTTCAGCATTATGCCAACAAATTTGGACATAGTTTGTTGTTTCCTCGCAATGTGAAGAGTGTAACCACGTTGTTTGGCATAATTAACCATGTCCTATGATTGCTAGACTTTACGTGACCTAATCATGCATTAATTAAATTGTAACGAACGCAATAAATTATATAATCGAGTTGTTAAGTTGTACGGAATTTACCATTATTTTGCCGGTTGTCACATTGGGTCGCGGCAATATGGTGCTCGATTGATGGCTAAAAGACTGTTGAAGCTTTCTAAGAGACGGAGAAAACTAATGTGGTCTTTAATAGACGCTTTAACTATTGAGAAGTAGGTAGGAAATTTTGAGTTTTCACTGGGATCTAAGGTCTGTGAAGCATTTTGGGTATGTGAATCGATTCACGTGGAAGCATAATAAGGCAGGGACGGGATCAACAATGGAGGTGGAGACAGGCAGGAATCATTGTTTCGAATTGTTATTAGAGATTTGCCGACAATTTTATCGGAATATATACCTCTAGTTGGAAAATGAGAGGAAAATTGTAAAACCCTTGCTTAATAAATAGAAATTCTATATAGATTTTAGCATTTAAATGTAGTTAAGTAAATACACGTCCGTACTAAATTTCGAGTTTCATGAAAGCCCTTCAAGATTTACAACATTTCAACATATTAACGTTGAATAGTTTCATAAATGTCTAGACATAATGTGGAAGCTTGAACTCTGATCGTGTTCGGTTCTTCGTTGAGCTAGATCATCATCTGGTGCTCCAAAACATTACCTATATTTCATAAATGATGAATTACGTTAGTTATAAAAAGTTTATAACGTAACAAATTGAACCCGAGGCCCGAAACAACAAAATAAACAATTTTGTGTGAAGACCCGCTGTAAGCTACGACTCTATGCTGTAACTTACGACATGAACGTCCTGTCTCCATCAGCAACTACTTGCCGTAAGCTATTGCAGGCCACCGTAGCTTAAGGTAGGTTGTTGCAGCCTTTTTCAAGTTTGTCGTTTTTGTTACGAAAACTTCCGTAACTTGTTCAATTTTCATCCGTTTCACTTGAAACTTGTTTCTAAATGTCCGTAAAATGTTTGCCTACAAATTTAACCCGAAATCCTTAAACCGGATTCATAACTTTTATGAATTAAGCAACCATTACCTGGATTATGCGCATATTCATTTTGACCATTTAAGGGATTTAAGCACTTAAGCTTAAATCTCGCTCAATCTTTCCTTACCTCCTATTTCCACACTAAGGCTTATATCTATCTTCCGACAACAACTTTATTTGTGGTGGATTTGTTATAGTAAATCATACACCTCCGAATTCTACCCTTCGGTTTGACAATTTACGAAAATGACCCGTTAAGAGGCATTAAACCAAAAATGGCTTATGCCTTTTGCTTTTACTCTACCGAAAGGGTTTTCTTAAATATAAAACTCATGTTTAAATTACTCTTAAGGGTCGTTTACCCGGTTTGATCTTTCAAGGGCGTTTTGGTCATCTTTAGTCCTTTTTACTATGAAGGACTTTTAAAAGCATATTTTGACCAAGTGAGCACCTCTAACCCATGTTCTATTTAAAGTCATTATGTTCCTAAGAACATAATGTCTATAATTTAATTTATTAGATACACTTCACTTTAAGTAATCCAATGATTCATCCATGACTCATTTAACTCTCGTCGGACCTTAAGTCCTCATTAAGAGTTTGACCTATTACACATGCCTGGTATAGGTCATAGCATTGACCCGTTTTAATATCTTGCACTATTAATTGCTAATTAATATCAACACAAGCCATACGCTATCCTTCCAATGGGCACAAAACTCGACAAGCGACCATTAGTCGTTATTATCAAATGATGATAGCATTACCATTTGACTCGTTTAGCCTAAATGACCATTTTAATATTGTGAGGTGGTAATTATTTGTCATCTCACTCATTTAGCCCGTTTCGGCTTGCACCATATGATCATATTACTTAAAAGTTATTTCTTAATTCATTTGACCCATTATGGCTTACGCCGTAGAGTATCTTTTTCGAAAACTCATTATTTACCCGTCAACTCGTGACCATATTACTATTTTACCCTTTTTACCCATTATGGATTACACCATAAGGTAACTTTTCAAAACTCCTTGTTTATTCGTCATCACATGACCAAATTACCATTTTACCCTTTTTACCATCATATATGGTTTCTTACCATTTTCACTTATTCCGACCCATTTCGATCCATGTCGAAACGTCATATTTCTAAGACTTTTTCAAATACTAGTTCCCCGTATTCTTAACCAATACATAAGTGGTTGTTCTACTAAAAGGGTGTAAGCTTTACTTACCTTGCATCCGATTATGCTTTTCCGCGTACTTGATCCGTTTGACCCATTTCTTCCCAAGCTTTCACCTAGCTTGTCAAGCGTCAAACTATCATTTATCATTCGCAAGATGGTTAGATTAGTCATTATTTATCACGACTATCCCACCTTATGCATTTTATATCAAAATTACCATTTGAGTTCATTATGGGTCAGTTTGACTTCTAAAAGTCAACTACCTATTATCATATGTAATTGCACAAAGTACAAGTGTTGTCTGTTCATATTCCTACCAATTAGTCATGGGTTCATCTTTCATGTCAAACCCATTTCATAACATGTATGGACACTTAATCAACCCATAAAATTATTCAAGTATTTTATCCATACAATATAGTACAATTTTGACACGCAACTTGTAAAAAATCTCAATTACATGATTCTTTCATACCTTTCAACAATCCATGTTCACTTAGGCATTACATCAAACACCTTGTGTGCAAGATTTTCTTACTAACTTGTAAGTTTAGTAATCAACAATTAACCATGTATACATATTCCATGACATCAAAATGGATGATATACTCAATTAGCATCTGAAACTCAAAGTATCAAACATCAAATACACCATCCTCATCATCATAACTCATGTACTCTACATACCTACAAAACCCACTTACATATGCATTGTATTTCATTCAAATACTCATAATTTAGTATTTAATTCACAATCTTTAACTTAGGGTTTGTTCCTAAGTTCATTCACATCAAATAACTTCCATAAATTCCCAAAATTTATGCAAGAATAGAAGTTCATGGATTTCATAAATTTTCATAATATTATCAAATTTTATTTTTTAACACACCTTATGATCCCTTAGTCTAGGTGATCGATAATCTACATTTATGCAGGAATTTGAGGCTCGATTCCTCCTTCAATTTGATAATTTTAAGATGAACAAGGGTTTGCTCCTTGTTCTCCAGCCGTAGTCAACACACACACACACACGCTTAGTGTGTGTTTAGTGTTTTATTCCTTATTAAACCTAAACTTTGGGTTTTTACCCCTTTGGTGTCACACCCCAACCGATGGCGGAAACATCAGAGTGAGACATACGAGATTGCTCGAGAAATCATAACACTAATTGCAATAATATTAAATTAAACCATCCATTTCATTTATCCAAAAGTCAAGTACATCACAATTTCAAATACAACATAAATTCAAAATAGGACAAGTTCAACAAAACATAACAAGTAACTAGCATTATAAGTGTGTTTCTATGCCGTTCCTACTATGTTTTCGTCATTTTAACATCCTCAACCTGCAACATGTTAAAAATATAGTTCAATACAAAGGTATTGGCGAGTATACAAGTTTAAATCATAGCATAAGTAATAAAAATCCATTTAAACAAATCCACGTGTTAAGCTAGCATACGAGATTAATGTAAACATGGCATCGAAACAGTTTAACCGCAAAATAGATTAAACTTAACATGACCACAAGAATATGGGCGGTGCGTTACTCCTATAGCGCTATACATGTTAAGGGGAGGCTCGTACAAAGTTAATGACGACTAGTATCACATATGAATGTACCAAGTATACAAATCGGGTATCACGTAACTATAGCATGTATGATGGATTGTTTGTGTGATTGCATAAAGTATATGTGTGATTTACCTAGTTTTTGATAGATTAACATATTGCACCCAAAAAGTGTAAAGCGTAAAAGGGTGTCGAGTGTACTCACGGTTTTGCAAAGCTTAAATCCGTGAAGTGTTTAGTTGATTAGGGAAGGATGTTGGGCCCCTAACTAAAAGATTTAAACATTAGTGTTGCATTTAGGCTAAGTTTGGGGATTGGGCTTCCTAGAGCCTTATAGGCCTAGGGTTGTACTTAATGGATTTTCTGACTAGTATAAATAGAGGTGTTAGGGCTAATTGAAGATTGTTAGATTCGATTTGGGGACTTACTTGGTATCAAAGCCTGCTGTTCAATACAGGCTCTCGGTATCACAGATCGAAGAACTGTTCAGAGTTGGAAGAAGTGTTGCTGTTTATTCGGATTGTTACTGTTGAAGATTGCTGCTGATTTCATCTGGATCTGTTACTGTTCCAAAGAACACGAAGAAGGTTTTGGCATCTCGGATACGACACTGTTGAAGATTCCGAAGAACACAAAGAAGATTCAAGCATTTTGGATACGGAACTGTTGAAGATCCTAAAGAACACGAGGAAGATCATCTATCTCGGATTGATCCCGGATTACTGTTCATCAACCGTCTCAACAACCTTATCCGGATTACTCACATTCCGGATAAGGATCACTGTTTGAAATCATCTGTGTTTATCTGTTGTAGGAATTTCGGGATACTGTTGATTCCAGATAAGACTATCATTCCGGATCAAGTTCTCATTCCGGATATGGCTATCATTCCGATAGGACTTTCATTTCGGATCTGATTCTCCATTTCGGATAATCTCATCTCGGATTGGCATTCATCTCGGATATCGTGCAACTTGGATCATCATTTATTTCGGATTTGATCTTCATTCCGGACTCATCACTGATCTCGGATTGGAACTTGTTTCTGATAGCTTTCCGATTACTATTTCGGATACTCATCTCGGACTGGTCTTGAAATCTCATCCGGACTCATCTCGGACCTGTTTTGGATTCTTATCTCGGACCACTGTTCATAATAAGAATTTAATATTAACTTTAATTTACTTGGTAATTTTTTAATAAAGTTAATCATGAACAGTTATATGACAGCTCATGACTTGACAAAGCCACCTTGGCAGCATTGCAATCACAGACACTGGCTCTTCATCAAGAGCTAGATCAAGTCATTGGCACTTCTACAAAGGTGCCTCGTTTGCTATACGGAGATGAATACTACGAGTGGAAATTCAGGTTTGAGCAGTATTGCAAGGCCAAAGAGCCTGGGGTTTGGAGATGTATTATGAACGGTCCTCGAACAATAGTTTAAAGTACTTCTGAAGATCCAGGCACAAAGATCCCTAAACCCAGTCACTTTGGACTCCTGAAGATGTGAAAATAATCAAAGAGGATGAAAAAGCCTCAGCTGTTCTGATAATGGCACTCGGACCCGACATTTCCATAGCTGTCAGAAATTGCAAGACAGCTAAAGAAGTGTGGAGCGAATTACAGAATCTCTATGAGGGAAATGCTGACATGAAGGCAAGCCGAGTTAATTAGCAACAGTTCAGCTCCGTTAACCATATATACGGGGAGACTATTGAGACCCAAATTAGAAAATAGGAAATTAACATTTTAAGCATGAATCAAAAAAGGTCAAGTTGGTCACTTAAACTATAGACTAGGTCGAACATGGCTCTGATACCAATCTGTCACACCCCAACCGATGGCGGAAACATCAGAGTGAGATGAACGAGATTGCTTGAGACATCATAACGCTAAATGTGACAATATTTAATTTAAACATTTCATTTCATTTCTTTCATTCATCAACAATGTCAAGTACAACATAATTCCAATATAATGAAAATTCAAATATGACAAGTTTAACAAAACGTAATAAATAACTTAGCATTCTAAGTGGGTTTCTATGCCATTCCTACTAAGTTTCGTCATATCAACATCATCAACCTGCAACATGTTAAAAAGTATAGTTCAATACAAAGTATTGGCGAGTACACAAGTTTGAATCATAGCATAAGTAATAAAAACGTTTAAACAAATCCACATGATAAGCTAGTATACGAGATTAATGTAAACAAGGCATATGAACTACAAGTCAACCCTCAAGTGTCACGCATAATAGATTAAACTTAACATGACCACAAGAATACGGGCGATGCGTTACTCCTATAGCGTTATACATGTTAAGGGGAGGCTCGTACGAAGTTAATGACAATTAGAATCACATAAGAATGTCCAAGTAAACAAATCGGGTAATACGTAACTATAGCATGTATGATGGATTGTTTCTATGAATGCATAAAACATAAGTGTGATTTAGTGTGTTTATGATAGATTAACATATTGCACCCAAAAAGTGTAAAGCGTAAAAAAGGTGTCGAGTGTACTCACGGTTTTGCAAAGTTAATTACATGAAAGTGTTTGAGTTGATTAGGGGGACGAACACCGAGTTATCCTACACAAGGAAACGAGGTGTGTGAGTATTGGAATGATAATGGAGTTCGTTAATTTAGGAATTTAAAGTATGCGAAAGTATGTATAGTCGAAAGTATTTATCTAGACGTTAACGCTCGTTTTTTACACTATAAGCCCCGTATGGTGTTTGTGGTTTTATGGGTCATGCTTAATAGAATTGTAATAATGGTTAAGTCTTAGATAAAATAACCTAATGTTAGGGCAAGTAACCATACGGCCATTGTCAAAGGTTTGGTTATATTTATAATTTACATATATTATTACAAGTTTATCATATTACTCATAGATTTTGATAGACGTCATAGAAGTCATGGAAGTCATGCATGGAGGTAGGAGGATAACCGTCCTTAACCTCTTTCGTAAGATTCACCAATACACAAATTGCCACAAGGACAATCTTGATAGTCATGAATGAAGTAAAAATAAAGTACTTCACTAAACTACGTTTCGACCGAGTAAGCAAGCTAGGTGCATGCATCCCGAACATGGCAACGTTTGGGGATGTTTCGTAGCCTTGTTACTCAATTGAAGGTGAAACATAGCTTAGTGGATAGAAATCATCAAGTGAGTTGGTAGATTGAAAGTTGGATAGCCAAGGCCTCCATGTAATCACACCTTTACCAAAATCACAAGCTTGTAAGCTTGGATGGTTACAACACTTGTGGGTTAAGACCCTTAGTAAAACAACAAGTTTAGAGGTATGTTATACTTCTTGATTTTGTATGAAACAATTCTAGCTAGCTCACTAATCATGAACTTGATTAGAGGCACAAGTAGCATAGAGTTGTTAGGAGAAAACAAGTTTAAGAAAAGGTTTATAAGTTTAACTTCAAAAACAGAAAGTATGGGACATAAAAATGGTATTGTTCCACCTTGGTTTTTCATGGAAAACCTATGGTAACATCCCATGAGGCTTAGCAAACATTGTTGAGGAAGAAAACATGAAGAAACTTGAAGTTTTTAAAGTTATGAAAAGATAAACAAGAGCAGAAAGTTTAGGACACTTTTGGACCTCAAAATGGTGAGGTTTCACCTTAGTTTGCCCAAGCAAACTTGTGAAAACCTTCCTAGCGGTTATCCAAGTGTCTTAGAAGAAGATACAAGGTTTGAATATCAAAGGAAGTGAGCTGAAACTCACTTGCAAACTGAAATGTGACAGCAATGAGTTCTGGAAGTTGTGGGAGATCTTGTGAAGTGTTGGAGGCTTGTAAAAGTGAGAAAAAGTTGGGGTTTTATAGAGGGAAGATTAGGGTTTGAGTTAGATTAGCATTTATGTGGATTAGGTGGTTGATAACTTGAAAAACAAAAGACTAAATGTGTTGACAGCTTGCAGCCGCAAGCTGTCCTTTTTTCTTTTCTTTTTTTTTTTGTTAAATAAATGTTAGAAATTCTTGGATGTTTAGATGTTATACTTTCATACATTACAAGTATGGTTTGTTTGGAGGTTTAAAACTAAGAATTTGGGTGTTACATAACCTTACAAAAGGATTAGTTAGGTGATAAGTGTTTAACATAAACATGATGAATTTTTATGATGTCAATTGCGTAAGTGTTTTACGTTTCAATCATCAATCGTCTTGCTTGATTTGAATTGCGTAAACTTTATGAATGCACAACGAGAATTCACGAGTTAAATTGTATTGACAAATCATGTAACGAGTAAGCGTACGTTTATAAGTATAAGCATGCATAAAGGTTGTGAATTTCGTATAATTGATCAATTTGATTACAATCAAAGCCTTGGATTTACAATGATTCGGAAATGAGATACGATTACAAGGTGTAGGCTTTCCAAAAAAGAATCGCGAAGCAAACATACTAAAAACAGAAAGTTTCAAAAGCGAAGCGTTACACAAAACAATTCAAATTCAAATATTTTGTATACTTATCATTATTATTCGAATACATTGTTAGAAATTTAATTTAAATTTTCAAATTTACGTGAATTTATAAATAAAAAAAATTACACATGTGTAATAAGAGTGATTTTGATAGGAGAAATGAATTATTTGATGTTGTAAATTATTTTTTTATGTTGTACTTTAATTACAATAAGGTTTTTTTATTCGTTCTCACGGTTCTCGTAATATTTACCGTTCTCAAGATAACCCTCCCTTATATATATACACACACACACATATATATATAGGGGCAGGATTTAGAGAAAACTACTATAAGTGTGAATCGGTCCCTGAGCCGTTGGATCAAAACAATCAATGGATTATATTGGCACAATGGCGTTTTCATAAATAACATCAACTTTCGAACATGGACTCACTTCATTAAGGGTAAAAAGGTAAATGTGCATCTACAAAACCTATCCAAAACATGACAAACATATATACTTCCCAGAGAAACCTCCCCAATTCCAACGAAAACACGATAACCCTAGAAAACACGAAACCACGTTACAATATCGTCTAAAAATCAAACAAGATCCAGAGGCAAAAAACAGAGTAAGTTAAATTCGATTTACATTGTGCTAGTTTAATGATGTTTTTGGTGTTTTAATTTTATCAATATATGTGCAGTTTCTATGGGTGTGGAATCAGAAGAGTAACCGGCTCCAAAACACCAAAGAACCAACGAGCAACGAAAGAAGACAACAACAAAACATGGTACAGATGGTTACTTTTTATGATGTTTGTTTGTAAAACTACATATATCATGTAATATACTTTGATAGTTTGTTTCTAAATGCCAAATAAATGTATCGTTGATATGATATTGTTAGACTGTATGAGAACGACATTTTACATACATCACTTGTGTTATTAAAACACCATATATCATCTGAGATTGTCTTATTATACTACATATATCATTTAACTGTTTCTACAACGCCATTGAAATTAAACTTGTTTTTATAGGAAAAGAGGGTTTAAGAGTAACAATAAATGTACACACAGGCAAACAAAATGCCAATAAGAGGAAGGCCTTAAGTCAGGTTGTTGAAGTTCAGGAACAACCATTTTTTTCAGTTGAGTAGGGCTAGAATTTTGTTAAAAGTAAAACATACAAACTTGACTGCTTGGTTTATAAATCTGAATCAAAATCAAAGACATGCAATACACGACATGGGGTTTGGTGCTACCCTGAAAATGAAAATAGACAGCATACCCAAAATGCTTGGGTACTGTCTAGTTGTAAATTATAATGAAAGAACAAACAATTTAAATGTTGGCAACCATACAATACATACCAATGAATAATTGATAAACTCTTTAATGGGTATACCGAATGGAAATGTGGTCGTGAAGGGGGAAAAAGGTCAACAACTAAAGACGAAGTAGTGAATGAGTGGAGAGCACAGTTCCAAGGGACTAAATGGATTAACAGACCAAGTGTGAAGATCTTCTTTGATGATATCTTGCCTTAGATTCATAGCTTTGGGAGAAACATCGTCCTAAATTTTCTTGTAGCATTCTTCACTATAATTGGGCATGCAAGTGATAATGCGGTCGTCAACCAACTGTTCTTGCACCACGTTAAGCAAGACGTTCAAATAAACCAACTGAACTGGTGTTGTTATCTTTTCCAATGCTTGCAACACGCCAAAACCACATGGTCTCCAAAAAATCATTTCACAGGGCCCTTGATTGTACTTGCGGTAAGAAAACAATTTCAATATATAATAGTTTGCACAAAATAACAAACTAAAAATTTAAAATGTCTTGTGTTACAGCTTGCCTTGGTGAATGATGCTTGCAATAGAAAAAGGTTGCAATGACAAGAAAGATACCCGATTGAGTGGGTTACAACAAGAACTCTTGACCTGTTTGAGAGTGTACTAGTTAAAAGATCAGATGGTGGAGAGCCAAAATGCCAAACAGGAAAGGAACTTAAAAGGAAAACTGTTAAAAAGGCTAAGATTACACAAGTACAAAAGTTGTTCAAGGACAAGCCACACCCAAGACAACAGACAAAATGCAGGGTGTTGATGAAGAATATGCTAATGGTGATGATGTTGACAATGAAGATGAAGTTGATGTTGACAATGTTGATAACCATGCTGATAATGATCCTGATGAAGTTGATGATGATGATGATGATCATGATGAGGTTGATGATGATGATGGTTTTGGTCATGATGGTCATTATGATTATGCTGAAGTCGACCCTGAAATTCAAAACGCCATGATGACCGATGGTGAGAATGAAGAGGCTTTCTATCAAAGGGTTGTGGCTGAAGATTTAGAAAGCCAGAACAGGATGTTTGAAGTTTCTGCATAAATGAACCATGCTCTAGTAAAGAACTAAAACAGTATGAAGACCATGGTGCTGGTGAGAAACAACAAAAACAATGAGGCTGAGGAGGTATGTTGTTCAAATAAATAAGTTTAACAAAAACACAAAACGCCACACTTAATAATTACTTTTTAAATTTAACAGGCAATGGCTGAGAAGTTGGATGGGGCATACAAAGAATTAGAGGACTGTTACAATAAAATGAGGACATTGTTAAATCAATCAAAGATAGAACATCCAAACAGCCTCTTGGTACACATAAAATACTCACAATGTCTGACATTGTTAAAGAACGTGTCAACATTTGTTGATGAAAACGACAATGAAGTGTTAGATGAGAGAGGAGAAGGTGAAAATGAAAATCAGGTTGAAGTGGAAGTTGAAGGTGAAAGGGAAGTGGAACGGAAGGCGAAGGTTAAGGAAAATGAAGATGAGATTGAAGTGGAAGTTGAAGGTGATGAAAACACCAATGAAGTGGCTGATGATAGGGAAGGTGAAGTGCAACCAATTAGTGATGAAAACGCCAATGAAGTGGCTGATGATAGGGAATGGGAAGTGCCAACAATTGGTGATAAAAACGCCAAAGAAGTGGCTGATGAGAGAAGAGAAGGTGAAAATGAAGATGAGGTTGAGAGGAAAGATGAAGGTGAAAAGGAATATCAGGGTGGTAATGAGAATATTATATTCTCAGCAGAAGAAAGTACAAATGAAGAAGATATAAACGAGAATGATATTAAAAGCTAGGATTGTGATTTCAAAACACCTGAATATCGTATTTTCAAATATAATGGGGAAAGGATAATTAAAAGCAATATTACTGAGGTGTTGGAACTGTCGAGACAAGACCTAGAACAAATGATTGAACTAAAAGAAGGTTTAGATTGTCCAAAGATGGTGGAACAAATGCTTAAAGCTATAAAAAACCACATGCACCCTTCTGAGGAGAGCCCAAATATGCATGTTTTGATAAAACACCAAAAATCCCCCAACAGAAACACAATACACTCAGGGGTTCATCACTAAACTCGAAAGAAAAACTGAGGCAGTAAATGACAAAACACCAAACATACTTGTGACAGAGACACAGTTCAGTGATGCCTTCATTTCTCAACTAGAAAAAACTAAAGGGGAGATGGTGAACAAAAGTGTTGACCACCATGGTGTAGTGGTTGATGAAACGCGATGTCAGCAACCACCATCTGGAAGTAAGAAGAACCTCATGCAAAGTTTTGAAGAAGATAAGACAACCTAGAAAACCCAAGATGAAGAAACCACTAACACATCACCAACCAAAACACCAAACAATGCAAATGTGCAGGGGAAGGGTGATGAAGACAAAATGCCAAACATCACACAATTGATGCAAAATAACACCATTCTAAACCCAGAAAAGCTACCTGGTGATGAAGAATATGATGAAAATAAAAAGGATAAGACTGTGGAAAAAAAGGAGAAGAGAGAGTCAAAGAAGAGTAGAGCATGTTTGTCGCCTTATATCAGGAGGCAAGTGGTTATTAATGCAGCAAGGGAGGCACAAGAAATCAGCATTTCCACATACATATTCACTAGATGCGGTGATTATATGTATGTACACTTCTTTCTATTAAAACGCCAAACTTTGCAGTTGTTAGGTTAAAAAAAATACATGCATATGCATGTCAAATACCCAAAACGCCATTTCTTATGTAAAAATGAGTGTGCATGACTAAAATGCATACGGTGTTTTTTAGGAGTACCGTGTTCAAGATTGAAGGAGTGTCAGAACTCTCAGGGGTGAATCTGAGAGCATGAGACCAGGATTGTATGCACACGTCTGCATAATTCAAACTTGGGGGCGTATCCTGAACTACGAAGAAAGATACAAGGCTTCAGAATCACCCTCAATATTATTTTGCACACAAATAATGCTGGTAACTCTTTTACTATATTTAATTGATGCAATTATATTATGACTTTGTTTTGTTGTTAAAAATGTTGTTCACCAAAATTACAGAATACGCCCGCTTATGAAAAAACAGACATTTATCGATACAAAGAATTCAACAACAACATGGATTTGGTTTTGAAACACGCCCGTTTCAAAAAAGATCGGAAATAGAAAGATAAATGAATATGATCTGGTCTTCGTGCCAATAATACGCGAAAGACATTTCTGGGTTGTCTGCTTCAATATAAAACACACCAGAGTTGATGTATTGGATAACAACGCTACACAGGATAAACTCAGCATCAAGGACAAGTATGGTGGATGAGTGAAAAAGTTGGTAAGTATCTTAAAAACTTTGTATGTAGAAACTTGTATTCACAAGAGTCCATACTAATATATGCAAAAGTGTGAAACTGCAGCAATATGCTTTTACAAACTACTTGCGTATCCAAAAACATCCAATGGCTAAGATCATGAAGACGGCGCCTAATGTTAGACAAAAGATGAATGGATGACATTGTCTAACGTGATTGCCTATAGGATTTTTTCAGTGAGGCATATGGAAACGTATATGGGGCAATTGGCTGGTTGGGAATGTGGTTTGGCAAAAGAAAATGCACCAAATGACCTACAACAAAAACAACTAAATGACCTTATGATCAAATACATTGCAAAAATCCTGATGCATAGCAAAAATGAAAATAGAAAAAATCTAGTCAAATCTTTAAATAATTTATTGCAATTAGGAGCAACAAGAATTAGGGAATTGTATCAAACATGGTTCAAGAGAATACAACAAAGGATGGAGGAATATATAGATTAACTTAAACGCCATGAATTGCTTTTATTTTTATAATTTTC
Source organism: Scalesia atractyloides (assembly GCA_947069175.1). NCBI lineage: Eukaryota > Viridiplantae > Streptophyta > Magnoliopsida > Asterales > Asteraceae > Scalesia > Scalesia atractyloides. Next base: position 49,439,307 of record CAMTDV010000002.1, on the reverse strand, counting down.
ATGTTGACTACTGTGTTCGATTTAGACTATTGCATCTACTTGTTTATTAATAAAAGCCATAATGAAAAACCATTAGTTGAATAATAAACATTAAGAATAATAGATTTACAGTATTCCTAAAACAATTTAATGAAAACGCCATAATTTGAATAACTAACTAATAGTAAGAAATAATAAAACGCCATAATGATAAAACCATTGGTTGAATAATAAACAACTGATTTACTATGCTGCTAAAACATATTAATGTAAATGCCATAATTTGAATTATTAACAAGTAGAAAAAAATGATCTTAGAACCTAAACGACAATTAAGATTAATAATGAAAACGCCAAATATTGAATATAACATGAAGGACAATGAAACATAAACGACATATTCAAAATATATCGCTTTGAAAATAAAACGCCATTGAAACAAGAATAAAGAACAAAACGCGATATTTGATAGACTTTTCATTGAAAATAAATTATCACGCCATTTATCGAGCAGAACACGTTTTTAAGAGTTTTGAACAAAAAAAAACTAAAAAGCGTCTAATGGATATTTTAAAAAAAAAAGAAACAAGTTTTGCGCAACGCGAATATAACATATGCTACACAAAAACTTGTTTATTTTTTTTTAAATCTAGTTGGCACTTTTTTGAAATTTTTTTCCTCAAAACCCTTAAAAAATGTATATTACATGTATGATTTTTTCAAAAAAAAAATGTTGGGAGCTTAGAGTTTCCTTGGTTTTCTCAATTAGAAGGGTTTCTATCTATCCTTACCTATATATATGTCACACCCTCAATTTCCACTTGCGGAGTTTTACCGCGAGGCGTGTGAACAAACCAGAATCTGAAACACTAGTACATCGAACGACTCTACATGATTTGATTATACGTTTTTCCAAAATCGTTCTTTGTAGATTTTATATCAATTACCATTATTTAGCAGAGCATTAGTTTTAAAGTTTGAGCGGAAGCATAAATAAGTAGTGATGCGGGCGCCAACACAAACGCCAAAACAAATGAAAAATCCCAAAACAATATTAATAAATGAGACTCGACAAAGATGTCTTGTTCAATGCATGTACGTGCACCTAGAGCTCCTAGCGTCCTGAGAAACATGTAAAGAAACAAGTGTCAACATTAAAGATGAGTGAGTTCACAGGTTTTCATAAATTTGTTTGTTCGGTTATAGTTTGTTACTCCGTTATCCCCAACCCGGGATAACGTATCAGTCCCATTATTCCAATCCCGGAATAATAAGTTGTTGCTTCCAATATTCCCAACCCGGAATATTAAGTTGTTGTTTCCATTATCCCCAACCCGGGATAATAAGTTGATGTTTCCAATATTCCAAACCCGGAATATTAAGTTGATCCGTAATTAAGTTCAATATTAATGTATATAGGTAGCTAGCCTAAAGTCATGTCACTAAGTGTTCGCGATCGAAGCTGACAGTTGTGCCTCCGTTTTGCCAGGCCTATCACATGACCATGGCGATGTTAGGCCAATCATACACCCGTTGACCATACCCGGTCGGCTAGCGCGACTAGCTCGGATGGGGCTCGTCAGACCCAGTAGTACTACTTATAATTCCCCCGCTATTTAACCCAAATACTAACGATCCGAGGAGATTGTCGAGGACTTAAGTGATAAAGCTGCTTAGTGCCCATAACATTACATTAACATTAACTTAGTTACCGTATAGTTATGTGACGTTAAATTCGTATAACGTAAAGAGTTTGAGTTTGAGAGTGTATACATGTTTCTCCCCCTGTTGTTTAAAAACCGGATAAAGTTAGGGGCCGTGAACTCACCTTTATTTGCTCGGTTAGTGTAGCAAAGATGTTATAAGAGATGGGACCGCTAGTTGCGTCCTAACAAACCAATTAATTCCACGTCAGTGTGTAATCACACCAATACAAATTCCACACGCAATCTACTCACAAGGTGATACATACCAACAACATATCTAACACTCAAACATGCATGCAAGTATTCTCATGTGATCATAGTAATCAAACAACTTATCATGAACATATTTCAAATCCATGCAACACTTTAATGCATACAATCACAAGTTATCAACTTTCTGCTTAACACTCAATTATTCAGCTGTCTTCTAGGATTTTTATAAAATACTTCTAACATTCCAAAAATTCCCATATTTTTACAGTAGGTGACATTTATACCATAGAAATTTATATAATTTTCCAAGTCCTAAATCTTTACCAATTAGCCATAAATATTAATTCATTAAGCTGCAGTCAGATTTACCGCTTTCTGACTGCAGTCCACGGAAAAATTTATTTAAAAATCACTGATCGTCCGATTAACAAAATTCCAGTTGGAGTTGCCCGGAAATTTTTATACCTAGTTGCTGTACAAAAATCATGACTCAACTCTCTACTGATTTTAAAATCTAGCTTGATAAACAACCAACAAAATTCCAGAATTTTCACAGCTTTAGCTACTGAACTTGTTTAGCCCTTTAAAAATATCAAACGACTTCAGAAAATTATAAATCCAGCGCCGTTAGATTCCTTATTCAAATCTCTACGTTCTAGACATCCGAAAATCCGTTTTTCGACAACTAACGACCAAGTTACAGCCTGATGAAGTCGGCTGTAACTATTACTCAGCAACTGATTCAGCATACCTTTATCATAATTTTGTGTAATCCCGTTCATGCGATTAATCTAGGCGATCTAAAACCGATTTCTAATCCTAGATTAATACTAATATTTCACCCATGCAATCCCTAGTTCTTACTTCTAGTTATTATAAACAAAACATACTTGTAACTTGTGATTTCCGAAAACAATTCTGCATATGAACAATGATCAAATCAGCCGATTACTTAACAGCACTTATACTCCGAAACTATACCATCATGCAGTCTGAGAACAGCAACAATCAACACACATATATTCGAAACAACTAATCATTCAAGCATATGTCCGAGACAACAAATCATTCAAGCATGCATATATATCCGAAACAACTAGACATTCAAGCATGCATATTTATCGGAGACAATACAATCATACGATCCAAACACAACAAAGTCACACACATGTATCCGAATATGGTCTTGTATCATATGATAAGGTAAACGAACCGTGATTAAGCTAAGGAATCCGGTGATCAAAGATTGCTTGCAACCGAGAGATCTGTGACCGAGAAAAGGATGTTGTTCGCGACTGGAAAGAATAGTGGGCTGTTTGTGATCGAGGAAGTGAGCAAGGGCTGAACTGGCGATCCAAGGAACAAGTAAAGGGCTGTTTTGCGACTGAGGTGATGAAGGCTTCGGCTGCTGCTTGCTGCGACCGAGAAAAGAAGCAACTTTCTGCGATCGCAAGTCTGCCGACGGCAATGGAACTCTAGGGTTTTGTGTTGTTGTCATTGACACATGCATGATCTGTATTTATAGGCGCACATGATAAGGTTTACGGTTTGGGATAAGTATAGTGGCCGAGGATCTTGGGTTGCTTTGGTTTGGGTTTGGGTTTGATCTCGCGGCCAAGGAATAGGGTGGGTTAGTTTGATCTTGTGGCCGAGTGGTTGGAGTTTAGAGTTTAGGTTTAATATCGGTTTGAACTCAATATATCTGCGGTTTTGAACTTGATCTCGGCCGAGAATGTTTTGGTTTAGGTCTAGGTTTTTATGTGTGTTGGATTTGATCTTGGCCGAGGACTTGAGTTAAGGTTTAAAACTTGTTAACTCCTAGAGTCACAAAGAATCGCTTTGGTTCGTGTCGCGGTTCGGTTCAGTTCGTGTACGTATCTACTCTAATGATTCAATTACTCAAACAATCACACAACACACAACACGTATTCATTTAATTCGTACACGTTCGTACACATAGCAGTAATTAGATTGACAAGTATTACGTTCAAGTTATCCGAAAAACCCGGGATATCACAATATATATAAGGGAAGGGTCATTTGAGAAGAAATTTAATGTGAGAAGAAAAAAAAGGAAAGGACATAATGGTAAAACATTAAATAGTTTATAACTCCTTTCATTAATTATGTTATCTCTCATTAATAAAGCAAAAACAATTTATCCTACACATTTCAAAATTTATCCTACATATGTCTTACATTTACCGGAATTTACACTACACAAATTAAATTTACCCTACACATTTCAAAATTTATCCTACATATACTAAAATTTATTCTACACATGTCGAAAATTGTCGTACACGATAAATTATTTTATCTTGAAAGAGTATATGAAAAAATGAGTTACAAGTTTAATTAATTAGCTAATTAATGACAATTATTGCTTTACCTACATGCCCTTTTTCATAATATTAAATACACACATTAAATGAAGTAAATGGAGAATTTCTATTGGTTTAAAAGTTATTCTTTTTATTCTTACAAAATTTTTCTTTCATTTGAACTCTCCACTATATATATATAGGGGCAGGATTTAGAGAAAACGATTTGAAGTGTGAAAACGGTGAGAACGCCTCTCATCAGTTGGATCAAAACATTCTATGTATTAGATTGGCGCGGTGGCGTTTTTGTAAATAACATCAACTTTATTACGTTGACGCGCTTCATTAAGGGTAGTAGGGTCTTTTGACTGCTCTAAAATTAAACGCCAAACTCATATGAAAAACTGCTAATACAGTAATTCTGAAACATGTTAATGAAAACGGCATAAGTTGAATAATCAACAAATAGTAAGAACTAATGTTTATAAATTAACGCCAATATCTACAACTAATCAGATGTACGTAAGAACTAATGTTTACAAATGTAAAACACCATTGATCGTAAAAAAAACATCTATTAGATCCCAAACGATAATTGAGATTAATAATGATGAAAACGCCATTAGTTGAATAATAATCAATATGAAGAACTGATAATATAGTAATCCTGAAACATGTTAATGAAAACGCCATACGTTGAATAATCAACGAATAGTCATAACTAATGTTTGGAAATTAACGCTAATATCTACAACTAATCAGATGTACGTAAGAACTAATGTTTACAAATGTAAAACGTCATTGATCGTAAAAAAAATAAATAAACATATATTAGATCCCAAACGACAATTGAGATTAATAATGATGAAAATGCCATTAGTTGAATAACAATCAATATGAAGAATTGACAATACTATAATCCTGAAACATGTTAATGAAAACGTCATAAGTTGAATAATCAACGAATAGTAAGAACTAATGTTTATAAATTAACGCCAATATCTACAACTAATCAAATGTACGTAAGAACTAATGTTTACAAATGTGAAACGTCATTGATCGTAAAACAAAATAAACATATATTAGATCCCAAACGACAAATGAGATTAATAATGATGAAAACACCATTAGTTGAATAATAATCAATATGAATAACTGATAATATAGTAATCCTGAAACATGTTAATGAAAACGCCATACGTTGAATAATCAACGAATAGTCATAACTAATGTTTGGAAATTAACGCTAATATCTACAACTAATCAGATGTACGTAAGAACTAATGTTTACAAATGTAAAACGTCATTGATCGTAAAATAATAAATAAACATATATTAGATCCGAAACGACAATTGAGATTAATAATGATGAAAACACCATTAGTTGAATAATAATCAATATGAAGAATTGACAATACAGTAATCCTGAAACATGTTAATGAAAACGTCATAAGTTGAATGATCAACGAATAGTAAGAACTAATGTTTACAAATTAACGCCAATATCTACAACTAATCAGATGTACGTAAGAACTAATATTTACAAATGTGAAACGTCATTGATCGTAAAACAAAATAAACATATATTAGATCGCAAACGACAATTGAGATTAATAATGAAAACGCTAAATGTTGAATATATGAAGAACAACATTTAAAAAATAAAACACCATTTTCAAATAGAATTCACATTACACACCATAGATCTTGAAAGCTTGGGGAAGAGGTAACAGCTAACACAAAATTTTTTGGAATTTTGTTTGAAACGAATTTAAACGCCTTTTATTGGGCGGAAACTGCACAATGACAATCGTACCCTGCATATCATTTAGCGTCCCTTTGCCACATGTTCGGCCAGGATCCGTTCTCACCGTTTTCACACTTCCAATCGTTTTCTTCTGATCATGTTTCTATATATATATATATATATATATATATATATATATATATTTGGGGGGGGGGGTAGGGGTTTATTGTTTGTTATGGATTTACTTTGGTTGTGTTTACACTAGTTCTTGTGGTTCTCGTGATAAAGAGTGATTCTCGCTTGACCCTACCACACACCACACACACACACACACACAACACACATATTATATATATATATATATATATATATATATATATATATATATATATATTATATTATAATAAGAGAATGAATAAGATGAAGTGATGTTTTTAGGTAGTTTTCTTAAATTTTATGGGTTGAGTGAGTTTATATAACACGTTGTGTTAACCCTAAATCTATTGAAATTACCCCAAAAAAATGTCTTAATCAACTTTATTGGAATTCCTGTTTCGGTTAGGGTAGATACATCGCAAGTATTTCCATATTACCGATCATCAAAACCATTTTCATTGCATACATTTGCACGTAATATTATATTTGACCAAGATATAACTGAATGTATCAACTGAAACTAGTTTGAATCGTTCAAAATCAATGACCATGGCTATAATTGAATGATTATGAATATCTAAAAACTTATATATCCGTTGAACGATTACGAATATCTAAAAACTTGAACTTACCGAGCTTCCTAAAGATTTTTGGCGCCTATGAAACAATAGATGTTTCTAAAGACACTATTCAATCCCGTCTCTTTCGTTCTCCCTCAAGAACAAGGCAAAGCATAGGTTCCGTTCTCCCTACCGAACATGACAACACACCCGTTTGACCCGTTAACAAACCCAAACCGGAATATATCATAATGCAAAAAAGAGGGGGTGTCACCTTGAAGATTAAAAATCAACAATCTTAGGAACTAATTTGGAAATTCTATTATACAAGAATGTTGCATTCTTCTGTTTACGATAATCAATCGACTGATACAACAAATCAAATTCTATTCTTAAACTACACGAACGATGTAACAACTCAACAGAAGCTAGCCAAACGAAATCCGCATCAGAAGATCTCAACTATCAAAAAAGCCAGGACCCGCACGCGAGAGTAGTTCCTCACCAGCATCTTTCCCCATCAAAACCATATCTTCATAAGCATACAATCCTTTTCTAGAAGTTTCTAGTACTGAAATGGATATGAAAACGTTATCAGTTTGTATAATTTAAATATGACGCAACAGATATACTACGCGTTTCTGTTTATTTTTTTTATCAACCTTTAGTTCCATCAGGGGAAGCCACCAATCCTCTAAAGAGGCAATTTCCATCTTCATCTCTACAAGCGTATCCCGCTATGGGTGTCCTACAAGATCCATCAAGTGTCAATAGAAAAGCCCTTTCACATGCAACAGCTAATCTTGTTTCCTCATGGTTTAGCTTTGCTATGTAACTAGCCTGCAAAGTAACATTTTGTCATAAGTAATTCAATTTTCAACAAGCGTGACCATTATCAAACAGGTTAAATGTGTTCAAGGTCTATTTTTAATCAATACAATCTCCTAAGTCGGTTTTTTATATAAACATATAGATTATTACAGTAATTATACAGTTTTTGTAATCAAAACTAGTAAATTTCCACGCACGTTGCGGCGGTAATCCAGTCGGTACCACTTCCGTTCGTTACGGTATAGATACAATACCGACACTCAGTAGTCGGTAATCAGTATAGCAACCGCATGGGAAAACTCCAAAAGTACAATACCGACAATCGGTATAATTAACGAACACAAGTTATTTAAAGCATACGGGTGTGATTGAAAGTTAAAAAACACACAAAAAAGAAGAATAAAACCACAAAAAGCGGCTCATTTTAGCGTAGATAGAGCGGCTTATTTTAGCAAAAGGAGATGGTGTATTTTAGCACCACCTCACTATTCACAAGCATGAACTTTGTTGTATTATAATAAAAATTTATGCACAACTATATGTTATGAATTTAAAAAAAAGGAAAAAGAAGAAAACAACAACATACCATCTTATCATCATCACTTCGACAAGCGATTCCAATTGCACCTTGTGCAACAGCGGGAAGCATGTCATCGATAGGAAGAATAGAAGAAACGTGTTCAGTCATGTTTAGCCGTTTGAGTCCAGCTAATGCTAATAACGTTGCTTCAACAACACCGTCATTCAGTTTCTTTAATCTAGTCTGCACATTGCCTCGAAAATTTTCCAGCACCTACAATTATTTAGTCAGAATCAGAATCATCTAATCATTAAAAAATTTATCAATTGAAAGGACCAAAAATGACTTTTGTGAGTAAATTAGACACAGTTTGTGATATAAAAAGAAGCGTCTTTCAAATTACGTTAAGAGTAAAGTACATGGATGGTCCCCGTGGTTTACAAAATTTTGGATTTGGTCCATAGCTTTCCAAAAGTACATAGATGGCCAATGTAGTTTGAACTTTGTAACGCATTTCGTCCCCATCTTTTTCCAAGAGTAAATGGATGGTTCCTATAGTTTGCACTTTGTAACGCATATAGTCCTTAACTTGTACATGCTAAAACCTTTAGATTTGATGGCTGGGAACTAAATATGTTACAAAGTGCAAAACACAGGGACCATCCATGTACTTTTGGAAAGCTAGGAACCAAATCCAAAACTTTTGTAAACCACAGGGACCATCCGTGTACTTTACTCTTACGTTAAAAGATTGAATAATGTAGTGTACTTACAGAGAGTGATGGATATCTGTGAAGTACTTGAGACTTTCGTCTGAGTGATGCGGTACCAACAATGCTTCCAGCTTGAAGATCGGCTAATGAAGTTGCCTTCAAGGAAATAAACGCGTCACGAACATCTTCACGCTGAAGATTGCAGGGCAAAATTGTCTTTTCAGGGAGATAAGTAGGGACGTCTTTCATTGAATGAACAGCAATGTCGATTTCACTATTTAGAAGGGCCTCATCTATTTCCTTAGTGAACAAACCCTTGCCACCGATGTCTGCAAGAGGCTGACTCAATATTTTATCACCGGTTGTTTTAATCACCACAATTTCGATCGCCCCTTCTTCTGCTAACTCGCTACTTGAGGCCATGAGTTTATCGCGGGTCTCATAAGCTTGTGCAAGAGCTAATGGACTGTGGTACATAAGAAATGCAAACTGATTCTCATGAGACAGCTCATAAATCAAGACAAAAGCAGCATAATTGACGAAAAATGCATACACCAACACAACTTTGTAGAGTAGAATGTCTGTAAATAAACCAAACAATGTGGCTTGTTCGTTTAACTTTGGCCAGACAAATGAACACAAACACTTAAACAAATTAATTTTCTCGTTCATTAAAAAATGAACATGTTCGTGTTCATCTGATAAATGAACATAAACGGACACAAATAGGCATAAATGAACAAAGATAAACCAACACGAGTTAATAGTAAACGTGAAGATCCAAACCAAAATCTAAAATGCCATCATCGTTACATCAAACATTTCAAAGTTAACCAAATATATCTAAACAAAGGGTTTAAAAATATGAAAATCAAATAAATGACAATAAATAAACTTGAATGAATATATAAACGAACATTAACAAGGAGCATATATATATATATATATATATATATATATATATATATCTATGAACGTACATGAATAAACATAAACGAAGGTTCACAAACAGGACATCTGATCATGTTCTGTAGTTTAATTAAATGAACAAAATATTGTGTTCATGTTCGTTCGTTAATCAAATGGACGAACACAAACGATCTTCCAGTTCACTTACAGGTCTAAATTTGTTCAGCCATTGACAGTATCACTTCAAAAATGCAAATAGCAGCATCAAATGAAGCAATCTACATTTATGTCAAAGAGCATCATCAAGGTATGATAGGGTTAACCCACACAGAATCCTCAATGTACCATCACTGAGACTCTAACTAGCCCTAATTCCATACAATCACCATGTCACAAACACTTCAAAACCAAATTCCACAAACAAACCATCACTAACATTAACATCTCGAAACAAATCATCAACAATGACTGACAGAAAACAACGAGTACGAGCAACAAGTACCTCCCTCTGGTGCCAATTCTGATAATAGCGACCTTCTTCTCAACGGCGGCGACGGAGGCTTTAACAACGGCGAGTCTGCGGCGGCGTTGAGAGAGGAGCGGGGGAGAATTGAGAGGGAAGCCATTGGTAGCCGATCCGGAGGTGAAATTGGGAGAGATTAGGGCTTGATTTAATGTTTCCATGTTAAGGAGAAAGAGGTCGGCCGGTGAAGAACAAGCAGGAGGATATAGAGTGTAATCGGTTTATCCTCCACGTCATTTGACACGTCGGCGGCTTCCCATTCGTAGAGGATGATGCAGCGATAGGGTTTTGTATTGGTTCTCGCCGAGTGTACTAGGATAACAAAAAGTGCAAAAGTTATTATTAGGCAGGCCTACATTTGTTTATCCATAATCACTAATTTCAAAACCGTTAATGATATTCGATTTTATGAGTACTTAGTTAAATGTATTTTGCTTTGTGAGAATAGAATAATGTATTAATTAATTTTTATAAACTTGAGCTTCTTTAATTTTTTATTAATATACTTAATTTTGAACATATTTCTTATAACTTTAATATATGATGTTTCATAAGTTCTAAGAATGCCGTTATAATGTGCTTATTTTCATCTACGTTTTGACGTACTTTATTAAATTGAGTTGTGAATAGTAATCTCTAAGTAATCAAAGCACAAACATATATGTATCAAACCTACATCACATTTAGTTCTATTTTATATAGATTAACGTTGCTTACCTTTCTTCGTATTCAAATAAATTAATGTAATGCGTTATAGAATTCCTTGCGACGTGATTAATTTTATCTATGTTGATCGAAAATTAAAGAAATAAAAAAAACATTGGATTGATTGAAAAATAATAATATTAAAAATAGCTACTTGATTAATTAACTAGGAATATAAGAAAAGTTTAATATTTAGGTTAAAAAAAAAGACAAATACAAAATAAACAAGGAACACTAATTTGGTAAATAGTTTTTAATGAACATTATTTAGATAAATAATTTTTCCACAAACACTAGTTTAAGAAAACTCCCCAAAAATACTATAAACAACTCATATATAAATACACACACAATAAAAAACCAACAACAAACTGAAATATAGAAACACCAAACCATTGTTTCAGAAATTGGGTGATTGTTTTGGGGATAAAAGTGGGTTTGAAATCCAAAGTGAGCTACTCAGTCGGTGGATTTAAGTTACCCATCTTTTATCTCCCTCTGATTTTCCGATTTGATGTTTTAATGATCGAATAGAGTAAGGATTTATGCATACGAGTTCATCAGATGATTATCAAAAGAGTTCACTTCAAGACGCCATGCTTCGATAGCTTCTATGACAAATTCTAGTTTCATTTTTGATTATGCTTTTGAGAAACTGCTTTCGCGATGGTAGAAGCTTAACGTGTTTGTTGAGATTGACTTCGGTACGACAGTAAGAAGGTGGTGGGGTGGTGATAGGGTGTGGTGGTAGTGATGGATTGGTGGTGTGGTGATTGAGTATGTGCATTAACAGTTTTGTACCAATCTTTTATATGTTGTACCTTATCTAAAATGATAAAAATGTCTCTCACCTTAACAGAAAAATTAAACAACGTTAGCAAAATGGACGAAAATAACAATAAAATGCAAACCCGAAGGAATCAAATGTACAAAAAAGTCATTTAGGATAGAACAAAAAAATATGATCAAATCTTATGGACAATTTTGGAAATTTACTCTAATACTAAGTAGATAGAAGGAATTAACAAAATCTACTATAGCTGAGTTCCTTGGTTTGAGCCAACCACTTAGTTTTTTTATTAAATTAAGTTTTGCTCACATTTGCATATTAATATTTTTTCCAAAATTCACAAGGAAAAACTTTGCTCTATTTTATTATTAAATTAAGTTTTACATACATTGTATGCATATCCAATTCCATCCTTTTATTTTATTTAATAAAGTTTGTCTTTCTTAAGTTTTCTTAAAGTTTTTAAAGTATCACATAAAATGTGTGCATATATATATATATAGATAGATAGATAGAAAGAGAGAGTACAAAATACAATAGTGCTTATCATGCCATGCTTACGCGAGCAGGAGATTTAGACACATATCATTCCTTATCTTTTATAATGTGTGTGATTATGTATATAACATGCGTAATTAGGATTCAGAACAACCCATGTGTGATTTTGAGTTTAACATACGTAATTTTCATGTTTGGTGGCATGCGGGTTTTGATTTTTTTATAACGTGCGTAATTATGCAAATAACGTACGTGATTAGGGTTACCCAACCCATGCGTGTAAGTGCAGTTCCTTTCGGGTAACTGTGCTTTATCAGTTCTGGTCAACGAAGTCAAATGTCTAAGTCAAAGAAGTCAAAGATGATGAAGACAAGTCTCTGGAAGACAAGGTTGCTCGGAATAGTGGATTCCGAGTTTGGTACCTTTTCCGAACTTGTGTACATAAGTGAACATTCCGAATATGTGAAACATGTATGTATTTCCAAGTTTATGAGGTAAACTCAGAAGGTTTCTCTAGTTTGGATTATTCTGAGTTTGTAGGTTAACTCGGATAGGATTATTTATTGTATCCCGGACAATATGTTTTGTCCGGGTTTAGTCCCTAGCCTATATATATGTGTGTATAGATTAGATTAGGAAAAAGCTTGGTGCACCTCTCACAATCTTGGTAATCCTCCTGGTGTGCACATTCTAGAGAGAGAGATTATGTGTTAGTGAGAGAAAGCTAGGGTTTAGATCTTTGTGATCTAAACCAGCTTGTAGGAGATGATGTATACTCTTTCGGTTTGTAAAACTATGTTGATTGTTATGAATAAATGAGTTTCTCCTACATCTTCTTCTCCATTTATCTTATTTATGTTGTTTCACGTCTTGAATCAAGTGCAATTTTGGATGTCGTAATCGATCAAGTGCTTTCACAATGCGTAATTATGCAAATAATGTATGTGATTAGGGTTTAACCCAACCCATGCATAATTATGCAATAACGTGCATAATTATGCATTACAACGTGCGTAATTATGTCAAGTTAATTATTATTGTGTCACTGCGTTCAATTGAAGGCATATGGTAAGTCAATCATGTGACTGAGATACTCGCATACGTAACTATTAGGATCTGAGTTTGATTGTTGTGAAAGTTAAGATGAAATAATGAAGGAAGATAAAACAGAAATGAAATATGTAGCCGAATAATTAACTTTTTAATCACAACAACGAAGATATTGCTTTCATCAACATGCTTTTATAAATTTGTAAACACAGATTTACGTATGCATGAAGAATACAATTCCCCCTCAGCCTGATCACTCCTTGTTTGTTCTTAAAAAGTGTTAAGATGAAAGTGATGAATAGAACAGTACAGGCACTGTTCTATTTATAGTACAAACGAAACATCTGAAGAATCTAAGCTGATGCCACCTAGACAGCGACATCTAACAGCCTAACAAACTCCTAACATTTGCTATAGCCTGAGCACTGTTACATTGAAAATACAAGTAAACTCTGTTGAACATCATATGTTGAACATCATCTATTGAGAATCCTCTGTTGAGCTTTATCATCTGTTGATCCATAGCAGACCTTAGCTTCATCAGACTTTAGTCTTCATCAACAGAGGTTCTCTTTGGCAGACCTTTGGCTTTAACCAGAGTTTGTCTTTAATAGATCTTGTGAATAGACCTTGGCCTTGGCAAACTTTAGAGTAGCAGATGTTGAATTTTTGCCTTTGGGATGAGCAGATCTCCAAAGCACTGTTATTTGTAATTAGAGGTTGTAAACTATTTTGGCTTTCCAATCATCTGTTCTTTTGTGGGGTCCACTAGAAGATGATGCCAAAACACTTCTTTATTTCTGATCTTTATTCCACATAAGCTTTTCCTTGATTTGGCCTTTGAATTGTAATTCAAAGTTCATGGAAAACATGTCTTCAAAATCCCTTTCTAGTTTAAGGTTCAACAAATCTTGGAGGTCATCTGCATCCATACCATATGCATCCACCATTCTTAACTTTTGAACTTCACCATCTGATTTGAGCAAAGTCAATTCGTGGGTGTCTGAGGATGACTTCCACTTTAGAATTTTTAAGTCAGATGATTTTCTTGGGTGAAGGGTTATTTGTGATGAGTTTGGTGATTGTGGCCTGCTTACCAGATTAACAAGTGTTTCATGCAATTGCTTACAAACCGAATTTTCGAAATACAAAATAATATACAGGCTCGTAATAGAAGATCTACAGCGGATCATAAATTGTACAAAGAAAGAATGTAAAACAGACTTTGGGTAGATCTAGGATTTGCAAGATCCTCTTATCACTACCGAGCACTTTCAGCCTATTTTCGTATTGTACCTGCAAGCTTAGTATTTTGAAATTACGTCAGCTTTCGCTAATAAATACACCCGACTGACTCATTTTGAAAACATTTAAAACAAAATGTTTTAAGTGCGTATTAGCACAAAATCTTTTATAACTTGGGAAAGTTGACCGTCTAACCTTGTTAACAGATTTACATGTTTGTTCATACATACAGGGCCCAGTACAAAAAATGAGACATGATTAATGTACACACCACTTATGAACTCACGAAGGAGTTATCCCCAACAAGTGTTGCATTTGAGCGTCTGTCAGGTGTATGCCTACACCCCGCGCTAAGGTCATGGCCATTATTTAATGTAAGGAGCCAAGGATATCCAGGACACGGTAGTTAACCCCGATGTCTAAGTTATCAAACAAAACTGATTAAACAGAATTTGCGGATTTACTAGCCACAATCCGGCATTCGATTGATCCCATTTCCGACCAAGCGGTAATAATTTACCGTATCCCAAGCCCGTAGAGGGAAAATAAGTCGAGAGTATTTACCTGAGCTATTCTTCGTTTAAACGCAAGATTTATTAACTCAGCCGTACACAAAAGTACTAAGTGCAGATAGCATTTACCGGCAAGTCTCTAGTCTGGATTATGGCATAAGCTAACCAATTAAATACTAACGGTCTTGTTTAAGTCATAGACTTAGACCGAGTAGCGTACTTGATCAAAACGTATAACACTAGATTAAACGATGATTGGATAGAATGTAGTTTAAACCCGACAAGTACTTTGACTTGCTTAATATGGGTAAACTATAAACATTCTGGATTTTGAAACTTAAATGACAAGGTTAGACCCGTTTCGGTTAATTTTCGTAAACTAGTTACATATACTTAACCGTACGCATATTAGCGATATCGGGTAACTGGATAAGTCGGACAAGTTCTATATGCCATTATATTTTAAATAAGTTGTAATATCAGTAGGATATCAACTTATATGCCCGTTAAGGTTTTAAAGTGAAACTATGCCTCATAGGGGCGTTTCGGTAATTTCATACCGTATAAAAGAAACTTGAATATTATTTAATGTTATAACTATAAGTATTCTGGAAAAATATATTATTTATGATATAATATTAGTAGGATATTAATTGTATGTGTAATTTATCCTTTATGACAAACTATGCACTGAAGGGGCATTTTTGTCATTTAGACATAGTTTATAAATTATTTGGGCTTCTGAGTTCATATCATATACCTACTGTAAAAATGTTTTGAATAAGTTTTGAAATC
Source organism: Scalesia atractyloides (assembly GCA_947069175.1). NCBI lineage: Eukaryota > Viridiplantae > Streptophyta > Magnoliopsida > Asterales > Asteraceae > Scalesia > Scalesia atractyloides. The sequence goes on along the minus strand of CAMTDV010000002.1, from coordinate 49,423,531 downwards.
AGCAGGTAACAAGTTTGGTTGATAAATATGGTTCAAAACCATACTATGCGCCGAAACGACGCTTATGTCATAAAATGACGATTTGTGTGATGTTTAATGAAAACTGATGTTATGATCAGATTTATCAAGTCTTAGATATGTTATTTAATATAACATATCAGTAGATAAAAGATTTACTTTGAAAAAATGTGATTAAAACCATTTTATAAGCCACAAGGGCCTTATCGTCATTTATCGACATAATACATGGACTTGTTTATAAACTCAGTTTATAATGTGTCTTGACATCCCAAATAATCCTACTTATAATATTACATCAGTAGGAAACTCATTTTCAAGTTCATTATCATTAAAACATCTTTTTATGCAAAAATGTCATTTTAGTCAAATGGCATAATTACGGAACTTGTGCATAAACTCATATTCTGATTATGATCATGAAGTATAACCTTAGAGGGTTATGCTACATTATATTACAATCATAATGCAACTTTAGATCAGTAGTTAACTAATCTAAATTGGGTCAGAATCGAAAGTCAAAGTAGAAGTCAAACTTCACGACTTTCGGTTGCGAACCGACCCTAGAACTGAAATTGACGAGCCGAACATGTTCTCACATGTTATAATAATTATTACCAACTTGTTTAAGTGTCAAAATAGGTTTCATAATATATATAAGATCAAATTATAACATTTCCGAAAAATGGCATGTTTGACTTTTTAATATAATAACTTTGACCCGTCAATTGGTCTAGCAAACGTGATCTTCAGGAGGTGCCCTTTATAGGGATTAACACCTACCTTATTATGATCACTTAGAGATGTTCGTTATGAACGACGGCTGGACCATAATGGTCTTAACTGAAAGTCAAGGCGTTTTCCGTAAAACGCTTGACTTTTGGCTATAAGAGCCTATACACGAAAATGAAAGAGCAAGGAACACTTACAAGAGGTTTCTAGAATACAATAGAACTAAGTTGGATGCTCCTTTCAGTTAGGAACTTCTAGAGGAGGGAAATATAGTTATGAATGAGAAAGGTGCAAGTTCAAATGGTGAACCTTGGCACCTATTTATAGTTGGAGAGCTTGAAGGAGGTGATGCCAGGTGTTAAGGGGTGTAACAGGAAGCTTACAAGTGTCCTAAAACGTGGCATAACAGTTTGGGAAGCCATGGTTTTGAATCAAATGGTTTTTGGCAACTTTTACAATTTGACACTTTTAGCCCCTTAACTTATAAAACCCTTTAAAACCTTCTAAAACACCTTTTTAGCATATTTAGCCCTCCGTAACCAATATTTGGCATACCCGGGAGTATGCCTGGACATTGTCGAGCTCTCGGTTTGTTAAAAGGTCACTCAGAGGTATAAATTAACATGTTGACACTTTTAACCCCTCCATTATCCAACTTTCACATATTTACAGAATTGAACCCCCTTGTCCAACTAATGGGACATATGAGAGTTAGGACTTCGTAAAGATCACTCAGAGGCTCATTATAAGCATGTTGACTCCGATGTCACTCAGAGGTTGGGTATGTTGACACAACGTCACTCAGAGGCCAATTCTTAGCATGTTGACACTAATGGTCACTCAGAGGCTATGTTTTAAGCATGTTGACACTAATGGTCACTCAGAGGCTATACTTTAAGCATGTTGACACTAATGGTCACTCAGAGGCTTGGTTATGCATGTTCACATCAGAAGATCACTCAGAGACTTAGTTTGAGCATGTTGACGCTTTTAGTCCGTGTTAGTCTTTAATAGATTTAAAATAAAAATATAACACCTGTCGCTATATTATTGGACACGATTTTACAGGATGTTACATCCTCACCCCCTTAAAAGAAATCTTGACCTCGAGATTCTATTCATAAAGATGGGGGTACTTTTGCCGCATAGTGGACAACCTCCCATGTATACTCGGGACCTCGAAGGGCATCCCATTTAATCTATACTATCGGTATCAGTTTTCTTCAGAGCTTCTTAACCTGTCGATCCTCGATCGAAATTGGTTTCTCATCGAACCTCAGTTTTTCATTTATTTGCACATATTTGTGCGACATTGCTAGCGACTCATCGACTAGACATTTTTAAGGTTACTGATGTGGAACACATCATGAATTCCACTTAGCTCCTTGGTTAGCCTAAGCTTATAAGCCACAGAACCCATACATTCGATCACCTTGAATGGTCCACTATATCTCGGGCTTAACTTGCCCTTCTTTCCGAAGCGCATCACACCTTTCCAGGGTGATACCTTCAATAATATTCTGTCCCCTATTTGGAACTTAAGAGGTTTTTGCCTCTTGTCCGCATAACTCTTCTGCCTATCACGGGCAACCTTAAGGCGATCTCGGATTTGCACAATCTTATCCGTGGTCTCCAGGACGATCTCAGGTCCTGATAGTTGGGCTTCCCCAACTTCTGCCCAGCACACGGGCGTTCGGCTCTTTCTCCCATACAAGGCCTCATATGGAGCAGCCTTGATGCTCGTATGATAACTATTATTATAGGATAATTCTATTAGGGGTAAGTGGTCATCCCAACTTCCACCTAAATCAATCACACATGCCCTAAGCATGTCTTCCAACGTCTGAATAGTACGCTCACTTTGACCATCAGTCTGAGGATGGTAAGTCGTACTAAAATTTAATCTTGTGCCTAAGGATTGTTGGAAACTTTTCCAAAAATGAGAGGTATATCTAGTATCTCTATCAGATACAATAGATACTGGCACACCATGTAGGGACACAATCTTGTCCACATACAACTTAACCAATTTGTCTAAATTATACGTTTCCTTAATTGGCAAGAAATGTGCTAACTTAGTCAGCCTATCCACAATGACCCAAATAGTGTCATTTCCACTTTTGGTCTTAGGTAACTTGGTAATCAAGTCTATAGTTACCATTTCCCATTTCCATGTGGGAATTTCCAATTGTTGTAGAAGTCCTGACGGCTTCTGATGTTCGGCCTTAACTTGTGAACACGTCAGACACTTAGCTACAAAAGTGGCTATGGATTTCTTCAGACCTATCCACCAATAATTCTTTTTCAAATCTTGATACATCTTGACACCACCCGGGTGAACTGAGTATCTTGAATTATCGCTTCGTGGAGGATTAGATCTCTAAGTCCTCCAAAAATTGGAACCCAAATTCTATCATTAAACCTAAGGATTCCATCCTTTCCAGGCGCTAACTGATCAACAGTTCCGCCTAATCCTTCATTAGGAGCCTTAGCCTCTAATAGAGCTTGCTTTTGCACATCTAATAGCTTCTCATTTAAGCTATTTCTAAGATCAATGCTCTTGGCGTTGATCTTTATAGGCTTAACCTGTTCTTTGTGACTTAAGGCATCAGCAACTACATTTGCCTTTCCCGGATGGTAGCGAATTTTGCAATCATAGTCATTAAGTGTTTCCATCCAACGACTCTGTCGCATGTTCAATTCTTTCTGATTGAACAGATATTGGAGGCTCTTATGGTCAGTGTATATAATACACTTTATGCCATACAAGTAATGTCTCCATAGCTTTAGTGCAAATAAAACGGCACCCAATTCCAAATCATGGGTGGTGTAATTCCTTTTGTGCACCTTTAACTATCGTGATGCATATGCAATTATCTTGACTTTTTGCATTAGCACACAGCCCATGCAAGTGTGCGATGCATCACAGTAACAATAAAGTATTCAACACCCTCAGGTAGGGATAACACAGGAGCATTTCTCAACTTGTGTTTTAGAATCTCAAAAGATTCTTGTTGTTTTGGACCCCAATTAAACTTAACATTATTACGGGTCAAGGTAGTTAAAGAAACGGCTATCCTTGAAAAGTTCTCAATGAACCTTCTATAGTAACCATCCAATCCTAAGAAGCTACGTATTTCTGACGGGGTTTTGGGTACTTCCCTATTCATTATGGCCTCAAATTTGGCGGGATCTACTTGGATACCACGCTCACTTACAATGTGTCCAAGGAATTGGACTTCTCTAAGCCAAAACTCACACTAGAGAATTTAGCATAAAGCTTCTCTTGCCTTAGCAGTTCTAAAATGCACCGAAGATGTTTCTCGTGATCAACTTGATTACGAGAGTAGATAAGTATGTCGTCTATGAAGACAATGACCAATTTATCCAAATACGGTTTGCAGACTCTATTGATGAGATCCATGAATGCTGCAGGTGCATTTATGAGCCTAAAAGGCATCACTAGGAATTCAAAATGACCATAACGGGTCCTAAAGGCAGTCTTAGGAACATCGTTATCTTGTTTAGTTCGTGGTAGTCAATGCACATCCGCATTGAACCGTCCTTTTTCTTTACGAAAAGAGTTGGAGCTCCCCAGGCGAGGAACTTGGCTGAATGAAGCCTTTCTCTAAGAGTTCATCTAACTGAGTCCTCAACGCCTTCATTTCCATTGGTGCTAGTCGGTATGGAGCTCTAGCTACGGGTGCTGATCCAGGTAGGATGTCAATCCTAAACTCTACTTGCCTATCTGGAGGTAGACCTGGTAGTTCTTCGGGAAAGACATCAGAATACTTCGAAATAACTGGAAGGTCTTGCATATTCGGCTTCGGTTCGTTGATAGTGACTTGTGCCATGTAAATGACATAACCTTTCCTTAAACACTCGGATGCCTTAAATAACGACACATTGTCTGGCAATCCATAGTGTGAATCTCCAGTGATGGTGACCGTTTCACCAGATGGGGTTTTAATTTCAATGAGTTTCTTATCACAGGCAATGCGGGCTTGGTTATGGGATAACCAATCCATGCCTAAAACTACATCGAGAGATAGGAATGGAATGATTCTTAATGAATATAGAGCATCCATCTAGAATAGAAGATGCTATTTCTAAAGTTCCATCAGCAAGTTCTATCTCATAAGTTTTGTTTAGAGTTCTTATGGGTAAGTTTAATAGTTTACTAAACTTATGGTCTACAAAAGACTTATCTGCACCCGAATAAAAAAGAACTCTAGCAAATACATCATTGATGAGGAAAGTACCTGTTATGACGTTGTTGTCATTAATGGCCTCCCTAGTATTTATCTAGAAAGCACGAGCATTCCCTTTCTTAGCCTCTCCAGGCTTTGCATCATTATTTGTGGGGTTCTTAGGGCAATTGGGCTTAATATGCCCTTTCTCATTACAGCTATTAACAAACGACATCTTTAATATTTTTGCATTTGTGGGTCTTATGCCCCTTTCTTTTGCAAATACCACAAGGTTTAATTTGAGGGTTGGTATTGCATTGCCCCCAATGCCTGCGGCTACAGGTCTTGCATAGAGGTCTATCATCAGACTTATGTTGGTTCTTCTTGAACCCAAAATTTCCTTTCTTCTTAAACCTTTGGGAGTTATCATCCTCCCGTTTTCTTTTCCCGTTAGTCTTGGTCTTGACTGACTTTTGCCTCACTAAATCCAAGGTGAGGGAGAGAGATAGGTCAACAGCGGGCCTATAGGTAGTAGGCTGAGCAGCCTTTACCATCCCCTTTATCTCGGGCGATAACCCATTAAAAAATGCGCAATGCATTTGGTTTCCGGGGTAATCAAATAGGAAACTAACCTAGATAGGGAATTGAAATCGGAAACATACTTCCGACAATCTAGGTTCTTCATTGCGAGAGTCAGGAAATCTGACTCTATCTTTTCCACCTCATGGGGTGGGCAGTAAGTTTCCTTAACAAGGTCCACAAACTTGGACCATCCCAAATTGTACAAGTATACTTTACCTGTGGATTGGATCATAGCCTTCCACCAAATTAAGGCATCACCTTTGAAGGATTGTGATACATACTTTACCACATCCTATTCAGCACAGCCGCTGATATACATAATCGTTTCCATCTCGTCCAGCCATTCAAGGCTTCCACAGCTCCTTTTTCCCCATTGAAATCCCGGGGCTTGCAGGAGACAAAATATTTGTAGGTACATCCGTCTTTAGAAGAATGGAACCTATCAGCAAATTCTCTTTTCTTTGGTTTACTCTTCGCATTTGAAGAGTGAACTGAGCTCACTTTGTGAGCTAAGGATGGTGCGATTGATAATGGTCGGGAGCGAGTAAGACTCGACTCCCTAAGTTTTTCTATGGCCTTTTCCATGGCCTTTCCCACAAACCGTGTCTATGCGAGCTCGGAAATCTTCATTATTAATGGCTATATTTCTGCGTTATTAGAGTTAACATTCCGGTGGCTACTTTGCACCTCATCCGAGTTGGCCATTCTTTAAAGCTTTGGTTCTAAAAACCAAATTAAATTTCTTTTAGCTATGGTATTAATAACCATATTGGCTATAAACATTGGATATAACAATCCATTGCCTAATCAAGCTAGTGTGAATAACATCACAACTCTTAGACTTATTATATCTAATTTTGGCCTAGTTATCAAAAGGACCATCAAAGGCAAATTATAATTTGGACCTAGTCCATATATTATTAGACAGTGGACCATATTATCACAACTGTCATTGCCATTAGGCAATTATAATTAGCTCATAGGCTTGTCACGAAGGACTTTAAAATAAGGCACATTGGCCTATCGCTAGTGGACATAAAATATGGCACATTGGCCTGTCACTAATAGACATAAAATATGACACATTGGCCTGTCACTAATGGACATTAAATACGGCACATCGGCCTGTCCCTATTGGACATAAAATACGACACATTGTCCTGTCGCTAATGGACATAAAATATGGCACACTGGCCTGTCGCTAATGGACATAAAATATGACACATTGGCCTGTCACTAATGGACATAAAATACGACACATTGGCCATTCACTAATGGACATAAAATACGGCACATTGGTCTGTCACTAATGGACATAAAATACGGCACATTGGCCTGTCACTAATGGACATAAAATAAGGCACATTGGCCTGTCACTAATGGACATAAAATATAACACATTGGCCTGTCACTAATGGACATAAAATATGGCACATTGGCCTGCCACTAATGGACATAAAATATGGCATATTGGCATTGGCCTGTCACTAATGGACATAAAATATGGCACATTAGACTGTCACTAATGGACATAAAATATTGCACATTAGCCTGTCGGCCTGTCACTAATGGACATAAAATACGGCACATTGGCCTGTCACTAATGGACATAAAATACGACACTATGGACATAAAATATGGCACATTGGCTATCACTAATGGACATAATATGGCACATTGGCCTGTCACTAATGGACATAAAATATGGCACATTGGCCTGCATCTCTAATGGATGTCAATTATTATCATCATATTGACGATATTTGCCGGGATCACATTGATCACATAGGCTATAAATAGGTTTGAGGACATAGTCCATTTACCTAGACGGCTAGTGTGGTTCCTCAAGCCACACTACCAGGAGTATGAACATTCCTGAATGTTAACATATGAGTACCTTAATGGTTGATTAATAGTCCCGGTCACATTCAACCTTAACGACTTGGAGACTTGAACTTAGTCCACCACCTCTGGACAGAAGGATAACTTCCCTTAACTATCATGATATAAGGCCCTTTCATCCTTAACTATCATTTATAAATTGGCCAAATATGTAGTCTGTGCCACCTGGCTAAACAAAACCATTAAGATTCTTTTTGGAATTATTTAGCAGAGCAAAAATTTCGAATAAAACTGAGACGCTCGCTTTGAAAAGGATGAATACATATATATAATTCCAAAATACTTCATTAAATTCCAATAGAAGTTACAATACTAGAAACAACAAAATAAATTGTTCATGCAAGGACTAAAGAAATAAAAATGTCCACGTAGGGACTAAAGAAATAACAATGTCCTTGCAGGGACAAACATATATTATTAGAAAAGACTTAACTCGTCCTTCTTTCCCTTAACCAATTTGGAGAGTTTCTTGAAGAACTTGTTCATCTTCTTCTCCGTTTTCTCCGCTTGTTGTTGCATCTCTTTCATTCGTTCTAAGGCCTCATTAATGGCCTCTAGTAGCAGCGAGGTTGTGGTTGTGGCATAACCGGATACTGGTACCCATAGCTTGGATAACCAGTAGGTGGATAAGCAGGTGGGAAAGGAGACCGTTAAAGTGCGTTATGCATGACCGCTTGCATGTAAGGGTCATGCGACCATGCTTGGTAATCAACAAGTGTCAATGGGTTAAAAGGATCATATCCAGACGTATCCGGATATGTTGGGATAGGGTTATTATAACCCGATGGTGGTGGTTGAACTATTGGTGATGGTGTTGGTTCCACCACAGGTGACGCATTAGAGGGTCCACCCATTTGTGGGTCCTCTTGAATGGTGGGGTAGGGTTTAGGCAATGGTGGTAGCGAACCCGACCGTTAACCTGCACGTACTGACATACGTGCTCCACGTTTCCTCCTCGGCGGCTCAGGTGGCGGCTGATGATGTTCCACTGGTTCCATGTGAACATCTTCTTGTATAGGAGGTGATTGAGAGTGATGGGAAAGAGTGTTGGCAAATGTAAATTGGTTCCAATATTGGTCCCACTCATTAGGACCTTGATATGGCGATCCGGCATAAGAGTTTGAATCGCTCGATATCTCAATGGGGTGCGTATTTGAACCTGACGGTGGCATCTACGGATTGGAGTCCTCGTCCATTGGGTTTGGCTGATCCAACTGATTCTGATCAGCTGGGGGTGTGTTAAAGTATTGGTTGGGGTTAAATTCATCCTAATAAGAATGATGGGAATGGTTAGAGTGGTGTGAATGATGTGAATGGTACGAGTGATAAGAATTTTGGGTATGGGAAGGTGAATGTTGTGGTAGTGGCCATGAATCCCCCGAATCTTCATAGGGGTTCGGGTGATGTGGATGTGGAGGGATATGTCCTGAAGGTCCTCCCTCATTGGTCCTTTGCCTTTTGCTCGTACACCTGGCGGCATTTTCCTGTTAAAAATCAATTAAAAACAATACTAACAACTTAATAATGAAATGAGTAATCCTAGGTCAAGGCCTAGACTCGGAAGTCTAAGGAATGTGCTTGTGTAAGTTTGAGATTAAACACAAAAGGCTAGTGTTTAATTCTCTCAAACGTTGGCTCTGATACCAACCTGTCACACCCCGTATTTTCAACCAAACACCGGTAGGCCCGGGTGGGGAATATCGTGACGTAAAGTTGATATCATCATAGTAAATTTAACACAGCACAACGGAAGTCTTGGATTTAAATTACTATTACAAACCGAATTTTCGAAATACAAAATAATATACAGGCTCATAATAGAAGATCCACAGGCGGATCACAAACTGTACAAAGAAAAATGTAAAACAGACTTTGGGCAGATCTAGGATTTGTGAGCTCCTCTTATCACTACCGAGCACTTCCAGCCTAATTTCGTATTGTACCTGCAAGCTTAGTCTTTTAAAAATACGTTAGGTTTCGCTGGTAAATACACCCAGCTGACTCATTTTGAAAACATTTAAAATAAAATGTTTTAAGTGCGTTTTAGCTCAAAATCTTTTATAACTTGGGAAAGTAGACCATCCAACCTTGTTAACAAATTTACATGTTTGTCCATACATACAGGGCCAATACAAAAACTGAGACATGATTAACGTACATACCACTTATGACTCGCGAAGGAGTTATCCCCAACAAGTGTGGGTAGTTGCATTTGAGCGTCTGTCAGGTGTATGCCTACATCACGCGCTAAGGTCATGGCCATTATCTAATGTAATGAGCCAAGGATATCAAGGACACGGTAGTTAACCCCCGATGTTTAAGTTATCAAACAAAATTGATTAAAACAGAATATGCGGATTTACTAGCCACAATCCGGCATTAGATTGATCCTATTTCCAACCAAGCGGTAATAATTTACCGTATCCCAAGCCCGTATAGGGAAAATAAGTCGAGAGTATTTACCTGAGCTATTCTTCGTTTAAACGCAAGATTTATTAACTCAGCCGTACACAAAAGTACTAAGTATAGATAGCATTTACCGACAAGTCTCTAGTCTGGATTATGGCATAAGCTAACCAATTAAATACGAACGGTCTTGTTTAAGTCATAGACTTAGACCGAGTAGCGTACTTGATCAAAACGTATGACGCTAGATTAAACGATGATTGGATAGAATGTAGTTTAAATCCGACAAGTACTTTGACTTGCTTAATATGGGTAAACTATAAACATTCTGGATTTTGAAACTTAAATGACAAGGTTAGACCCGTTTCGGTTAATTTTCGTAAACTAGTTACATAAACTTAACCGTACGCATATTAGCGATATCGGGTAACCGGATAAGTCTTGGACAAGTTCTATATGCCATTATATTTTAAATAAGTTGTAATATCAGTAGGATATCAACTTAGATGCCCGTTAAGGTTTTAAAGTGAAACTATGCCTAATAGGGGCATTTCGGTAATTTCAATACCGTATAAAAGAAACTTGAATATTATTTAATGTTATAACTATAAGTATTCTGGAAAATATATTATTTATGATATAATATTAGTAGGATATTAATTGTATGTGTAATTTATTCTTTATGACCAAACTATGCACCGAAGGGGCATTTTTGTCATTTAGACATAGTTTATAAATTATTTGGGCTTCTGAGTTCATATCATATACCTACTGTAAAAATGTTATAAGCCACAAGGGCCTTATCTTCATTTATCGACATAAAACGTGGCATAACAGTTTGGGAAGCCATGGTTTCGAATCAAATGGTTTTTGGCAACTTGTGTGGAGGCCAAGTTAAAATTCTGCAGACACAGCTCTCTGGCGGGCCACGAGAGGCACAGGCCTTGCCTTTCGCACCCCACGAGCGCCCCTAGGCCACTTTTACAATTTGACACTTTTAGCCCCTTAACTTATAAAACCCTTTAAAACCTTTTAACACATCTTTTTAGCATATTTAGCCCTCCGTAACCAATATTTGGCATACCCGGGAGTATGCCCGGACATTGTCGGCTCTCGGTTCGTTAAGAGGTCACTCAGAGGTATAAATTAACATGTTGACACTTTTAACCCCTCCATTATCCAACTTTCACATATTTACAGAATTGAACCCTCTCGTCCAACAAATGGGACATATGAGAGTTAGGACTTCGTAAAGGATCACTCAGAGGCGCATTATAAGCATGTTGACTCCGATGTCACCCAGAGGCTGAGCATGTGACACAACGGTCACTCAGAGGCCAATTCTTAGCATGTTGACACTAGTGGTCACTCAGAGGTCACTCAGAGGCTAATGTTTTAAGCATGTTGACACTAATGGTCACTCAGATGCTTGGTTTATGCATGTTGACATCAAAAGATCACCCAGAGACTTATTTTGAGTATGCTGATGCTTTTAGACCGTGTTAGTCTTTAATAGACTTAAAATAAAAATATAACACGTGTCACGATATTATTGGACACGATTTTATAGGGTGTTACATTGACAGTTTAACAGTTCTTGTTGACTTTCTCCTTTTTGAACTGCCAATGTCTTCCTTTTTCCTCTGCATGGCCTGTTCTTGTTCAATTAGGAGAGAAGCTTTAATTTCAAGTGTATCTTGCTCAATTAGGAGAGAAGCTTTGATTTCAAGTGTATCTTGCCTTCTCTGCTTTTCTGAGGCAATCTCTTCTGCTTTCTTGTTTAGGGTCTCATCAATCCCCTTTTCCTTTCTAGCATCTGATGCCTTAGAAGAGGTTATGGTTGATTTTTTCAGGAGCAGAACCTTGCTTTTGTTGTTGCACCTTTGATGGTTTTGCTTGTGATGAAGGCTGCAACTTTCTCAACTTGTCATTCTCCCCCTTTTTGGCATCATCTTCTACTTCTTCTTCTAGTATAATTGGAGCGGCAGAGCCAGTGGTCTTTAAAAGATGTTCCTTGATGGCCTTGATATCAGCTTGTGTAACTTTGTACCTGGCCTCAACCATGTTTCTTATCAACTCCATGTGAGTGTTGTAATTAATATCAGCCAAATTCCTTTGAGCTTGGATGATTGGTTGCATTGATTTCCATAGCTCATTGGCAATTTGCTGCGTTGAAGGTTGACTTTCAGAATTTTTCAGCATCTGTTTCATCATGCTTTTCATTTCCTCCATTGAGGATTCCATAGATGCCATTCTTTCCGTCAAATCCTTGTATCTTAATTCATCACCTAACTTAATAGGATCATATGAATTCCTACCAGATGTAGTTATATTTTGTTCTACAATAGGAGAAGACTCCAAATTAACAGAACCAAATGTTCCTTTGTCTTGGTACTGGGAACTTCCAACTGGAACAGAGGTTACAATTGTATCCTCAACAGTTGTTGCCTTCAAGGAAGTCTTAGAGATGAAACCGCTGTCCAACTGAAAAGCTGTTGTTTCACTAGTTGTAGTGGCTGCTTCACTTGAACTACCACCAAGAGTTACATGTAACTTAAGGGGTATAGCCTCCTCAGCTATTTGTGGGCTAGCAAATTGATTTTTCTCAGACTCAGTTACTTGTGGAAGTTTGCTCTCTTTAGTTGGTGATTGAGAGGAACTAATTTGTGTCTGAGTGGTATCAATTGCTTCAAATAGAGGTATGAATGTTGGTGGAATTGGAGTGGAGGGTTGTGGAGTTGAAAGAGAGACAACCCTGGGAGAGGGGCTTAGAAACAGACTTTCAAGTGAAATATTTGCCTCTTGATATGGTGTCCCTGTCTTGATCCTTTTGTGAGAATTCAAGAGGAGTTTGGATGGATGGAGATCTTTCCAACTGTTGTGAGGAAGTAACAACAATGATTTCTAGTGGCTTTGGTATTGCCACAAGGTTATCCTCTGGGATCTCATATTCTAGAGGTGCCTTTTTATTTTGTTTCTTTTTGGTGGGCTTTCTTGATGTGGGGGAGGGGGTTTCTTTTTGGCTTTTTCTCGTGTGGGTTTCACAACACCAGTTGTGGTCTCATGATCACCAAGGGTAGTGGTCTCGTTGTTGATACACTTTTGTATCTGTCGCTTCTCTTAGTTACGTTAGTAATTGTACGGTCTTTGTTTGTGTGTGTGTAAAGTATGGTCGTGTTGACCAAATCAAGAATATCCTCCTATCTTGATTTAGTACGACGTTTAGTTTATTCGTGAGAGTGAAAGGTGCTCCGTACGAGCAACTTGCTTGCTCGTACGAGCCTACATGCTCTACGAATTCTGCTCGTACGAGTGACCATGTTAACAAGACTCGTACGAGCCATTACATGTTCGTACGAGTGACCATGTTAACAAGAACATTGTTTGTTCGTACGAACGACTTACTCATTCGTACGAGCCATAGGTTGTTCGTACGAGCAACACTTCCAGAAATGTTCTTCGTGGGCTTTGTAGTGCTTCGTACGACCAACAACATTCTTCGTACTGTTGCTAGGTTTGGGCACTATATAAACAGACATGCACCTCGAGTGTGTGTCACTCGTGTGAGAGGTGAGACTCACACAGAGCACCGAGTGAGAACATTGAGAGTGTATAGAGAGATAAGCAATTTATTCAAGATTGTATGTACTGGGTCTCTCTACAAATCAATATAGTGAACATTTGAAGATATATCTCTTGTTATATTGGTTGTGCTCTTGCTTTGGTTTGCATATACACTTGGATTCCGCACTCGTGTGTGTGTTAAACAACAAGGAAGTAGGTTAATCTTGATCCTCCAAGTGGAACTTCAAGTGGTATCAGAGCTTTGGCTCTCTTCCTTGTTTAAAACCAAGCATAGTGTTGTGTTTGAGCAAGTTGTGAAGGTTCCTGGAAGTGTTCTTGAACTTCTAACAAGAAACTTAAGTTTTTAAAAGATAATTAGCTTAAAACTTAGGTGAAAACTTCTTGTATACAGAAAATATTCATAAAAACCTTGTTAGAATACATGGACACATGCTAGGATATGATTTTTCTTAAAATTTTCTATCAAAGTTCAGTTGAACATATTTTCAGGTGAAACATCTGCCGGAAAGCTCACCGGAATATTCTTTTAGGGTTGACCAAATCTCTGGACTTGAATGTTTTTACTGAAAAGCTGATATTGGAATGTTTGTCTTTTTAACTGAAATTGTGTAACAAGTCTCTGTTAGAAAAGGAAATTTTCAACAACCAACCCTGCAAAAAGATTCCTTCCTGCGAAAAACCAAACATCAGCGAATAACCTATCCACACGAAGAACAAGATTGTTCGTGCGAAAGATCAAGTCACTCGCACGAAGAACCTTGTTCATGCGAAGCATAGGTTGCTCGCATGAAAGACAATTATTCGTACGAACAACCTGGTTCGTACGAAGGACAGTGATTTGTATGAATCACTGACTCGTACAAAGAACAAAGATTCTTTGAGATCTGTTTTTCGTGTTCCAGCTTTTCAAATACTTTGTGGTTTTAAAATTGTGAACTTTAACAGTAGACTTTTATTTCAAGAATAATTTTTGAAATTTTAAGTTGATTTTCATAAACAAGCAAACAAAATGGGTACAAATTCTTGGGATTGGGGTTGTAGTTCAAGTACAAGCCAAGATTCATCACAATCTAGCTCCGCAAGCTCATGGGTATAATCTTTAATACCTCCACAAACGATTACCGCTGGTCAATGGGCATTTGTTACGAATCAAAATCAAAGCGTTCAAACTCTTCTCCTTAGCGAAAGTGAAACTGGAAGTAACAACCGTCCACCAAAGTTGAATCATATGAACGATTATCCTTCATGGAAAAGTCATTTTCATACGTATGTTCTTGGTCAGAATACCGAGTTGTGGACATGTTTTACTTCTCCGTACAAAGATTCTCTCGAAGAAGTTGTATCAAATTCAACCTCTTTAGCCGAATTTGATGAGAATGATAAAAGGGCCTATGATCTAGAAAAGAAGGCCTTTGCCATTCTTAAGCAAGCACTTCACAAGGATATATATCATCAATTTATGTATTGTACAACTACGAAGAGCTTGTGGGACTCTTTGAAATCAAGAGGAGAAGGAAATAAAGCAACGAGAAAAATTAGACATGATCTTTTAAAGAAAGAGTTTGAAGGGTTTCTGTTTATGGAAAATGAAACACTAAATGATATGACAACTCGTTTCTATCATTTTCTTAGTGAGATGTACTCATAAAATGTTAACGCATCACAACAGGAGATTGTTATGCGTTTTGCTGATGCCTTACCACCTAAATGGAGTCAATTTATTGAACTGCTAAAACATACAGGTGCTTTAGATGTGATCAGCATTTACGAATTTGTTCAGAAACTTGAAAACAAAAATGAAGAAGAAATTTGCAAAGTAAAACGATTTCTAGTTCCGCAAAAACCAGAGATGTATTTTGGGGGCATTAACAGAGGTACAAGTACAATTCAAGAACCAAAGCTTTAAACAGTATTCCTGTCAAATACAAATTCTTTTCTGCCGCAAGTTAAACTAGATCAGTCTATTGGTTCAAGTGCTAAAGTTTATGGACAAACTTTTGATCCAAAAGCATATCTTCCTCAACCACAAGTTGTTACACCACAGTTCAACAACAACCTTTCTATGGTAAAAACTTTCAACTCTCAAATTCCAAGACTGTCAGACTCGATACTTCAAACCTTTCCAAGGTAAGTGTGGAAGTTGCCCGGGAACACATGGAGCTTCTAAACGCTTTGGTGAGTTCTTACTGTGGATTAGTAGCTGGACAAATTGGTAATATCAATATAACCAATGAAGACTATGCACAAATCGATAAGGAGGAGATGGAGTTGACTGATATCAAATGGGTGTTTGCAAGTGCAGTGAGAAGGGTAAAAGATTTTATGGAGAAAACAGGATACTCCATATGGTTTTGACAAAAGGAAACTTACTTGTTTCAACTGTAGAGAAAAAGGGCATTTAAAAGAGAATGCACGAAGCCTCCACAACAAGGGAATCAATACCCTTTCAACAGAAATCAAGATACTAATAATGAAAGAGCAATGGTTCCTACAAACAATTCCAACCGAGCATTAGTAGTTCAAGCAAATGAGCGCTGTGATTGGTCTGTTCAATTGGGAAACAGTGGAGGAGGAGGAATTGCATACTATGCCGAAATTGCTAAAAATGATAACAATGGAGAATCCTCCATAAATATGATAGCTCATGGGATAGCAGCAGTTCAGATGAAGCAGAATCAACTTCGAGTGAAGAACGATCTGAAGATGTTAATGCTGAAGTAGATGACGTGATTACTGAAACTGCATCGACAGATAGTAGCGAAGCAGATTTGGAACATGAAACTGAAGGATCATCTGATGAGTTTTCCAAGCATCTCTCATCAATCGGATCCTCCACTCTCCATGCAGCATTCATGACCCGTTTAGATTGCCAATCCAGTCAGGTAAGTTTCAATAAACCTATTGTGTCTAAGTGTTTTGAGTGTATAATTTTAAAAAACAAATACTTAGAACTTGAAGATAAATTTGATCACATGAAGAAACAGCATCAGAGCTTGATTGTAGATCTAACAAAGTGCACTAAGGCAAACACAACTCTTAAGAAAAATGAAAAGGAATTTAAAACAACAATTGTAACCTTAAAGAAAGACGTTTTTGAATTAACAAAGAATGTTTTGAGAAAACAAACGACCACTAAAAACTATATTAACATGCTTGAAGAAACGAAAAAGGAGTTAGCCTTTGCAAAGTGTGAACATGATGCAATCAAACTCAATATGGACAGTTACTCCAACTCAAGATATGTTTTGGATCACATCATCAGTGTTCAAAAGAAGAATGGTGATGTGAAATGCATTGGTTATTAGGCTTGTCCTCCTTTGGTTAGGCACAATTACACCAAAATGCCAAATGATGAAGATATGCCACAGTTTGAACCCACCATTCCATTGGATCTAGCTGAATTTACAGCTGGTCTAGGGTTCATGTTGGGCTTGGAGCTTAAAGGTTTATTCATTTATATTGTATTTTGGGCTTTTGAGTTAGTTTGGGCTTCCTAGTGTCAAGTGGGCCTAGGGTTGTATATTTGGGCTTTGTCATGTCTATAAATAGAGGGGTTAGGTCACTTGATAGGGTTAGAGAGTTGATGACAAAACTTGTATCTGACATCCTCTGGTGTATGTAAGTTATTATATTCAAGTTGTTCTTCATCCTGATCATAATTTCTGCAATTGATTAGGATAGCGATACCTGTTTGATCTGTTTCACGGGACTTAAATTGGTATCAGAGCCTGCTGTTCTAATACAGGCTCCGGGTATTGCTGTTTGAAGAAGTTTCTGAAGTTTATTGCTGCTGTTGGATCAATTTCTGACATTCCGGATTACTGTTCATCGATGAAGAGTACTGTTCCGAAGAACTCAAAGAAGCTCTGCGGATTTCAGATTTGACACTGTTCCAGATTTAAAGAACTCGAAGAAGGTCTTCATAATTCGGATTTGATACTGTTCCAGATTCCGAAGAACACAAAGGAGATCGTCTATTCCAGATTGATCCCTGACTGTTGCTTTATTCCGGATTGTGATCCGAGTAACTGTTGCTGATTTTGAATTCCTTGAATTCCGGAATTCGGTTGCATAAAAGGCGGAGACACTGTTATGGATTGGATTACTGTTCCGGATTTTTAGAAGATAAGTCAGGCATTTCGGATTTTTCTTTTCGGATTCTTGATTTCGGATTTCATTTCAGAGGTGTTCATTCTGGATCTGCTTTACGGATTTTATTTCGGATTTCTTCTCGGACTTTTCTTTTCGGATCTTCAAATTGGATTCTTAAATCCGGATTCTTCATTCCAGATTCCTATTTCCGGATTGCTTATTTAGGATATTTCATTCAGTTTGACCATCGTTGACTTCCGGATTGCCATTTCGGACAAATCTTCCGGATTGACCATATTGACTGCATAGTTGACTGTTTCGGATTGAGCATTGTTCATTAGAATCACTTGAATTAATTAAACTTTAAATCAAATTTGGTAAAATTTTAATTAATTTAGTCTCAGTGGCTGGATTCATGACAGCACAGGACCTGACTAATGCCACACTGGCATCCTTACAGTCGCAAACTTTAGCCCTCCACCAAGAGCTGGATCAGGTGATTGGCACTTCCACCAAAGTGCCACGGTTGTTATACGGTGACGAATATTACGAGGGAAGTTCCGCTTTGAACAGTATTGCAAGGCAAAGGAACCTGGCGTGTGGAGATGCATCATGAATGGTCCAAGAACCATAGTGTATAGCACACAGCAAGATCCCGAAACTAAAATTCCCAAGCCTATGCACTTATGGACTCCAGAGGACGTCAAAATCATAGAGGAAGATGAGAAGGCCTCTCCAACACTAACCATGGCTTTAGGACCCAATATCTCTATCGCGGTCAGGAACTGTAAAAATGCTAAAGAAGTTTGGAGTGAGTTGCGAAATCTCTACAAGGAAACGCTGACATGAAAGCGAGTAGGGTGAACCAGCTGAATCAGCAATTTAGCTCGTTCAATCACATATATGGGGAAACCATCGAAAATCAGATACGCTTGTTATATCAAACTGGTTTCCCAGATGATTTCAGCCGAGATCACCCTCACAAACAGCGCCATGAACCGACAATTGTTGAATTCACTGCCCAAAAGTTGGGATGCAGACGTGGGCATGATAAAAAAGACAAAGAACCTGAACGACGTCACTCTCACTAAGATGATAGCTACTATCAAATCATGTGAAATTGATAACAAACAAAGGGAGATCAACCATCAGAGCAGTCTGATGGCCGCAGGGATGACAGGCCAGAACAACTTTAATGTCACAGAATCTCGTCTATAGTTCTCTGCAAGGAACTGCACAATCACCCGGTGGATCAAATCTGGTGTACAGTCCTGTTGTCACGCCTCAAAACACTCAGTACATGTATGGGTTTCAATCTCCAAATCCTACAATGGTCTCCGCAGCTCAAGTCCATACACAGTTCCATGCTCAGTATCCTAACGTGGTTTTCAGTCCTGCAACTCCTCAAACCGTGCAACAAGGCGTTGTTCCTCAAACAGGCACACATGTCCCTGGCTCTACACAACCCGCGCCCAACTCTGCGTTTCTCACTAAGGAGAACGAAGAGAAGCTGGCAATTGCTGCATCAATGATCAAGAGCTTGAACGCCTTCCTGGCAGGTGATCTGACCCCTCCATCTATTCTACAATAGAAGTTGATCAAATCATGGAGGAGGACCTAGATGAGATCGATGTCTCTTGGAACTTAGTAATGGCTGCCTTTCGGGTCAACAAATTTCAGAAAAAGTATGGAAGGCAACCTCGTCCAACCTGAAGACTGGTCTCACAAAGGACAAACTCAGGTGCTACCGCTGTCATGAACCAGGCCATTTCGCTAGGGAATGCAAGAAGCCACCATCAGGGTATGTATCATCCAGGGTTCGCCGATATACAGAGCAGTGACAGACAGTTGGTTCCCGTCTCTCCTTCCAAGTCAATACGAGTCCATCTGGCAGCTCAGGCGGGAAGTCCACAGCACTTGTGGCCCAACAGCATGAGGGTTTCAACTGGGCAGATGCTGCAGCTCAAATGGAAACCTTGAATCTATCCAAGAACAGTAACCACTGCATGATGGCGCAGACAACTGAGACACCCCGATCTTTCGGAAACGGTAAATCGGATACTTTGTTCTGATAGTTGTCGTTTTAAATTATCCCAAATGCGCGCCCACAATTCAACTCTTGTGGCTGAATATCAACAACCTACGTCACAGAACATGCCCTTAAACATAAGAACAAGCTTCTTATGGAGAAGGTCGAAGCGCAGAAACAAGATGTGGCTCAGCTAAAGCTAGACTTGAACCAACAACAATGTTGGGTCTACACTACAAGCTAAAAGGACGTAGAACTTCAAGCAGCCTTAGCCAAGCTGAGTTCCTTGACAGGGAAGCTTCATGAAAATGAAATAAATATTAAGAAATTTGAAACTTCCAGCAAATTAGTCAAGGACTTATGTGACCTCCAGCTTAATTATCAAAAGAATTTCACTAAGGGTCTTGGGTACAATAGGGCCCCTCCACCATATAATCATAACTACACTAGAATGCCTGAAACTGAGGAAGAAACCAAAAATGCTGAAAAAAATGATGTATGGTAAACCGTCAGATTATTTATCTAAATCATGGACGCCCTATTATCCTAAGTTCTCCAAACCCACTGAACTCAAGAAGGATGATGTGTTTGTGACTTCTACATCCCTCCTATTGAAACTAGTAATCATCCATCTGAGAGTACGGTGGAATTGGAGACAGAAGTGCCTAAGGCAGAACCCTCCACATCCTCTACAACACTTAATGAAAAGGAATTTTCTGATGCTCAAACTAAATTTGTGAATGATACTAATGTGTCTAATTCATGTGCAGAAGAAATTCTAGTTGAGGACATCACACAGGATGATGAGGAAGAATGTCTGAATATACATTCAGACAATCTAGCTAATGATTATGCTTTTTATAAACTTGCCTTTGACATTTTAAATCACTTTCTTGCTGAACAATTTACATGCTCAAACAGTGTTGGTTGTGTTGAACATTTAGACAGTTTAAATTTTGATACTGATGTTTTGAATGATGATAATAGCTGTAACAACTTGTGTGATGAGAAAAAGAATTTAGCTGCAAGATCTACATCAACAGATGACTCGGCCTCATCAGCTTCAGCTGAGGATACCGAATGTTCAACTTCAGCATAGGATACCTAGTGTTCATCTTCAGCAGAGGATATCGAATGTTCACCTTTAGAGGCCGCATCTTTTGATGCATCTCATAGGAATGACAGTGTTAACGATGACCAACCAACTGTTTCTGTCAATGTTGATGGTGACACTATTCTAGAAGATTTGGGCGACCCAATACAAGGGACTGATTCGGAAATGAAAGCAGATGAACACAAATCTAAATTTGATTCAAATGCAACCTTTAAAGCTGATAGTGAATCGGACTCTAAAATTTCTCTAAATTGCGAGGTTCCATCATCATCTGCTACAATTTCTGAACATGATGTTCCTGTAGAGTCACTCGTGTCCTCTACAGAATCTGTCTCAAAGTGTGATTTGAAGAATAAGCCTAAAAAGAAAAGAACACGTCGATCTAAAAAGAAGAAAACCAAAGAAGCGTCTTCAAACAATGCCAAGGCAACCGCTGAGTCCTCTCGTCAAACTGAGGAATTAACTCAGCAGTCGCCGGTTTCATCTGTTTTGAAACAATCTTCATGTTCAAAATCCTGCAATTCAAATCACAAATCTAACAATGTGCTGATGGTTGTGCGCAGGACACCGCCAAGCCAAAGACCGTGCAACAACCGTCAGTATACGCCAGCAAGAAACTAACCGACAAATTGCCTAGAATTTCCCAAGCTGAACGGACTGTTTTCTTCCAGAAGAGGTAGACCTGTTTCAACTGTGGATCTCCCGGGCACATTGCTCGAAACTGTCAAAGGACCTTTACCTCTTTCCATACTTTATACTCCAAACATTAGAAGGCTATGCCTAATCGCCAATATAAGGCTCGATTTGTAGCTAAGTCTTCTGATCAAGATTGGAACTTGGCCAAGAAACAAAATGTTAACCCCTTGAGACCCTCGGTTTCCCAGAATCCCTCTAGCACTCCTAGGAATGTGCAGAGGTCTGATTCGGTGACCTGGAGGCCTAAGACAGTGGCCAAGAATCAGTCTACTAACCCCTTGTCTAGTAAATCAAAAGCATCATCAACCTCATCCTCAACTAATTTGATCTTTCGTGAGGTTACTTATGTTGATGCAAAAGGCAAACCCAGATCTTCTATGGCCTGGGTTCCGGTTTCTAACTAAACCTGTTGAAATGTGCAAGAACAGCTCTGGCATGGTCTTATTCGATTATGGTATATTGATAGCGGCTGTTCCAGGCACATGACAGGAGACATCTCGCAGTTGAATGACATTCAGTTTTTCGATGGCGGGTTTGTTTCCTTCACAGGTGGAGAAACTGGGAAAATCACGATGAGAGGAACTGTTTGCAATGGAGCCCTGAGTTTTAAAAATGTCAACTATGTACCAGAATTAAAGCACAGTCTGTTGAGTGTGTCTCAACTCTGCGACAATCATATGGATGTTCTCTTCACAAAGAAAGGATGCTATGTGCTCAAACTAGGCTTAATCATTCCAGATGATTGGATTCTTCTAAAAGCTGCAAGAAAAGGAAACGCCTACATCATTGAAATGAACCAGGCTCCTTCTGACAAGCTCACATGCCTTTTTTCTTCGACAGTCGAACATGACGCCATGCTTGGCATTGCAGACTGGGTCACATCAACATGAAGAATTTAAATCATCTTGCTAAAAGTGGTTTGGTTAGAGATCTACCAGTTCGTGACTTCATGCAGATCGAAAAATGTGAATCATGTGCTCGTGGGAAGCAACACCGTCAGCCGCATAAAACCAAAGCCATACCCTCCACTTCTCAGGTCTTAGAACTGCTCCACATGGATCTCTTCGGTCCAACAGACATTCACAGGATTGGAGAGAAGGCTTACTGTCTGGTTATTATTGATAACTACTCTCGATTCACCTGGGTTTTCTTTCTTACACATAAAAGTGAAACCGCAGAGATAGTGAAACAATTTGTCACGCTTATGGAAAACCAGACAGATTCGAAGGTAAAGGCTATTCGGTGTGACAATGGGACAGAGTTTAAGAATCTTACCTTAAACTCTTTCTGCTCCTCCAAGGGAATTGACAGACAGTTCAGTGCAGCCAGAACCCCACAGCAAAACGGGGTTGCTGAACGTAAAAATCGCACACTCATCGAGGTGGCACGAACTATGCTTGTTGAATCCGAGCTACCTCTTATCTTCTGGGCCGAAGCAATCAACACTGCATGCTACATTCAGAATCATGCCCTGATCAACAAACACCACATGAAGACTCCATACGAAGTGGTTGAAGGTCGCAAATCTTCGGTCAAGCATTTCCGCAAATTTAGATGTCCTTGTGTACTCCTGCTCATGGATGCTAAAGGAAAGTTCGAAGCACGCGGAGATCCTTTTATTTTTGTTGGTTATTCTAAAAATATGATATATCGTGTTTATAACAAGATTAAGAAGAAGGTGGTTGAAACCTACAATGTGGGTTGGCTGGAGGAAAATCCCAAGGACAAACGCATTGGTCCTTGATTGGTTGTATGACTGCTCTACCTTATTTAATTATTGGATGTGTCTTCTAATATGTCTACATGAGATAGTTCGACATCTTTCCCTCGAACGGTGCCCATTCCTTCCGACGATGACGCTGACGCTGCCACACTAAATGACACACTAAAGCAGCTAAGTGTAGATCCTCCTGGATTTAATGACACCGTCTCGCCATCCTCCACAGATTCACCATCTCAAGCCCCATCTATCTCTTCGCCTGTTCAGCCTAATCTTACTAAGGATGTAGTTTCTTCTCCAGAGCCACCTACAGCAGATGAAGGACTTCCTCCTGATGTTTTGGGCTCCTCCTTGTTTCCCGAGCCTACTCCCCTCGATTGTGCGATGGATTCTTCACCACGCACCCCTACAGGTGCATCGGTTGAGGGGGAGGCATCTGGAGTTGCTTCAGCTAGTGTCACCAACTTGCCAACCGATGTTTTGGTTCCTGCTACACCAATACCACAACGTTTACAGCGTGATCATACCGTTGAAAATATAATTGGTCCTGTAAACGCGGCCGTTCGCACACGCAGTCAATCTGGGGATATCAATACATGTCTTTATTCTTGTTTTATCTCCCAAATTGAACCTAAAAGTATTGATGTTGCCTTGCAGGAACCCGGCTGGGTGGATGCCATGCACGAAGAAACTCAATCAATTTGAAAAACATGGCATTTGGCAACTGGTGAAACTACATCAGGGAAAGCGCGCTCTTGGAACTCGCTGGGTCTTCCGCAACAAGTAGGATGACACTGGAGTTATTGTTCGAAATAAAGCTAGACTAGTGGTCCAAGGGTTTCGAAAGATTGAAGGACTGGATTATGATGAGGGTTATGCACCTGTCGCGCGTTTATAAGCTATACGTATCTTCTTGGCATACGCCTCTTATATGGACTTTACTGTCTATCAAATGGATGTCAAGACTGCGTTTCTATACGGCAAGGTGAAAGAGGAAATTTATGTGGCACAACCACCGGGCTTTACTGATCCTGACAAGCCAGATTATGCTTATAAATTAAACAAAGCGTTGTACGGGTTGCATTAAGCACCTCACGCATGGTACGCTACTCTTACGGAGCATATGCTTACTCATGACTACACATGTGGAACTATTGACCAAACTTTGTTTAGCAAACGCGTTGATAAGGACATTATTCTCGTCCAAATCTACGTTGATGATATTATTTTTGGTTCCACCAATGATGGTCTGTGCCGCGAGTTTGAAGAAATCATGAAGAAGAAATTTGAGATGAGCTCCTTGGGAGAGATGACCATGTTTTTAGGACTTCAAGTTTGTCAGAGCCCTCAGGGTATACTCATTCATCAAGGAAAATACGTACACGACGTTCTTGCCAAATTCAAGCTTACAAATTCCAAGCCAATGGCTTCACCTATAGCGGAACGGCCTCTGCTAAATGAAGATGCTGAAGGAACGCCTGTTAATCCTACCATGTATCACTCTATGATTGGCTCACTCATGTATCTCACTGATAGTCAGCCAGATATCATGTTTGACATCTGCTAGTGTGCTTGTTATCAGGCTACTCCTAAACTTTCTCATTTACATGCTGTTAAACGAATTTTTAGGTACCTCAAAGGGGCTCTATCTCTGGGCCTCTGGTATCCTAAAAATTCTGAATTTGACCTATTTGCTTTCTCTGATAGTGATCTAGGAGGTATAGATAGGGACATGCTCAACTTCGGCTGGTTGCCAATTTCTGGGAGATCGCCTAATTTCGTGGCAATGCAAGAAGTAGCAGACGGTTTCGCTTTCCACTGCAGAGGTAGAATATGTCACAGCATCTGCTTGCTGCTCCCAGGTTTTATGGATGCAACATCAGCTTGCGGATTACGGTTTGACTTCTCTAAACACCACGATTTATTGTGATAATGATGCCGTAATCCAAATAGTTAAAAACCCTGTTTTCCATTCCAAAACCAAGAACATTAACATTAAAGTTCATTTTATACGCGATTGCTATGAAAAGGGTCTCGTAAAGCTTGAGCAAATCCACACTGATGCAAATGTGGCGGATTTGTTTACGAAACCCGTTAGCAACGCACGTTTTCAAGTGCTTGTGGATCTTCTCAAAATGATTCGCTTTTCTTCCTAGGCATTAACTATTTTCGTCTTTATTTACTGTTTTTCAGTTTTTGTCATTGCGTCATAAATTTGTTCATATCTCTATGCACAAATTTAGGGGGAGAAAAAGTTCAAGTTAAAAAAAAATAATAAAATTTTAATTTTGCAATGATAGGGAAATGAAATGAATATTCGTGATAAAATGGTTGACTAACACATGTAAGGTATAGAAGTGGAAAAAATTTGGATCGAAAGTGATGTGTCGGTAGGTCTAAAACTCAACTGGATGGGAAAAGTCAAATGATATAAACATAACGAACTTTGTACTTAGATGGTCACTTACTATAGGCATATGATTTTATAATCTTAAATCTTGCGTTGATAGATAGCCAACATCTGAGGTTTCGAGTCTTTATGCTGCTGAGTCATCCGGGGATATCTTGACTGCCCTTCTGTTGCATCCAGATTATATGCAGACCTAGGCACAGTCAGAATATCTTTATAAAAGAGCCAAAATGGAAAGGCCAAAACCTAAAAGAATAAAAGTTTCTGTCTAAGTTCTTACGTACCTCATAAGGTATTTGCCTAACCCTCGTCAGTCACTATTGGTCTCTCTGCTGTATGAAAGTACTGACCTGTTCACCATTAGCCTGATGTTGTAAAACAAAGGATGACCTCGGTATACTCACCTGCTATGATGAACCGTTGTGCTTACCTTGATCGCGGGGGTATGTCATGGTATGGGACACACGAGTATCTTAGTATAAAATTACCTTAAGCATATCATAAAGTCTAATCTACAAGGGTTGAGTTTTCGATTTAAGTGGACAAGTATACTGACAATCGCTTAGTCCAACCGAACCAGCTCATATCAAAAAATGTTCTTTGGTCAGCGTTTGAAACGATTTGATCCCTTAGCAATGTTGTGTTAATTGCTTATGTCTGTTTTAATAAGTTCTCCTTGTGATGGTTGGATGCTTGGTTAGTTTACTTGATGAATTTTGGTGGGATGGTTTTCTGTCAAGAGATATTGGACTGGCCCAGTGTGCTTTGGGATTTGAGCCAGCCTGATGAAATTGGTTTTTAAGTATAAAAATTAAAATTAAGGTTACTATTCCGAATTGGGCTCAATTGGGCCAAGGATTACTGTTCCGGATTGGACCTGTCCGGAATGGCCCATTTAAGTCATTTTGAACAAGCCCAATGTGTTACTGTTCCGGATTGGGCCTGTCACAAGCCCAATCCGGATTCAAATATCAGGCCCAAGCCCATTTCAAAAAAACTATATTGTCGTCTTTGTTCTCATTTCGGATTATTCAAAATCCGAGTTGCTATTTGTTCTCTATGATTCTCTCTCGAACTGAATATTTCGGACTTCCCATTCTGGATCAGGTACATGTGCATTCCGGATTGATCTTCAAAGATTTTGCATTTTTGATTGATAATAGTGCTCATTCCGGATGGATATTCATCCGATATGATGAACTCGGATCTCATTTCGGATTAATCTTCATCCGGGATGCATGTTTATCCGAGATACATAATCCGGATTGATAAGAGTGTTCCGGATTCATCCTAAGTTTGGACCTTTTAGATTGTTGAACCCCTTAACTAAGTTTGGAACTTTTTGAGTTGTTGAACCCCTTAACGAATTTGAACTTGCTTTAATTTGAACCTTGACATCTGTTGACCTGTCCAGTTAGTGTTAACTCTGTTAATTCAGTTAACTAAGTTAACTTGCTTAACTCAGTTAAATCAGTTTACCCAGTTTGGTTCTGTTAGTTGATTTTTAACTCGATTAATTTTTGGCAGACATGGTGGAAGAAGCTTTCGATGCCGTGATACTGGTTGAAGAACAGTTTCACAATCAGGCTGGATTCTTTCAGATCCACTGGCTGAGTATTTTCAGGAGTTTCAGGCAATGATTGTGGGGCTTAACAGTTGTCGGATTGCCTACGCTCTTCGTGCAAATCCCGTGATATATAGAGATTTGGTTCACTCATTTTGGAAAAGTGCGCAGATACAGCCAAGAGGTGAAGATGGTAGACCTTTCATACGATCACAGATTCAGGGGAAAGAGATTGTAGTTAATGAGGCTTGTGTGAGGGAAGTGCTGCAACTAACAGATACTTATGGTGATCCAACCACACATGTCAAAGAAAAGGTGTTGCCGGTACTGATAGAGATGGGCTACGAAGGTTCTTATCCGCCATTGCTAAAGAAGATGTTTCCGGCATACTGGAGACTACTTATACACATGTTTATGCAATGTGTGTCGGAGAACAAAGGTGGACTGGATCAGCCTAATCAGGCACAGACTTCTGCGATCATTTCATTGGTTATGGACTGGAAGTATAACTACTCTGGTTTTATCTTCGAAAATATGAGGAAAATATTAGAGCAGTCCAAGAAACGGATGTTTCTGTTATATCCATGGTTTATCCAACTGATTCTCGATGCTCGTTACCCCGATTTAGCTAAGGATGCTACAGACGCGAATTTGCTGAATATGAAGCCAATGGGGCCTACCATTTTTGCAACTATGAAGAAGAACTGTTCTACTTCGAAGACGGTATTTGTAGGTAGGTTCCCTCTGAAGAAGTTTGGCAAGTTTTCTGAAGTTATAGGTCTGCATGCTCCACCACCTCCTCCTCCTCCGGTAAATGCGATTGTAGCCGAGGAACATGATATACCAGTAAAGGAAAAAGAGATAGAAGTCGAGGATTTGGTTATAGATGATGAGGATGATGTTGGACACACTTTTCTGGATGATCTGGATGCATTCAATGCTACATTAACTCCTGTTCTACCGTAGTTATCATCTGAGCTGCTCTGATTGCTCAACTGAAGGACATTCAGAGAAACAAGGTAATCCCCCGCTTGACATTCCGTCTGTTGTTGCTACTACTGTTCAGCCTGATGAAGATGACGAAGACGAAGAAGATGAAGTTCCATTGATCAAGAGACGCAGAACTGAGTCGAGCATTTCAGCGAGTACATCTGAGGCTCCAGTTGTTGTTACAGTTGCTGCTTCTGAGTTGATTACATCTACTGCTGTCGAGAGCACTGCTTCTGAGGTTTTTGTTACAGAATCGGTTGCTTGTACTTCGATGGTTAACACGTCTATTGTTTCTACACAGCCCACAGTTCCTATCATTACACATTCTACAGTTGTTTCGATTCCTGCTGCCACAACGTTACAAATGATGGAATTTGGAGGCAGTTCATCGGGCGCAGGAGGTTCAGAAGCGGGTGGTAGTGGTGCTGGTCATTCTGATTATATTGATGATGATTATATACGCAGACCTGAGAAGTGGGCATTTGAGTTTGGGGGTTTTGACAGTGATGATGATACTGAGGTGGATGTTGTTGAGTTAAAGAAACGGGTTGTGGTACTGAAACAGGAGGCCATGTTAAAGGATGCGCAGATTGCCTCTCTGCAGAATCGTTTGGATGTTCGAGATCAAACTATCGAACAACTGCAGGGGGATGTGACTATGCTGATGACTATCGTTTTTGATTTGAGGGGCAAGTTAGAGAACAAGTTTGGCAGAGAGTTTAGCGATCCGACCGATGATCCTATGAATGTTGAAACCCGTCATCGTGCGGCACAACATCGTATGGCGGAAGAAACCGAATAGCAGAGGTTTGCGGCCGAGCAATTAGCAGCCGAACATCAAGCTGGTATTGATGATTACTTGAATGATCCACGCAAGAAGTTCACAGTTAGTCAGAAACGCACTGCAGATCCGAGGAAGAAGAAGCAGATGTATTAATGAAGAATGTGAACGTAAATCCTCTGGACGAAAATTTCCAGCTGAAAGATCCTACAAATCAATCTGATAGATACGTCATGGAGTTGGGGTCGAGTTATTACAGTAAGGTGGGTAACAAGTCTAGAGTGCTGAGCTGGATGTATGATCATATCAAGAATTTGTGGATCATTGTACGCGAAGATGGAACGAGAGAATATTATTCGAAGGAGTCGCAGTTTGAATCTTGGACTAAGGTCGCATTAACTGATCTGTTAAGAGCCCCATACACTGACGACGATACGACAGAGCGTGTACCAGGTTGGAGGTTCTTTAAAAAGCTTGAACGGGAGGTTAGGAAGGGGTTTAAGAGTATGAAGACCGCCGAACCGTATCTGAGAGCAGCCAAAGGAGTTCGTGATGCACACACAGGCAAACGGTTCAAATCTGTGATGTGGCCTCCTACGGATAAAGAGTTGGTGATTCAAGTTGCTCCTACCTTTCCAAGAGGAATTTTGAAGAACTTTAACTTCTGGTTATACGATCCAAAGGTCGGAAGTGTTGCGATAGTGACGAAAGAGAAGGCTTTCAGGGTGAATGATGTTGTGGATTTGGTCAGCTTCCATGATGAAGATTTACAAGTTTTAGCTTCTCATCAAATATGTACTGCTGAACTATATGAGGCGTGTGCCAAAGATTGGACAGCTGCAGTTGCTGGAATTATTGCTGGACGTTTGGGAGTGGATGCGGCACCAAGAACATTAACATTAAAGTTCATTTTATACGCGATTGCTATGAAAAGGGTCTCGTAAAGCTTGAGCAAATCCACACTGATGCAAATGTGGCGGATTTGTTTACGAAACCCGTTAGCAACGCACGTTTTCAAGTGCTTGTGGATCTTCTCAAAATGATTCGCTTTTCTTCCTAGGCATCAACTATTTTCGTCTTTATTTACTGTTTTTCAGTTTTTGTCATTGCGTCATAAATTTGTTCATATCTCTATGCACAAATTTAGGGGGAGAAAAAGTTCAAGTTAAAAAAAAATAATAAAATTTTAATTTTGCAATGATAGGGAAATGAAATGAATATTCGTGATAAAATGGTTGACTAACACATGTAAGGTATAGAAGTGGAAAAAATTTGGATCGAAAGTGATGTGTCGGTAGGTCTAAAACTCAACTGGATGGGAAAAGTCAAATGATATAAACATAACGAACTTTGTACTTAGATGGTCACTTACTATAGGCATATGATTTTATAATCTTAAATCTTGCGTTGATAGATAGCCAACATCTGAGGTTTCGAGTCTTTATGCTGCTGAGTCATCCGGGGATATCTTGACTGCCCTTCTGTTGCATCCAGATTATATGCAGACCTAGGCACAGTCAGAATATCTTTATAAAAGAGCCAAAATGGAAAGGCCAAAACCTAAAAGAATAAAAGTTTCTGTCTAAGTTCTTACGTACCTCATAAGGTATTTGCCTAACCCTCGTCAGTCACTATTGGTCTCTCTGCTGTACGAAAGTACTGACCTGTTCACCATTAGCCTGATGTTGTAAAACAAAGGATGACCTCGGTATACTCACCTGCTATGATGAACCGTTGTGCTTACCTTGATCGCGGGGGTATGTCATGGTATGGGACACACGAGTATCTTAGTATAAAATTACCTTAAGCATATCATAAAGTCTAATCTACAAGGGTTGAGTTTTCGATTTAAGTGGACAAGTATACTGACAATCGCTTAGTCCAACCGAACCAGCTCATATCAAAAAATGTTCTTTGGTCAGCGTTTGAAACGATTTGATCCCTTAGCAATGTTGTGTTAATTGCTTATGTCTGTTTTAATAAGTTCTCCTTGTGATGGTTGGATGCTTGGTTAGTTTACTTGATGAATTTTGGTGGGATGGTTTTCTGTCAAGAGATATTGGACTGGCCCAGTGTGCTTTGGGATTTGAGCCAGCCTGATGAAATTGGTTTTTAAGTATAAAAATTAAAATTAAGGTTACTATTCCGAATTGGGCTCAATTGGGCCAAGGATTACTGTTCCGGATTGGACCTGTCCGGAATGGCCCATTTAAGTCATTTTGAACAAGCCCAATGTGTTACTGTTCCGGATTGGGCCTGTCACAAGCCCAATCCGGATTCAAATATCAGGCCCAAGCCCATTTCAAAAAAACTATATTGTCGTCTTTGTTCTCATTTCGGATTATTCAAAATCCGAGTTGCTATTTGTTCTCTATGATTCTCTCTCGAACTGAATATTTCGGACTTCCCATTCTGGATCAGGTACATGTGCATTCCGGATTGATCTTCAAAGATTTTGCATTTTTGATTGATAATAGTGCTCATTCCGGATGGATATTCATCCGATATGATGAACTCGGATCTCATTTCGGATTAATCTTCATCCGGGATGCATGTTTATCCGAGATACATAATCCGGATTGATAAGAGTGTTCCGGATTCATCCTAAGTTTGGACCTTTTAGATTGTTGAACCCCTTAACTAAGTTTGGAACTTTTTGAGTTGTTGAACCCCTTAACGAATTTGAACTTGCTTTAATTTGAACCTTGACATCTGTTGACCTGTCCAGTTAGTGTTAACTCTGTTAATTCAGTTAACTCAGTTAACTTGCTTAACTCAGTTAAATCAGTTTACCCAGTTTGGTTCTGTTAGTTGATTTTTAACTCGATTAATTTTTGGCAGACATGGTGGAAGAAGCTTTCGATGCCGTGATACTGGTTGAAGAACAGTTTCACAATCAGGCTGGATTCTTTCAGATCCACTGGCTGAGTATTTTCAGGAGTTTCAGGCAATGATTGTGGGGCTTAACAGTTGTCGGATTGCCTACGCTCTTCGTGCAAATCCCGTGATATATAGAGATTTGGTTCACTCATTTTGGAAAAGTGCGCAGATACAGCCAAGAGGTGAAGATGGTAGACCTTTCATACGATCACAGATTCAGGGGAAAGAGATTGTAGTTAATGAGGCTTGTGTGAGGGAAGTGCTGCAACTAACAGATACTTATGGTGATCCAACCACACATGTCAAAGAAAAGGTGTTGCCGGTACTGATAGAGATGGGCTACGAAGGTTCTTATCCGCCATTGCTAAAGAAGATGTTTCCGGCATACTGGAGACTACTTATACACATGTTTATGCAATGTGTGTCGGAGAACAAAGGTGGACTGGATCAGCCTAATCAGGCACAGACTTCTGCGATCATTTCATTGGTTATGGACTGGAAGTATAACTACTCTGGTTTATCTTCGAAAATATGAGGAAAATATTAGAGCAGTCCAAGAAACGGATGTTTCTGTTATATCCATGGTTTATCCAACTGATTCTCGATGCTCGTTACCCCGATTTAGCTAAGGATGCTACAGACGCGAATTTGCTGAATATGAAGCCAATGGGGCCTACCATTTTTGCAACTATGAAGAAGAACTGTTCTACTTCGAAGACGGTATTTGTAGGTAGGTTCCCTCTGAAGAAGTTTGGCAAGTTTTCTGAAGTTATAGGTCTGCATGCTCCACCACCTCCTCCTCCTCCGGTAAATGCGATTGTAGCCGAGGAACATGATATACCAGTAAAGGAAAAAGAGATAGAAGTCGAGGATTTGGTTATAGATGATGAGGATGATGTTGGACACACTTTTCTGGATGATCTGGATGCATTCAATGCTACATTAACTCCTGTTCTACCGTAGTTATCATCTGAGCTGCTCTGATTGCTCAACTGAAGGACATTCAAGAGAAACAAGGTAATCCCCGCTTGACATTCCGTCTGTTGTTGCTACTACTGTTCAGCCTGATGAAGATGACGAAGACGAAGAAGATGAAGTTCCATTGATCAAGAGACGCAGAACTGAGTCGAGCATTTCAGCGAGTACATCTGAGGCTCCAGTTGTTGTTACAGTTGCTGCTTCTGAGTTGATTACATCTACTGCTGTCGAGAGCACTGCTTCTGAGGTTTTTGTTACAGAATCGGTTGCTTGTACTTCGATGGTTAACACGTCTATTGTTTCTACACAGCCCACAGTTCCTATCATTACACATTCTACAGTTGTTTCGATTCCTGCTGCCACAACGTTACAAATGATGGAATTTGGAGGCAGTTCATCGGGCGCAGGAGGTTCAGAAGCGGGTGGTAGTGGTGCTGGTCATTCTGATTATATTGATGATGATTATATACGCAGACCTGAGAAGTGGGCATTTGAGTTTGGGGGTTTTGACAGTGATGATGATACTGAGGTGGATGTTGTTGAGTTAAAGAAACGGGTTGTGGTACTGAAACAGGAGGCCATGTTAAAGGATGCGCAGATTGCCTCTCTGCAGAATCGTTTGGATGTTCGAGATCAAACTATCGAACAACTGCAGGGGGATGTGACTATGCTGATGACTATCGTTTTTGATTTGAGGGGCAAGTTAGAGAACAAGTTTGGCAGAGAGTTTAGCGATCCGACCGATGATCCTATGAATGTTGAAACCCGTCATCGTGCGGCACAACATCGTATGGCGGAAGAAACCGAAAGCAGAGGTTGGCGGCCGAGCAATTAGCAGCCGAACATCAAGCTGGTATTGATGATTACTTGAATGATCCACGCAAGAAGTTCACAGTTAGTCAGAAACGCACTGCAGATCCGAGGAAGAAGAAGCAGATGTATTAATGAAGAATGTGAACGTAAATCCTCTGGACGAAAATTTCCAGCTGAAAGATCCTACAAATCAATCTGATAGATACGTCATGGAGTTGGGGTCGAGTTATTACAGTAAGGTGGGTAACAAGTCTAGAGTGCTGAGCTGGATGTATGATCATATCAAGAATTTGTGGATCATTGTACGCGAAGATGGAACGAGAGAATATTATTCGAAGGAGTCGCAGTTTGAATCTTGGACTAAGGTCGCATTAACTGATTTGTTAAGAGCCCCATACACTGACGACGATACGACAGAGCGTGTACCAGGTTGGAGGTTCTTTAAAAAGCTTGAACGGGAGGTTAGGAAGGGGTTTAAGAGTATGAAGACCGCCGAACCGTATCTGAGAGCAGCCAAAGGAGTTCGTGATGCACACACAGGCAAACGGTTCAAATCTGTGATGTGGCCTCCTACGGATAAAGAGTTGGTGATTCAAGTTGCTCCTACCTTTCCAAGAGGAATTTTGAAGAACTTTAACTTCTGGTTATACGATCCAAAGGTCGGAAGTGTTGCGATAGTGACGAAAGAGAAGGCTTTCAGGGTGAATGATGTTGTGGATTTGGTCAGCTTCCATGATGAAGATTTACAAGTTTTAGCTTCTCATCAAATATGTACTGCTGAACTATATGAGGCGTGTGCCAAAGATTGGACAGCTGCAGTTGCTGGAATTATTGCTGGACGTTTGGGAGTGGATGCGGCACCGAAGGATAAATGAAGAAACCTAGGGGGAGATTGTTGGGCTTGGAGCTTAAAGGTTTATTCATTTATATTGTATTTTGGGCTTTTGAGTTAGTTTGGGTTTCCTAGTGCCAAGTGGGCCTAGGGTTGTATATTTGGGCTTTGTCATTCTATAAATAGAGGTGTTAGGTCACTTGATAGGGGTTAGAGAGTTGATCACAAAACTTGTATCTGACATCCTCTGGTGTATGCGAGTTATTATATTCAAGTTATTCAAGTTGTTCTTCATCCTGATCATAATTTCCGCATTTGATTAGGATAGCGATACCTGTTTGATCCGTTTCACGGGACTTACAGTTCACTAAGGGCACATCTTCAAGTCAAGGTCAATCGGATAACATCAATGACTCAAAGTCTATGAATGATCAAAATCTTGCCATTATTGAGGATTATGATAGATCGGATGACGAGTCGGATGAGGACAAACCTTAGTAGTCAAATACGCTAACAAAAGAGGAAAATATAGCTCTCGAAAATCACATTCTCTGTGATCCTCCAGCGAAACCGTGTGTGACTGCCCATGTCAAAATTGCTGAAGCCCATGTTGAAACCTGTGAAAGCGTGAACTTGCTTTATACGTTGATTGGTTCCGACAAAGTTTACTCAAACAAAGATTTTCCCATAAAAAATGTCAATCAATCATTAATTGATAAAGTTTTCGAGGATTCTACTAGTAAGTTTTTGGGTAATTCGAGCCCAAGAATTGTAGTAACTCAGTATGCTCCTCTCCTAAAATCCGAAGTTAGAAAGAAGTATGGAAATCAACAATTGAAATCTCAAAACAATCAACGAAAGCAAAATTACGCTAACAAAGAAAATGGAAAAGGCAAATAGAGCCAAAACAAGAAGAAAATTCAAAATGTGAGCTTCGTGAAATCCCGAGGGACTGATAAAATTGAATATTTTGAAAACAAATCCAACACGGATTTTGTTAAACAAAATAAAATTTTGAAGAGAAACAGTCAGAACCACTACACACAACACACAAATTGTTGTGATGTGGGACCAAGTACCTCAAGATCACGAAGTTCATCATCAAGCTATCACATTTGTAATACTCCAAGGTTTGTTGAGCGGAGATCATGCTTTGAGTGTGATAAGTATGGGCACATTGTCAAAAACTGTCCAAATCTGTTGGGCTTATATTATTGGAGGTTTACACATTAGTGCTATATTTAGGCTTATTGAAGGTTTTGGGCTTCCTAGTGCCTCATGGGCCTAGGGTTGTAACTAATTGGCTAGATGATTAGTATAAATATATGTATTAGGTTAATGTTTTGGGGTTAGAGAGTTATTATAGAAAAACTTGTATCAGACACTATTCTGGTGTATGCAAGTTGTGTTTTGATTCAAGGGTTGTTCTTCATTCTAATCTTTATTTCCACAATCGATTAGTCTTACGAGACCTGTCAGATCCGATAATGGGACTTACAATTGGCATCAGAGCCTGCTGTACAATACAGGCTCCAGGTATCGTAGATCGAAGAACTGTTCAGAATTGAAAGTTGTTGCTGTTCAACCCGGATTACTGTTCAGAGTTGAAGATCGCTGTTATTTTATCGGAATTGCTACTGTTCCGAAGAACTCAAAGAAGGCTTGAGGATTTCGGATTCGATACTGTTGCGGATTCCGAAGAAAACGAAGAAGTTTCAAAGATTTCGGATTGGCCACTGTTGAAGATCCCGAAGAACGTGAAGGAGATCATCCATCTCGGATTGATCCCGGACTACTGTTCCTGGAATATTTTCAACAACCTAATTCGGATTGCTCTTATTTCGGATACGGATCACTGTTGGTGTTTATTTGTTGCAGAGAATTCGGACTACTGTTACATTCGGATAAGGACTACATTCCGGATTAATCTTCATACTGGATTAAATTTCATTCCGGATCAAGTCTCATTCCGGATTTCCTTATTTCGGATATTCATTGCTTTCCAGATTATCATCTCAGACTTTTTTCGGAATTGTCTATCTCGGACTGATTTCAGATCTGCCTATCTCGGACTCATTTCGGACCCGTTTATCTTGGACACATTTTCAGATCAATGTTCATTATAATAATTCAAAATTAACTTTAACTTAACTTGATAATTTTAATAAAGTTACCAATGATGAACTGTTATATGACCGCAAAGATTTGACCAATGCTACTTTGGCTGCACTGCAATCACAGAACAACGTTTAGTTTATTCATGAGAGTGAAAGGTGCTCCGTACGAGCAAGTTACTTGCTCGTACGACCCAATACATGCTCGTACGAGCCATACATGCCCGTACGAGTGACCCTGTTAACAAGAACATTGTTTGTTCGTACGAACGACTACTCATTCGTACGAGCCATAGGTTGTTCGTATGAGCAACACTTCCAGAAATGTTCTTTGTGGGCTTTGTAGTGCTACGTACGACCAGGAACTTCTTCGTACTGTTGCTAGGTGTGGGACTATATAAACAGACATGCACCTCAAGTGTGTGGCACTCGTGTGAGAGGTGAGACACAGAGCACAGAGTGAGAACACTGAGAATGTATAGAGAGATAAGTAGTTTATTCAAGATTGTATGTACTGGCTCTCTCTACAAATCTATATAGTGAACATTTGAAGATATATCTCTTGTTATATTGGTTGTGCTCTTGCTTTGGTTTGTATATACACTTGGATTCCGCACTCGTGTGTGTGTTAAACAACAAGGAAGTAGGTTAATCTTGATCCTCCAAGTGGACCTACACTCGTCAACAGAGGTTTGAGAAACAGATGTGGACTCTTCTAAAATAGGCTCGTCCCCATTTGCTTGTGTTTTAGAAACGTTTTACTCTTTATCTTGCATTCTAGTAGAAGTTTCATTAGTAAGACTTGTTATTTTTAAAGCAGTACCTTGTTGTAAGTCTGGGATACATAAGAAAAGCTTCAGGTTTGTTCCCTTTAATAGCAATCACATTTGCCAGCAAGTCCAAGAATAATGCCTGGGATGGATTATAATCTGAATTTGTCAAAATGACATATCCCAAGGATTAGACTTTTTGTGGAATCTCATTAAATGAGGTGGTCTTGGATGAGAGACATACATGTAGGGTATGGAAAAAATATCTCATTTCAGCAGGAAAATGAGGTTTAAAAATTGTAAATCATGTCAATTGACCCTCATACCCTCTTTTTATGAACTCCATGTGAAGGTGTTGTTTTTCAAAAGTAGTATTACCTGCCTGGTCATTTAGACCAAATACTGTGGATATGGAAGATGGGGATATATGAACAATGGTTTCTCCGACCTTTGACGTGACACCAAAGGGCTTTTTTATTTAGAGATTGAATTTCAGCATTTGCCCAAAATTGTCGGAGGGTATCCACGTATATTGGTGCATCAGCAGTTAGTATCGTGTAGTATTTTGATGATGTAAAAACATCAATTATTGAATGGAAAGATTTATTTCTGTCGGTTTTTTTCGAAATAAGGGAGGTAGTTATGAGAAGTTTTGATTTGCAGAGCCATGATCAGAGATGAGAAATGAGAAGTTTGGAGAAGATGGTAGTGGAAACCGCTTTTTATGAATTTTTGAATTCAAGTCGGCAATGGAAGCTTTGTTTGATGAACATGGGTTTTTATAAAGTGAAAAAGTGAATGCAGACGTGGCAGCATCTGTTTGAAAATTTTGATGGCTAACATTTGTCCACATGGTAACCTTTGTTTGTTGATGACAGGTGTTAGATAACCTCTGTTGAAAAGCAAGAGAGGTTGGGAAAGTGGATATGAGCAGTGGCTGATTTCAGTCTATCAGAGGATAGACATCAGAGGTTAGGGCAAACAATGGTTATTCCTAACAGATGTTATGAACAGTGGTGAGTGAGAACAGAGGATACCTTTCAGCAGTGGATGGATTTTATCCAAAAGAGGTTTTAAAAACAGTGGTTTGAAAAAGACTTTAAGGATTTTGAATTTTTTTCAATCAAAGCTATTTTTAAGGATGGATTTTTGATTTTCTGAAAACATTTTAATGCTTTTTATTCATGGAAAACAAAAATTTTAGTTTAATCCATGTTTAGCATGCCAATCATAGAGATCAAGCTCTCAAAGGTGGAAGTGTCTAAAGCTTTTGTTAATACATCTGCCAGCTGATCCTTGGTTGGAACATAATGCAGAGAAATCAAACCTTTTTCATAGCAATCCCTCACAAAGTGAGGTCTAATGTCAATGTGCTTGGTTGTAGAATGAGAAACTGAATTTTTAATGATGTATTCAGCTGCTTGAGTATCCAACATGAGAGGAGTCTTTAAAGCATTCACACCAAAATCCAGCAACTGATTTTGAAGCCACATGAGTTGGGTTGTACAGTTTGCAGCACAATATACTCAGCCTCTGCTGTTGATGTTGAAACCGCTGCTTGTTTTTTGCTTTGCTAAGAAACCAAGCAATTGCCTAAAAACTAACATCCTCCTGAAGTGGACTTCCTTGTAGTATGACAACTAGCAAAGTCACTATCTGAATAACCTGAAAGCTCAATATTTCCATTAGTAGGATACCAAATACCAAGTGTGGAAGCACCTTTTGTGTATCTGAATATCCTTTTTCATAGCTATAAGGTTTAACTTCTAGGTGCTGACTAGTAATGACTCAATCATGCTTCTGTAAAGTGTTTGATCAACCAAGTCATCTTTATCATCAACAGTGACCAGTTTTGTGGTGGCCATGGTTGTACTACAAGGTTTACAATCATTTATATCAAATTTTGTTAATAGTTCTTTGACATATCTATTTTGATGAATGAATGTACCATTTTACAATTGCTTAACTGGAGACCAAGAAAGCATTGAAGTTCACCCATGGCACTCATTTCAAACTCTGCTGTCATGAGTTCCCTTAACTTTTCACATATGGAATTGTATGTGGATCCAAAAATAATGTCATCCACATAAATCTGGACAATCATCAAATCCTTTCCTTTCCATTTAAAAACAATGTTTTGTCAATTTTACTTCTGATGAAGTCTATGGATAAGAGAAAGGTGGAAAGAGTTTCATGCCAGGCCCTTGGTGCTTGTTTCAAGCCATAAAAAGCTTTATTAAGCTTGTAGACATGATCAGGATAAAATGCATCTTCAAAAAAGGGGGTTGACATACATATACCTCTTCCTAAATCTTACCATAAAGGAACGTACATTTGATATCCATTTATATACCTTGATGTTGTGGTTGACAGCAAAAGCTAAAAACAATTTGATGGCCTCTAATCTTGCTACTGGAGCAAATGTTTTATCATAATCAATGCCTTCTTCTTGTCTATAGCCTTGAACCACAAGCCTAGCTTTGTTTTTTACAACAATGCCCCTTTCATTTATTTTGTTCTTGAAGACCCATTTTGTATCAATTGGACATACATCCTTAGGCAATGGTACAAATTCCCATACTTGTTGTCTCTTGAACTATAGGAGCTCTTACTGCATGGCCTCTACCCAGCTTTTGTCTTTTAGTGCCTCTTTGTACTTGACAGGTTGTGTGAGAGATAGAAAACTACAAAAAGACAAATGTTTTGGGATTAACTTCTTGTGAGTACCCCTTCATTGATGTTGCCAATAACTTAGTCTGGTGGATGGTTTTTAAGGTAGATTAAATCTCCCTTGTAAGGAATGATGACATTTAAAGGTGAAGGCTGAAAATGAGAATCATCTGAGCTAACATATGTTGTCAATTTTATAGAGTCAGTAGATGTTTGAAATGGAGGTGGAGGCATGGTGGAATAGGTGTAAAGATGGGTTAACTTTTGTTCATAGAAGATGGCCTTTTGTCAATAGTAGATTGACTTGTTGAGGTGGCAGAGGTTTGAGGATTAACAACTGTTGATGTAGCAGTGATAGAGTTTTGACAGCTGTTTTGACCAATTGTTCCTCTAGTGGTGGAAGTGACTTTATATTATGCAATCACAATGTCAAATCCATAATCATGATGGGAAGACTGTGGTGTACCTGCATTGTTAGTCTTGACAGACACATCTTCAAATGTAAATTTATCTAAATCAAACAATTCCAGGATTTGCTGGGATTTTTAAAGAAGAAAGTTCATTGAACTTTACATTCAAAGTCTCTTCTACACACCTAGTCCTTGTGTTAAACACTTTGTAGGCTTTGGCAGTAGTTGAGTATCCCAGAAAATAACTACAATCTACTTTGGCTGCAAATTTTGAAATTGAATCTTTTAAGTTTAAAATGAAACATGGGCATCCAAAGATTTTGAAATAAGAGATCAGTGGTTTGATTTTGAACAAAATTTCACAAGCATTCTTTTGATGTCTTGGGTTGATTAAAACTCTGTTTTGCACATAGCAAGCAGTGTTTACAGCCTCTGCCCGAAAGGATAATGGTAAACCTGAATCTGCAAGCATTGTTTTGGCAGCCTCAATCAAGGTCCTATTCTTCCTTTCAACCATCCCATCTTGTTCTGGTGTCCTTGGGATGCTGTACTGCCTTACAATCCCTTTTGATACACAGAAGTCATCCAACTCCTTATTTTTAAACTCTATTCCATTGTCACTCTGAAGATTTTTACTGGTAGATCAAATTGCTTTTCAACTTTTCTTACAAAGTCCTGCAAAATACTTGAAGTGTCATCTTTGGAGTGCAAAAAAGTAAGTCCATGTAAACCTTGAAAAATCATCAATTATGACAAGACAATACCTCTTCTTTTTAAGACTCATGATTTTAACAAGGCCAAGCAAGTCCATGTGTACAATTGTAAACACTGACTAGTTTTGGACTCATCAATGGATTTGAAAGAACTTTTATGTTGTTTAACTTTTAAACAGGAAACACAATGTTCATCACATGTGAATTGTTTTGGTGGAAGGCCTTTTACCAGACCTTGTTTTGAGAGTGTGGTGATAGTTTTGAGATTTGTGTGACCAAGTCTTCTATGCTATAGTTCTGTCTCTTTGTTAGAGGCAGTTGAGAACAAACAAGGATTAGACATTGGATTATCTTTTAACATATCAACCACATACACATTGCCACTCCTGTGAGCAACAAGCTGTGTTTTGCTCCTAGCTATGATTTCTTCAATCTTTTCACTACATTTGGTCCAACAATCTTACAAGTTTTCTTAGTGAAGAATGACCCATAGCCTTTGTCACTCATTTGAGACACACTACGAAGATTAATTTTCAGATTGTCAATAAGATTTACATGTTCAAACTTGAGTTTCCCTGCCTAGACTGTCCCTGACCCTAACACCTTTCCTTTTGAGTTGTTACCAAAGGATATATCACCCCCTCCATGTGCTAGAAAATCTTTGATAAGGGCTTTACATCCTGACATGTACCTGGAGCCTCAACTATTCTATATACCATAAACTATCAAGACAAGTAGAAGCTCCCCTCACATTAGTAACATATTAGTTTTGGTGAGTGTCCAAAGCCAAAATGTGTTTAGATGGGGTCATAGACATTCCAGCCTCAAGTCCAGGAGAATGGTCAGAGTTTTGAGCAGATTTTTGAAACATCTGTTGTGGATCATTTCCTGTGAAGTGGTTATAACCATGAGGATCTTTGTTTACACTTGATTTTGAAGGTCTTTTGTAGATCTCATAACCATGTGGTACACTTTTATAAGGTGGTTGGCCATATCCCTTTGGAAATTTGTTTGTTGGTGGTGTATCTGTTACCTGAACCTCTCTGGGAGCAGAGGTTACATTAAGCTGTTTGGTAACAGGTGTTTGGACTGGGTGAAGGTCTGTTTGGACTTTCCTTTTTGAGTACTAGCCCTTGGACTCTCAAGTGTTTTAGATTTATACTCATTTTTCTTGACATCAAAATTTTTGAGATAAACACACTCTTGAGTTTTGTGATTTTTCTTGCCACATATAGTGCAATGAGGTGCATCAACAAACACACTTGTCTTGTTTATGTCATATGCTTTTAAGTGAAAACAACCTTTAGTGACATGATTTTTCTTTTCTCAAAAGTCACAAAACAAGTTTGATATCATCTTTCTTCTTCCCTTTTCAACCTTTTTGTCAACAGATGTTATAACATCTGCTGGAAAGTCTTTTAAGGAAATGATTTTCACTTTAGGTGCTTTCACACCCTCAGTGGTTGAGAACTCCATTGGCTTAAAATTTTCAAGTATGTCACATTCATCTGACCATGTTGGTTTGAATTGATATTTTTCAATTTCCTCAAAAGTTGAGGATCTTTCAAGTCTTTTCGAAACAATTTTCTTTTCATTTGGTTTTGTGACTTTAATTTCTTGACCAGCCATGTTGGTTGGAATTATTTCAACCAAACCAGAATCATTAGCAACATTGTTTTAAGAAACTTGGTCATGTTTGCGAAAGCCTATGCCAGATTTTACATTGCTTTTAATCTGTTTTTCTAACATCAACTCATAACCTTTGTAGGACTCTACCTATTTATCACGTATGATCTGGGTAGATTCAATCTCATTTTTACAACTACGATATTTTTCTATCATTGTTTGGAGTTGATCCTTGGTTATGCTTGATTCATATTTGAGACTGCTGCTCACTTTCTTTTTCAAACAATTTTGATTGCTTTTGATCTATTTTTCTAACATCAACTCATAACCTTTGCAAGACTCTACCCATTTTTCACATGTGATCTGGGTAGATTTAAGCTCATTTTTACAACTACGATATTTTTCTATCATTGTTTGGAGTTGAGCCTTGGTTATGCTTGATTCATGTTTGAGACTGCTGATTTCACTTTCTTTTTCAAACAGTTTTGATTTGAACTCTTTAACAAGTTTTCCAAACTGAATTTCATCATCTAAGATCTTGTTCCTAAGGTTTTCATTCACCTCTTTAATGTTAGCAAAAGCAATGATACATTTGTCAGAACATAAGTCTGTAAGGACTGAGGTGATACCTTGGTAGTAGCCATCATGGCACAATCACACTTTCCTTCTCAAACACTAGACTCCCATGGGTCTGACAGAGGATTCCCCATTTCTTCACCAACCTTTTCTTCTAAAACATTTGTTTCAACATTATCACAAACCACATCAGAATTGGACACCGCTTCCTCAGACTCTACCCCTTCCAATATTGTCTCTAGTGCCATAAAGCAAAAATCATCATGTTTCTTTTCAAAATTGGAAACTAGGGCAAAATTTTCATCTATGAGTTCTTCAGGTAAGCTGCTCCAATCAACAAAGCCTTGTGTGAAAAAGCTCTGTTGATTGTTTTCTGCCTAAGCAGGAGTTTGTGTAGCTTGTGGTGCTGGATGCCCTTGAACTTGAGGGACTGGGGTTTGAACATACTGTATCTAAGGAGCAGTGTTTGGATATATTGAACTGGAAGAGTGGTTGTAGGGTGTGCAAAGTGAGCAGTGTTTTGCATGTGTGGAGCATGGGTTTATTGGGTATATTGGACAGTGTTTTGAGTGTTTTGAGGTCAAGGATTTGGATTTGTGACAATAGGACTACTTTTTTGGCTTCTACACTCTCTAGCAAAATGGCCTAACCTATTACACTTGTAACACTTGATTTTAGATTTATCCAGCCCAACTTTCAACCCTATATGCAACTCTGGAAATTTTCTGACAGTTCTTTTGCAAAATTTGCTAGTCCTAACACTTAGCAAAGCAAGTTGGTGCAAGATGTCCATTTCTTCCAAATCAGTAGGGTCAAAATGTTGAAGATCATTTAACTCAAAAGATAAGTTGTCAGAAACTTGGTTTTCCCCATTTGCTGCAAAAGCATAACTGGGTAAGTGTCAGGGTTAAATCCTCGACCAGAAGTTATGTCAATAAAATGATCATAACCTTGATCCTTACTTCCACTAGAGGTTTCCTCATGACCAAAAAGTGTTGTGCTACCCAAAGCATAGTAATCAGCAACTTTTCCTGACTCTTGAAGCTTCTTTTTCTGGTTAACCTCTCTCTCATAAGTTAGAAGCCTACCATGAAGCTGAGTCAAACTCATCTCTTTGAAACCAATAGAGTTTTTTTTTACAAAATCAATAGTGTCCCATTTATCTGGTAATGATCTTAGAAATCGGGTATTCAAGGTTGAATTAGGATAACTAACGATTACCAGTTTTACTTCACTTATTAGACAACTAAACCTTTCG
Organism: Scalesia atractyloides; assembly: GCA_947069175.1. NCBI lineage: Eukaryota > Viridiplantae > Streptophyta > Magnoliopsida > Asterales > Asteraceae > Scalesia > Scalesia atractyloides. The sequence continues at coordinate 49,379,080 of CAMTDV010000002.1, read as the reverse complement.
AAATGTCGAGTTAATGATTCTCCTTTAACGTGATAGAATGTTTCATACTGTTGGTTTAGAACTTCTCGGTTATTTTCAACTTCCTCTGTACCTCCAAACTGTTCTTTCAAAGCATCCACAACTCCTTAGCACTGATGCAATGCCACAGGCCAGCATATAATATCATTCGGCAGAGCCGTAGCAATGATACTTAATGCCTTGGCATCTAGCTCGATTTTCTGAAAATCTTGCTCGGAGTTGTTTTCCAGCTTCTATGGTACTTGAACGTTGGGGTCTTTAGCACTCGGCATCATCGGAACATATGGTCGGAAGGTAACCGATTTCCAACAACACGTGGTTCTGTTAAGCAAGTATGTGACCCATCTGATGTTGCCAGATATTATACTCTGATCTAACAAGTATCAGAGGTTTGTATAGAGTACCAGTGTTGTGTGGATCTTGTGCATTTTGAGACATTTTTGATTGTTTATAAACAGTTTTTTGTTTAAAATACTTTTGAATGTAAATAAACATTTACTCTGTTTTTAATTCAACGAACAAACGATATCAATAGTAGGAGCTGATCTATTTATATCAAATTGATTATCTAGATCGAATTTAATTGATCAAGCTCTGATACCAATTGTTAGGATTTGAGTTTGATTGTTGTGAAAACTAAGATGAAATAATGAAGGAAGATAAAACAGAAATGAAATATGCAGCGGAGTAATTAACTTTTCAATCACAACAATGAAGATATTGCTTTCATCAACATGAACAGAACACTACAGGCACTGTTCTATTTATAGTACAAACGAAACATCTGAAGAATCTAAGCTGACGTCACCTAGACAGCGACATCTAACAGCCTAACAAACTCCTAACATCTACTATAGCCTAAGCAATGTTACATTGAAAATACAAGTAAACTTTGTTGAATATCATCTGTTGAGCTTTATTATTTGTTGGTCCACAGCAGACCTTAGCTTCATCAGACTTTAGTCTTCATCAGCAGAGGTTCTCTTTGGCAGACCTTTGGCTTTAAGCAAAGTTTTTCTTAACAGATCTTGTGAACAGACCTTGGCCTTGGCAGAATTTAGAGTAGCAGATGTTGAGTCTTTGCCTTTAGGAGGAGCAGATCTTCAAAGCACAGTTATTTGTAATCAGAGGTTGTAGACTATTTTGGCTTACCAATCATCTGTTTTTTGTGGGGTCCACTAGATCCAACAGTAACACAGGATAACCAATATTGTACGTTAACCGACTTATATATATATATATATACAAAAGTAGGAAACCCACACGATGCGGCGGCGATGACAATTTACGTGGTACTCATTTTCTGTTAGTTTATCAATTCTTTGGTGATATACTTTTGTTAATTTTTTTTAGCCGTAGCTTTGGCGTGATCTATCTATGCCTTGGATGCTTTTCGTACTTTTGAAGTGAGTACGAAGAAAATTTAAGGTTGTTAGACACGTTTAACCAGTCTCATAAACAGTGAGTTTAAAGTTAGCGTAATTAAAAACAAAAAGAGTACAAAACCAGCAAGTAGCTGGACAAAACACCAAAAACAAAATTCGGGAAGTTCCTTGTATCTCTTCCTGTTTTACCAATACATCCATTGGCTGGTGACTTTCTTGTTTCTTCTCCTCTACTGGACCAGATTTCGACACATAAAAAAACAATGTTAGTCGCTTACGAGTGTTTTATCAAAACTAACAATGTTATATTTCAGTATAGGTGTTAAATTAATACCTAACATATCTCCCGATTTCTTATTTGTTTCATCCATAACAGATTTCTAATTTATGTAAAAGAGAAATAAATGAGTAATTATGTTATAAAGTATAGATTTGATAAAGGGGAAATTAAAAAAGTAATTTTGCTAGAAATTAAATTAAGGCACAAAATCTACTAACTTACCTTCGTTTTAATACGACTGCGGTTCATTAATCACGCAACACTTCCTAGTAGACAACATTTGATGTCTAAATTCCGCGTTGTTTAAAATCTTTGGCGAGAGCATTAGGAGCTCGCAACGTTGGTTAGGTTTTTTTATAGAAGAATGGAAAAAAAGAATGGATTATATATATTAATAGTTTAGTGCAGTTACAGAACTACCCTTATTTTCTCATTAGTTTTTAACTAAATTTGCCTTAATATCCAACACTGATATAAAATAAAACTATAGAACTGAATGTTGAAACAAATAACGTTAGTACTTAATGTTTTATTTTGACAAAACCATAGGGACTAACGGTGTAATTAACTCTTATAAATAAATAAACAATTTCTGGAGGTTACAGGATTGAAAAGACTTTCTGAATGGTATGTTGAACTAAATTCGTTACAACAACACATATAAACTAAAACAATATAAGTCTAACAATTAAAATAGTGTCAATTTTTCATACTCAATATACCAAACATTGTTATAACTATGTGAATATACGTTAAAAGGTGAAATGGAACCAAGAAATGTGAGAAAACTTACCTCAATGCAAGACTCAGATGTAAAAAGCCGAGAAACAATGCAAGACCCAAATGTAAAGAGCGATATTCTGATGTTCTAAAATTGTGAGAGGGGATCGGCTCTCCTCGATGAGCACCGGACCAATCTGACTCAGCTAATAGAGGCGGAATTCATTGTTAGTGAGTTTGACAAACAAACAAGTAAGATATACTGCCTAAACGCCTTGAATTGTATTGATAAACGTGAACAGTTACAGAGCGAGAAAACAGTTTGACAGGGCTTCGCCGTACATCAACCAATAGATCCCAACACAACACTCAGGCTCCTCTATTTATAGGTCGACATGACTCGCACAGGAGGAGAGTGTGTGTGTGACTCGTGCGAGTGATGCCTCGTACGAGTGACAAAGTGTCACTCATACGAGCCATGATTCTCACTCGTACGAGCCAAGTACAAAACCAATAAATCATATATTAACAAACACTATTCGACGTTCTAAGCCCTATATACATAAACAACATATCCTAGACGTAGGCAATAGACAATATGCTCCAACAAACTCCCCCTTGGATGTTGCCGCAGTCTTGGAAAGTCTTCAAAAAATCTTCAAAAGATCTGACAATTAACGACCAAAGAAATGCTTCGGCGGCTTGCGACGCTCTTCAAAAGATATCGATGTCTGATCTGTAGGAGGAGGCCAGTTAACTGTATTGCCAAACCGAAAGCTTCTTAGCGACGCAATTCTTTCTCCTTTCTTATCTTTCTTTCTCTGCTCAATCTCCTCCAGCTTTCTCCAAGATGTGTTCCATGCTGTTCCTGAATGTACATCGTTAGCAAAACAGACATTAACAATCTTCTGGAACTGGAGAGCTTGTTCTTTATCTTTCTCTTCAAAACTAATCTTGCTGTAGAACAAGCATTCAATATCTTTCTATGAACAATTGACTAGCCACATCAGGTCTAGTACTCGAATGCCACGCCATAGCCCGTATATACGTTTGTGTGCTATGACGGCTTCGGTTAATTCTTCTGTAATCTTCCAAGAATCATTATCTGGATGGACACATATAACAGCTTCACCTGTACTTGAATCGTAGTGCCACCATTTGAAGATCTTATAGAAGTCTTGTTCCATCTTGATAAGAGGCATATGTTTCATAACTTTCTGCCTTTTTACGATTAACGTCACATCGTTTTCTTTTGTTACTGGATCGATCTTCTTAATTCGCTTAGGGATATGAGGCTTCCAGTGTATAAATCCATGCGTAGCCTCAAGCTTGATCAGTTTCCACAGCCGCTGGTCATGAAATTTCATCTTCAAATTAATCATCTTTGTTTGAACGAGATGTTTAATATGCCAAAACGACAGGGTCTTGATGTTGCTTAAGTATCGAAAATACTGAATCCCATATCCCGTTTAATCGCTTAAACATTCAATTATTCGATCCATCCCCAGCTTATAATGTCCCCAAGAGAAATATCCGCATCACGCGTAAAGAATGCTAAGGGACGTTTGAATTTTCGTTCAGCTGGTGCTACTTTAAACCACCGCTTCCTCATTTCAACAACTTCTTCTGCAGAAATTGTTGAGGAACGGTTCCTTGTTTGACAGCTTCTTCAACTTTACGTTTTAGAAGATCATCATTTTCAGCTGCAAACAATTCACTAAAAGTTGGGGAGTCATCTGTACCCTTGTCGGCAATATCTGTATCATCTTCATCAGAGTCATCCTCCACGACAACTTTATCATAGTCATGTGATCATCCTCCACGACAACTTTATCATAGTCATGTGCATCAGTACATGTTCGAAGACATAATCTACAGGCTCGAAAGCATTGATATCATTAAGCTCTTCTTCGAAATCAAACACAAAATCCTCGTTGTCCATACCTAAAATTTGAGGGATCTCTTCCTTTGTGTAGCAATGGACAAACTCACCTACTTCAACATCATGCTCTAAATATAGAATCTTTGGTTTTGGCACGACAAGAACGGTAGACATTTCGGTCACTGTGAAGATTCCTGCCTGCTGAGCATCCTTAGCTATCAAACTTTCCCTGATCTCTATCTTCGTTCACTTGATTCACAAATTCATCCAAGTACACAGAAAAATCGATATCATCATTCAAATTAGTTTTTGTTACAAGGACACTTGATCCACCTAAGTTATCATCACCATCATCACTATCATCATCAGACTTATCAGAAAATATATCGTCGAAATCTTCTAAGTCTTCTTTTTTTTTTCTCAGCATTCTCATCAAACTCATCCATCTCAGCTTCAATCTCTCTCTCCATCTTTCTTTTTTTGAGCCATTCACAATGATTAGCTGAAAGATTTGACGTGTCAATATCAACATCTTTAGGCTTTCCCACCAACACAAACTTCTTCAAAACCGAATACACTACCACTTCAGAAGATACTGGCGAAGATTTAGCTTCTGGCTGAGTTATAATAGTCACGATATCCTCACCAACCTTCTCCTTACCCTTGCTCTGAGCATCAGATAGTTCTTTGGCAATGCGTTCTCGCTCGCAACCCTTTCTCTGGCCTCGGCTTTCTCAATTTCATCAATTTCAGCAACTATATTGATTCTGAGTTTCTTTGTGAGTATTTTCTTGAATAAGCTCATCTTTTTTTGATTCCAGAGACGTTCTTCATCATATTCTGCCATTCTATTTCTCAAACGCTCATTCTCCGATACGATACTCGCCAAAATAGCTTCTAGCTGCTGTTTTTCTGCATTAAACCCATTGAGTTGCTCTTGAAGTTCAACAATTTTGACACTATTTAACATAACTTGTTTCTCTAATTCTTCAATACGTGAATCGTTAAACATGTATGCAGAGAAATCCTCCCCCCTGTTATATCACCAAAATCGAAGTCAAAATCGTACTGGGGTTGAGATTGAGAGGGCTGAGCTTGTGCTGTTGGTCGTGGTGTTGGTTGTGGTAGTGGCTGTGGAGTCGGTTGTGGTGGTGGAGATAGTGGTGGTGGAGATGGTGGTGGTTGTGGTTGTGGAGACAGCTCAACATTCTTTCTTCCATAATTTTTTTCTGCACTTTTCTTTTGGATTTATCTTTCGGAGAATAAGTGCTTCGAATAGCTGGCCTTTTAAGACGTCTAGAAGATTTCTTCGAAGATTTGCGAATAGGAGTATCGCTATCAGATCCCGAAGGAACATACGTTGTATCATCCTCTCCTGTTGCTTTACGTCTCTTCTCCTCTACTTTTCTTTGAAGTTCGGCCAGACGTTCACGTTGTCTTTCCTTTGCTCTTTCTTTCTCACCAGCAATCCTATCCTCAGAATCAGTACTTGAGGAGGATGCTTCTTCAACTATCCCTTCTTGTCCTCCGAACGCTTCTCGCTCAATGTCAGCAGCCATAGTTTCAACATTTTCTTCCAGCTCTGACTCATCAACCAATCTTATGCTTTCAGAGGCACGTTGCTTCTTTGAAGGGGCATTGGGGGAAGATGTGGACGTTTGCTTTCTTTTCGTCCCCTTACCCCCTTTTCTCATCTTTTGAGAACCATACGCTTCTCTTTGCAATGAAACCATCTAACGCTTCCAGCTCTTCATCTTCGTCTCCACTATCCGCTTTCCTCCACGTCCCTTTTGGTGGAGCCACATAATCTTTATCAACGATAGCTCCGAAGACAGGTTTTGCATTTGGGAAGGCTTTGAGATGCAGATTCATCTTCTTTAGAGTTGACACATCCATATGCTCCAACTTCAAAAACATCATCAACATCTGAATAAAGCATGGATACTGCAGAAATTTCTCACGCTGAATATTTTGGACCATTTGGGAGAAAATCACTCTCGAGAAATTGTAGGGCAAGTTCAGAATAAGTGTAGTGGTCATGCATATCTGATAATCAACCAAATCATCAAATTCGCCCTTTCGGTGACTCAGAGCATGAATAACGCAGTGTGCTATATATCGGAATGGAGCACTGAGGTTAGCCTTTTTGAACGGAGTTGCGTTAACAAAACCGGCATAACCCATTCTGTAGAAGGTCCCTTTCACCATATACTCTGGAAAACCAGTAGGGTCATCATCATTATCGTTGAACTCTAACACAGTTCTGATCAAGTATTCAGTAATCTTAACTTGAATATCTTCGTCATTTATCTGTACTGCTGACAAAATTGCATTCTTATCTTCATCAAACTCAGCAGCATTCCAGAAATATTCAATGTGAGAACGATATGCTATGTGACGATCAGTGAGAGCTTTGGTGATAGGAAGTCAGCTTAGAAAGTCTAAGACTTCTCTATATGCAGCGATTTCTGGGATAGTCTCGTCCAGAAGACAACAAATATTGTGGAACGGTGAAAACTAATTTTCTTGATCTGCAAGCATAGACATTTCAAATACTTAGAAAATCTTTCAAAAAATTTTCAAATTTTAGTCACTCGTATGAATCACCATTCGTACGAGTCATATACTTAGACAAATTATAAGCCTGAGTCAAAACCTCACTCGTACGAGCCACTACTTCGTACGAATGGAAAGTATACTTAACAGATTCTAAGAGTTTTGACCAGAACTTCCTCGTACGAGTGATGCTTCATACGAGTCATCAAGTTATAGACATTAAAGGACCAACTCGTACGAATGATCACTCGTACGAGTGACTATGATAAACAACTTTTAATAAACTTGCTCGTACGAGTGATGATTCGTACGAGCAACGAATCACACGAAATAACACCTAATCAAACCAAACTTAAAACCTGTAGATTTTAACAAATTAAAGGTTGATTTATAGGTTAACAGGACCAATTTTAACATTTTGAGTTCAATTTTATATTTTACTGGTCTAGTTATCCTAAATCTATGTTTTATGTCCTTTTGGTCTAATTTTGGTATTGTAACGGCTCAAAACAAGCATTAGTTCCTTGCCTATTGAAAGAGGTGTGCAAATCAACCCCCCAACATATAGATACGGATTGTAGATCAAGAAAATAGAGTGAAAAGAACTGGTTCGCACAAAGTGTGCTCTCAATCACACAGAGTCAATAGTCTGACTCGTGCGAATGAGCATCACTTTTATACTCATTCAAGGTTCACTCGTACGAGCAATGACTCGCGCGAATGAAGAATTTTGTCACTCGTACGAGTCAATGTGTCACTCATACGAGTCAGTTCTTATGCACTTTGATTAACTTTTTGATTTTTTATGAAATTTTATCTGTTTTTATAACCCACTCAATTAACCAAGTCCAAGTTAATGACCCTGGTTATCTGATTTGCCTACCAAGTCCAAGTTAATGACCTTGGTTGACAATTGTTTGACCAAAACAGATTTATTTTAAATTTAAAGTTTCAAATTAATGAACTTTGTTGACGTTTTAGGAAATCTTTTCTAATCTGATTCGCTCCCAGCCCGTGCTTTTCAGCTTTCCTCCAACAATCTGTCGCTTTGACTTGGACCAACGGTGTTTTCATCATCGGTAGACTAAAATCTAAGTTAAATTGATAAAATTAAGCTGAAAATCTTTTTAGAATTTTTCTGAAAAGAACGAACAAGTAATGATGTATTTACATACATATTTTTGTGAGTTTTGTGTTTAGAGGATCATAACAAATATTTTGATAAAACACAAGTACCGTTGATCTTGGTAGTAACTTTAAGTTCTTAAACTGATTTAGATTGCCAATATACTTATCCACTTAAACTTCTAAACGTTTCTCAATTGTTTCAAGATATGTTAGGTAAGATTAAGGAACATGAAGTAATTGTCTTTCCCATCATAGAATATACTCCTGCGTCAAGATTCCCAGAATATCATTTCACATGTGAATATATCTAACTGGTATCTATAAATGGGGTGAATTGCGAGACCTTGAGAGCTCAGGTTAGTATTTCCATACAGACAAAGAGATGAAGGCTCGACTTTAAGTGGTGTTCCATAAAGGAATCTTTTGAACTGCAGATGTCGTAAATGTTTATGACATACTCATTTTTTGTGCAGCTTTTGTAGGCGAATAATGCGTTTCCTAGTATAATACAAGTTCTAGGCCATTGCTGACGCAAAATCAGAAGAACTCATATAATACCCCAGATATCGATTAAATATAAAGACCTAGTATTGCAGAATGTGGCATTCTCTCAAACGAAATTTCGGAGTACTAAGTCCATATATCCAAGAGATGTTGACCCACAAGTTACTTAGTTTTTCTTTTAAGTTTATATCTTGAAAAACAATTTACTGAACGAGTGAGGCCTATTGGCACATCCATAGTAAGACCTGTTTAATTACTTGTTTAAATATTCCATATCTTTAGCATACTGTGATTGTCATATTGATGTAATATGACCTCCCTTTTCACAAAAAAAACTCTTTTTGACTTTTATAATGTTTTTGTATTTTCCCAAACTTTTTCCCCTAAAATCAAAAACATATTTTTGGTTTTTAGTTTTTTTGAAGAAAGTATATTTACAAAAAAACATGTCAGTCCGATGAGAATCAAGTCAAGTCCTCGTTATCCTCAAATTCAACCTCATGAATATCCCCTGATGCCAAATTTCTTAAAGCATTTAATTTTAACAGATTTTTAAATCTTGCATGATCAAATGCTTTGGTGTAAAAATCTGCTTTTTGGTCACCAGTGTGGATTTTTTCAATTCTAACCAACTTTTTCTCATAGCAATCACGGATAAAGTGGTGTCGAATTTCTATATGTTTAGTGCGTGAGTGTGGAACATGATTTTGGTGATATCAATAGCTGCCTTGTTATCTACATAAATTGGCGTATCAAGAAAATGCAGTCCGTAGTCTCTCATCTGCTGTTGTATCCAGAGTATCTGGGCACAACAACTGGATGCTGAAATGTATTCAGCCTCACATGTAGAGAGAGAGACCGCGATCTATTTCTTGCACTGCCATGATACCAAACGAGTTCCGAAGAACTGGCAACCTTTTGTAGTAGATTTAGCATTAAGCTTGCAGCAGCCGAAATCAGAGTCCGAGTAACCCACAAGATTGAAGTCGTCATGTCTAGGATACCACAAGCCGGTGCTTGGAAATCCTTTCAAGTATCGCGTGATTCATTTGACGGCTAACAAGTGCGAATCTCTAGGATTGGACTGATAACGGGCGCATAGGCATGTTGGATACATGATATCTGGTCGCGAAGTTGTAAGATACATCAAGGATCCAATCATGGAGCGATATAATGTTTAATCAACTTTCACTCCATGAGCGTCTGGAAAAATGCCGTGATTTGGCGCTAATGGAGTTGCTGATACACTTTTGTGTCTGTCGCTTGTTCTTAGTTACGTTTGTAATTGTACGGTCTTTGTTTGCAGTGTCTGTATAGTTTGGTTGTGTCGACCAAATCAAGATATCCTCCTATCTTGGTTTAGTACGACGTTTAGTTTGTCTGTGTTAAATAGTTGCATGTGTACATACTATTGAGTCTTGTGTACGTCATGTCTGTGACACGTTCTCCAAGGGAAACACATGTGTAAGTGGACACGCTTCGTACGAGTAAGGTGTTGCTCGTACGAGTCACATACTGTTCGTATGAATGAGTTCATAGAATCAAGTATCCAGCTTGATTCGTACGAACAAGTTAATGCTTCGTGCGAGCCTGTTTATTCGTACGGGCATCTTTGGAGAATATCCTTTGTGGATTTTGGTGTTTCGTATGACTAGCAACATACTTCGTACTGTTGCTAGGTATGGACTCTATATAAGCAGACATGCACTTCTCAGTATTAGGTTGGTCGAGTAAGTGAGACACCAGTGAACTAGAGAGAGACACAAGAGCACAGAGAGTGTTGGATGAGTCTATATAAGCATTGTTTGTATATGTTTGTACTGTTCTCTCCAGTTAATCAAGATATTGAATCTTTGGTTATCCCGTGTTCTTACTTTGCTGTGGTTTTCATTCATACAAGGATTCCGCACTCGTATCTGTGTTACATGAACAAGGAAGCAGGTTTATCTTGATCCTCCAGGTGGACCTTCAAGTGGTATCAGAGCTATGGCTCTCTTCCTTGTTCAAAACCAAGCTTAGTGATTGTGTTTGAGCTAGTTGAGAGGGTTTCTTGAAGTGTTCTTGATCTATCAGCAGGAACTTAAGTTTTTGAAAGATAACTAACATAAAACTTGGTTAAAACCCGCTGCATGCAGAAAATTTTCATAAAAACCTAGTTAGAACACATGGAGACATGTTAAAATCTGGTTTTTCTTAAAATTTTCAAATAAGTTGAACACTCTTGCAGGAGAAACTCACCGAAATATTGTTGTAGGGTTGACCAAATCTCTGACATTCTGGACTTGACTATTAAAACTGAAAAGCTGATAGAATGTTTGTCTTCTTTAACTAAAATTGTGTAGACAATAGAACACTTTCGAAAACCAGTATGTGTAGAAAAGGAAATTTCTCACCAACAAGCCCTGCAAAAAGATACTTGTGCAAAAAACACCTGTGCGAATAACCCATCCGCATGAAGAACCAGACTGTCCGTGCGAAAGACTTGTCATCCGCATGAAAGACCTGGTTCGCACGAAAGACTTAGCTATTCACACGAAGGCGTTTCCTCCGTACGAAACAGGTAGTTCGTACGAAGGATCTACCACTCGCACGAAAGAGTGGTTCGTACGAAGAACAACTGAGTTTGTTTTTCGTGTTTTAGTTTTTCAAACCTTGTAATTTCTAAAACTTTGTATTTTCTGCAATTGTGAATTTTTAATAGTTACTATGTTATTTTCAAAAATCAAACTTTAAACCTTTCTAATTTTCATAATCAAGAAAATGAGTTCTAACCCGTGAGATTGGAGTAGTAGTTTAAGCACAAATCCGGACTCTTCGCAAAGCTCCGCAATTTCATGGGTTAAATCATTGATGTCACACTTACAGCCATGATTACTGCAAATCAGTGGGCGTTTGTAGCTAACCAGAACTAAAGTGTTCAGACTCTTCTGATGAGTGAGAGTGAAACCGGGAGTAATAACCATCCACCTAAACTGAATCACATGAACGATTATCCGTCTTGGAAAAGTCGTTTCCACACATATGTTCTCGGACAAAACACAGAACTATGGACATGTTTTACTACACCTGATGTGCGTGAATTAAATATATTTTATTTCTGTGATTTTCGTTCACACAAATTATATTTTAAAATGATTTTACTTAAAACCAACAACACACACAAAGGGCAAGTGTACCCGTCAGGTGGTAGTACAGTCTATCGGTAAGAACCAGATATCAATCCATGGACTCAGTGTCTCAATACTAGATCTTTGTTACTTTTAAATCTGGTTCAATGGGTGAATTGATTTCTTGACTTTTTAACTATTATGAAAATATAATAATTAACTATTTGAATTGATAAGAACAATAATTAAGAAAGGTTGCTTAAATTAAGTATCCCTAATAAACATGTGACAACAATTGAGGAAAACTAATGGTGATGCAAGTTCTAGATTCAACTAAGTTTCCATTCAAGGTTTCCTAGTTTTATAAATCTTGGGAAAATATAATGAAATAACATTTTAATCACCTAAGATTCATTCTTTTTAAGCTCACTTGCTAAGTTGATGTTAATCTTTAAATATGAGTTAATTTTTTGTCAAAACTCCTAACTCTACAACTTAAGGAAAACTAACATGAACAACACATTAATCACCCTAACTTGGTTTCAAGTAAATGATATCTTCAACAAGTTCTTGACATGAATCACAAGCATGGTCATGCTAGATAAAAACTTTGGCCTAAATCATCAATCCAAACATGAACACAAACTATAGAATCCATATAAACATTCATATGATCTTTTCAAATCCAAATGCAAGAATTCATACTCATATTCAAATCATCATCATAATCATGTTAGCAATTACCATTCCTAGTTTCATGCTATGAATCAAATCAACAACTAACAAGATTCAATAATCATAATCTCTACATGGTCTTTCCAACACTACATGTAAATTTTTATGATCAAACATTCAAGAATAATAACTTTAGACATGAACATGCATTCCAAGAATAAGGTTAAATATCATCATGAAGATTAACATACAACAATCACCACATCTATTTCCATGTTGTCAAGTGTCACACCCTCAATTTCCACTTGCGGAGTTTTACCGCGAGGCATGTGAACAAACCAGAATCTGAAACACTAGTACGTCGAACGACTCTATATGATTTGATAATACGTTTTCAAAAATCATTTGTCGTAGATTTTATATTGTCTTGATTAGTTACCAAATTTAGTGGAAGCATTAGTTTTTAAAGTTGAGCGGAAGCATAAATAAGTAGTGAAGCGGGCGCCAACACAAACGCCAAAACAAATGAAAAACCCCAAAGCAATATCTAGAATTGAGACTCGATAAAAGGTGTCTTGTTCAATGCATGTGAGTGCATCTAGAGCTCCTAGCGTCCTGAGAAACATGTAAAGAAACAAGTGTCAACATTAAAGATGAGTGAGTTCACAGGTTTTCATAAATTCGTTTGTTGGTTATAGTTTGTTTTCCCCGTTATCCCTAACCCGGGATAATGATTTAGTTCCATTATTCCCATCCCGGAATAATAATGAAGGTGGTTCCATTATTCCAAACCCGGAATAATAAGTTGTTGTTTCCATTATTCCAAACCCGGAATAATAAGTTGTTGTTTCCATTATCCTCAACCCGGGATAATATAGTTAATTCGTAATTAAGTTCAATGTTAACATATATAGGTAGCTAGCCTAAAGTTATGTCACGTAAGTTTTCGCGATCGAAGCTGACTGTTGTGCCTCCGTGTTGCCAGGCCTATCACTGACCATGGCGAAGTTAGGCCAAATTATTCACCCGTTGACATACCCGGTCGGCTAGCGCGATAGCTCGGATGGGGCTTGTCGGGCCCAGTAGTACTACTTATAATTCCCCTGCTATTAAACCCAATACTAACGATCCGAGAGATTGACGAGGACTTAAGTGATAAAGCTGCTTAGTGACCATAACATTACATTAACATCAACTTAGTTACCGAATATTTATGTGACGTTAATTTCGTATAACGTAAAGAGATTGAGTTTGAAGAGTGTATACATGTTTCTCCCCCTGTTGTTTAAAAACCGGATAAAGTTAGGGGCCGTGAACTCACCTTTTGTTGCTCGGTTAGTGTAGTAAAGAAGTCGTAAAGGATGGGACCGCTAACCGCGTCCTAACAAACCAATTGATTTCACGTCAGTGTGTGAACACACCAATACAAATTCTACACTTAATTTACGCACAAGGTGATACACACAAACAACATATCTAACACTCAAACATGCATGCAAGTATCCTCATGTGAACCTAGTGATCAAAACAACTTATCATGAACATAATCCAATCCATGCAACAATTTGGTGCACACAATCACAAGTTATCAAATTTCAGCTTATCACTCATAATTCAGCTGTTTTCTAGGATTTTTATAAAATAGTTCCAACGTTCCAAAAATTCCAATATTTTTACAGCAGGTGCCATTTATACTGTAGAAATTTATACAAATTTTCCAAGTCCTAAATCTTTACCATTTAACCATAAATATTAATATACTAGGCTGCAGTCAGATTTATCGCTTTCTGACTGCAGTCCACGGAAGAATTTATTTAAAAATCACTGATCGTCCAATTCACAAAATTCCAGTTGGAGTTGCCCGGAAATTTCCATACCTAGTTGCTGTACAAAATTCATGACTCAACTCCCTACTGATTTTAAAATCCAACTCGATAAACAACTAACAAAATTTCAGGATTTTCACAGCTTTAGTTACTGAACTTATTTGGCCCTTTAAAAATATCAAACGACTTCAGAAAATTATGATTCCAGCGCCCTTAGATTCGTTATTCAAATCTCTACGTTCTAGACATCAGAAAGTCCGTTTTTCGACAACTAATGACCGAGTTACAGCCAGATGAAGTCGGCTGTAGCTATTACTCAGCAACCTGTTTCAGCATATTATTATTATAACCCGTCCATATTATTAACCTAGGCGATCATGAACCGGTTTCCTAGTCATAGATCAATACTAATAACATATCCATGCAAACCCTAGTTCATACCTCTAGTTTTTACAAACAAACTCAGCCTATACTTTTCAGAATTCAAACAAACATCACTTGCAACCTAGCCTTAACAATCCGAAAACAACACAACCGTTTCATTCAATCATACAAATCCGAAAACAACAAAATCAAAACACATGTATCCGAATATGATCTTGTAACATATGATAAATTCTAATCTTTTAATGACAAGGTAAACGAACCGTGCGTAAGATAAGGAGGATGGCGAGGGCTGCTGCGACCGGAAGAAAAGAAAGGGCTATCTCGCGACCGAATGGAGTGTAACAAGGGCTGATCAGATCAAGGTGATGAAGGCAGAGGTTGCTCGCGATCAATGGGAGTGCAAAGGGGGTGTTTGCGGTCGAAAAGGTGATCAAGTGGAAGGGATGGACTGTTTTGCGATCGGAGCGATGACCGATTGGCTACCGACGGCAGTTTTGCTTTTAGGGTTTTGGAGTTGAGAAAGATCATGCATGAGTGTGTGTATATATATAGCGCAAGATGAAGGGTTACGGTTTGGGTTTGGTCTTGCGGTCGAGATATGTTTGGGTTGGTTCGGTTTGGGTTGTACGCAATGGGTTTGGAGTTTGGGTTGCACACGGGTTGGTTGGGTTTGGTTTGGTCTTGTGGCCGCATAGTTTAAGTTTAAGGTTTCCTAGAGTCACAAGGAGTTCGGTTTGTGTTTGATCTTGCGGCCGAATAGTTTGAGTTTAAGGTTTGGTTCGTGTCGTGGTTCGGTTCGGTTCGTGTACCTATTTACCATAATTATTTTATAACTAAAACAATCACACAAACACACATCACGTATTCATTAACTCGTACACGTTTAATACTTAGCATATACTTTATTCGACAAGTATTGCGTTTAAGTTATCCTAAAAACCGGGATGTCACATTATCCCCATGTTGAAAGAATTTTCGTCCCGAAAATTGAGTAAACGCGGTTTAGAATGTAGCGTACATGTTTAGAGTGCCACGCACAAAGAGTTAGTTCGTTAATGATGGTACGCGAAGTTACAAGAAGTTCCTAAGTGCCATGCACAAGAATTTAGTTAACAATAGTACGCAAAAGTATGAGAAATTTCCAGGTTGTCACATCATCGCCATGTTGAAAGAATTTTCGTCCCGAAAATTTAGTTACTGGTACCGTTAGTTTGCTGCTCAGTTGCGAAGAGGTGTGGGTATTTGCTTTTCATTTGGTCCTCTCTTTCCACGTGAACTCCGGTCCACGCTTAGAGTCCCAACAAACCTTAACGATCGGAATCTTGTTGTGCCTTCGAGTCTTGATCTCACGATCCATGATCTCGATAGGCTGTTCCACAAAGTGTAGTTGTTCATCCACTTGGATCTCATCCAATGGAATGACTAGAGTTTCGTCTGATAGACACTTCTTCAGATTTGATACGTGAAAAACGTTGTGAACTCCACTGAGTTCGGCAGGAAGGTCTAATTGATAAGCTACGGGTCCGATACGTTTCAAGATTACAAACGGGCCTACGTACCGTGGGTTTAGTTTGCCCCGTTTTCCAAAGCGGATTACACCCTTCCAGGGTGACACCTTTAGTAGGACGCGGTCGCCTACTTGAAATTCGAGCGGTTTGCGTCGTTGATCAGCGTAGCTTTCTGTCGATCTCGTGCCGCCGCCATGCGGTTTCTGATTTGTACAATCTTTTCAGTAGCCTCAAGTATTAACTCAGGGCCTGTGAGTTGACTGTCACCGACTTCTGCCCAACAGACCGGTGATCTACATTTACGACCGTATAATGCCTCAAACGGTGCTGCCGAAATACTCGTATGATAGCTGTTGTTATATGAAATTCTACTAGAGGCAGGTGGATTTCCCAACTATTTCCGAAGTCTATGACGCATGCCCTAAGCATGTCTTCCAAGGTTTGTATGGTCCTTTCACTTTGACCATCAGTCTGAGGGTGATAGGCTGTGCTCATATCTAAGCGTGTTCCCAACGCTTTCTGAAGTGACCGCCAAAGTTGGACGTGAAGCGAGCATCTCTGTCTGAGATGATGGACGTTGGCACTCCGTGCGAGAAACTACTTCCTTTATGTAGATGCGAGTCAACTTCTCCATCTTATCTGTTTCTTTAATAGCTAGGAAGTGTGCGGACTTAGTTAAACGATCCAAATTACCCAAATGGTATCGCAACCACCCAAAGTTCGCGGGAGTTTAGTGATGAAGTCCATCGAGATCTGATCCCATTTCCACATTGGGATCTCGGGTTGTTGGAGTAGCCCCGATGGCTTTTGGTACTCTACCTTGACTTTTGCACAAGTCAAACACTTGCTCACGTAGGTGGCTATATCAGCTTTCATGTTGGGCCACCAATACGCAGCTTTAAGGTCTTGATACATCTTATCCGAACCCGGATGGACAGAGTATCGGGATTTGTGAGCTTCATCCATGACTAGCTCTCTGAGGTTTCCGTAGAGAGGTACCCATATGCGATTCATGACATACCGGGCTACATTGGGTTTTACTTCCCAATCGCGTTCCATTTTTCCCACCGATTCGGCCTTGATGTTTTCCTCCTTAACTGCTTCTAACTGGGCGTCGCGTATTTGTTCGGGTAGCCCCGAATGAATAGTGAGTTGTAATGCTCGTACACGACGAGGTTTCAAGTGTTCCTTCCTACTGAGGGCATCGGCTACCACGTTAGCTTTACCCGGGTGATACCGAATGGCACACTCATAATCGTTCAAGAGTTCGACCCAGCGACGCTGTCGCATGTTCAACTCCTTCTGATCGAAGATGTGTTGGAGGCTCTTGTGGTCCGTAAAGATTGTGCACTTCGTTCCATAGAGGTAGTGTCTCCAAATCTTAAGTGCAAACACTACTGCTCCCAATTCCAGGTCATGCGTCGTGTAGTTTTTCTCGTGAACCTTCAGTTGTCGCGACGCATACGCGATGACCTTATCGCGTTGCATGAGTACGCATCCCAATCCCTGAATGGAAGCATCACAATATACTACAAAGTCTTCTGTCCCTTCCGGCAAGGACAGAACAGGTGCACTGCAAAGTTTCTGTTTCAGCAATTGAAATGCTGCTTCTTGCTTGTCACCCCAAGCATACTTGATGCCTTTCTGGGTGAGGGTAGTAAGCGGTTGTGCGATCTTTGAAAATCCCTCGATGAAACGTCTGTAATAACCAGCCAATCCCCAAAAATTGGCGGATCTCCGTCGGTGTCTTGGGTGCTTCCCAGTTTTGATGGCTTCAATCTTGGCAGGGTCAACGTGGATACCCTTTTTATTCACGATATGCCCGAGAAACTGAACTTCCCAATCCAGAAATCACACTTCGAAAGCTTGGCATATAGCTTTTCCTGTTGGAGTAATCCTAGCAGTAATCGTAGATGTTCAGCATGTTCTTCTTCACTTTTGGAGTAGATGAGTATGTCATCGATGAACACAATGACAAACTTGTCGAGGTATGGTTTACACACGCGGTTCATGAGGTCCATGAACACCCAGGTGCGTTGGTGAGACCGAAGGGCATGACCAAGAACTCATAATGGCCATACCTAGTACGAAATGCCGTCTTGGCGATATCTTCCTCCCTGACGCGTAACTGATGGTAACCAGACCGTAAATCAATCTTAGAGTAGTAGCTTGACCCTTGAAGTTGGTCGAAGAGATCGTCGATGCGAGGTAACGGGTATCGGTTCTTGATAGTAACCTTGTTGAGTTCCCTGTAGTCGATGCACATGCGGAAAGTCCCGTCCTTCTTCTTGACAAAAAGGACTGGAGCTCCCCATGGCGAAACGCTTGGTCGGATAAATCCTTTTTCTAATAGCTCCTGAAGTTGGGTAGACAGCTCCTGCAGCTCGGCTGGAGCTAGGCGGTATGGAGCCTTGGCGATAGGAGTTGCATTGTTCGCCAATTCAATTTCAAACTCCAATTGTCGATGGGGTGGAAGACCAGGAAGTTCTTCTGGGAATACATCGAAAAATCACGGACGACAGGGATGTCTTCTATGCGTTTCTCTTCCTTAGGCTGTTCGGTAATCAGTGCGAGTAAAGCGAAGGAGTTCTTTCTCCGAAGATACTTCTGTGCTTGCATGTAAGAGATGATGTTGGTGACGGCGCTTGCCTTATCGCCTTGTACCGTCAGGATTTCGTCGTTCGAGAGCGGAATACGGATAGATTTTTCGAAGCAGAGAACTTCAGCCCGGACGTCGGATAGCCAGTCCATTCCACTACCACGTAAAAACTACCCAAGGTAGTTGTCATCAGATCAATGGTAAAAATGTGACCCGCGAGTTGGAGTTGACAGCCGGATACTATATGGGTCACATCTACAGAATTACCATCGGCTAATTCTATAACATAAGGGGTCTCTAATGGTTTAGGCGTGAGATTTAGGTTCTTCCTAAAAGACTCAGATATAAAGCTCCTATCCGCACCCGTATCAAAAAGCACAGTAGCAAAATGTTCATTAAGGGGAAACTTACCGGTGACCACGTTCGAGTCGTTTCTGGCCTCTCCGCGGCCCAATGTAAATGCGCGACCTTTGGCACCTCCGGTGCCACCGTTCCCATTATTGTTGTTGTTATTATTGTTGTTGTGGTTATTGTGGTTGTGGTTGTTACCACCATTGTTGTTGTTGTTACGCAGCTGTGGGCAGTCTCTTTTGAAGTGAGCAGTGCTACCACACTGATAGCATCCCCGGTTAATACCCTGCTGCTGACCCTGGGGTTGATTTTGATTTTGTCGGGACATGATTTCCCCACGACAATCCTTTGCCGCATGTCCCATCTTGCCACATCGTTGGCAGCGATTTCCGGCACAAGGGCCGTTATGATGAAGATTACAGCGGTTGCACTACGGCTTTCGACCTGCATAGCCGCCTGCATTCTGGTTGTTGTTGTTGTTGACGGGTTGATTTTGGTGACCCCTGTGGCTGTTGTAATGATTGAACCGTTTCTGGCTCCCCTGTTGTGGCTGAGATGACGAAGACTGTCGAGCAGACGAGTCTTCAAACTTTCTTTTGTTATCAGGGGCAACTTCAGTTGTACCCCGTGCTGGCAACTTCTTTTGATCCACCGCCTTATCAGTGAGTTTGTGAGCCAGTCGGATTGCTTGATGTTCAGTTGCAGGGTTACTAGCCATTACCATACCCTGAATCTCCGGAACCAGACCCCCAAGATAGAACTCGAGTCTTTTCTCCACAGTGTTGGCCAAATCGGGACACAGAAATACCAAGTCATGATGTTTTGCGGTGTAAGCTTCAATTTCAGATCCCACCATCTTGTGGTTCCATAAGGCTTGCTCCAACTGTTGCACTCTGTCTCGTGGACAGTACTCCTCTTTGATTAGGGCCTTGAACTCGGCCCAGGCCATTGCATTGGCAGCAATAAGTCCACGCGTTTGGACCTGTGCATTCCACCATGTCAGTGCCCCATCTTCCAGTGTTGAGGCTGCGTACTTGACCTTGTTGGCCTCTAGACAGTTGCACATTTCAAAAACGGATTCAGATTTTTCGATCCAGCGGACCAGTCAATGGGTCCTTCCGCCCCCGAGAATTTGCTTGGTTTCGCGTCAAGGAACATCTTGTAGGGGTTAAAGCCCCCTCCTGCTGACAGAGAACAGGTAGTCAGCAAGAAATTTTACTAGCCTCACTATTAGATTTTCACACGAAAATTTAATAATGGTTACCTGCCGGTTGGTTCTGAACACCCGCTAAAGCTGCGTTCACGTGCTCTTGAATCATGGCAGCTAGCTCTTCGGGCGTCAAGTTAAGGTTTCCACGTCGTCCAGTTGCCATTTAGATCTTCGAAACACAACATAAACATACCCCGATAAGTCTATATATCCAATATAGTTATCCTACTTCGTACTTTAATAATTATCAAGTTATGTCAACTCAATATATTAAATAGTCAAAAGAAATACTTGATTAACTGAAATTTCAACGTCTTACAAAAGTGCAAATCAAACATATGAATTCGCTATAAAGTCTCAAGTTTAAACACAAGTGGGAAAATAAATAAACTAAAGGAAAGTAAATAAAATAAGCGAGACGTGTCAGTCGTCTACGTCTCCATCCCCCAAGTCACTGTCGTTGCCGTCATCCTGCGCGGCATTTCCAGCTTCTACAGCTGGGTCCTCCTCCGGATCCTCCTCTGGATCCTCTTCAGGGTCCTCCTCTAGATCCTCTTCCGGATCCTCCTCCACCGTCACTGGAGGGGCCGGTGCTGGTGCAGGTGCTTGATTTTGCTGTAGCTCCTGAATGTTCCAACTATTTTCCAGGACTCTGTCCTCGAGCCAGTCGGCTCTTATCTGCTCAGCATGCAGATCTCTGGCTAAGGTGTTACGAGCTATCTTACTCGTATGATGCTCTTCCTAGAGCAGTCGGTTTTACCTGTAAGTTGTCGGATCATCCATCCTTGTGCTAGGATGGTTTCCTGCATTCTTTCTAACTGTGCTTGTTGTTTATGTATTATGATTCTAAGTAGGTCAATTCCTACTTCTACAGGGTTAACCGGTTCAACCGGCACAGCAATGGTTGGGCGTGATGACGACTCCTCCCCCAGAGCGAGCCTTTTCCTCGCAGCTGAGCGTGTCTCCACGCCATAAGATGGTAAGGGTTCCACCATAGGTGCCTTTCCTGGCGCTCTTGGTGGCGTAAGTTTGTCGGATGATGATGACGATGAGGATGATGACATTGCCTGTTAGGTCGTGTAGTTAGTTACGAGTTGTTTTCATTTCTTATTATGAAGGCATAATCTACATAACACAGTTGTGGTATATTGCATAACAAGATATAACAGTTCGGTGCCAAGCTACGTCTAGTGTCGTGTATTCAGCTATAGTTTAGGTCTACTTCTAATGCAAACCTGGTTCTCTATAGCTAGTGGCTCTGATACCAATCTGTCACACCCTCAATTTCCACTTGCGGAGTTTTACCGCGAGGCGTGTGAACAAACCAGAATCTGAAACACTAGTACGTCGAACGACTCTATATGATTTGATAATACGTTTTCAAAAATCATTTGTTGTAGATTTTATATTCTCTTGATTAGTTACCAATATTTAGCGGAAGCATTAGTTTTTAAAGTTGAGCGGAAGCATAAATAAGTAGTGAAGCGGGCGACAACACAAACGCCAAAACAAATGAAAAACCCCAAAGCAATATCTAGAATTGAGACTCGATAAAAGGTGTCTTGTTCAATGCATGTGAGTGCACCTAGAGCTCCTAGCGTCCTGAGAAACATGTAAAGAAACAAGTGTCAACATTAAAGATGAGTGAGTTCACAGGTTTTCATAAATTCGTTTGTTCGGTTATAGTTTGTTTTCCCCGTTATCCCTAACCCGGGATAACGATTTAGTTCCATTATTCCCATCCCGGAATAATAATGATGGTGGTTCCATTATTCTCAACCCGGGATAATATAGTTGATTCGTAATTAAGTTCAATGTTAACATATATAGGTAGCTAGCCTAAAGTTATGTCACGTAAGTGTTCGCGATCGAAGCTGACTGTTGTGCCTCCGTGTTGCCAGGCCTATCACTGACCATGGCGAAGTTAGGCCAAATTATTCACCCGTTGACCATACCCGATCGGCTAGCGCGACTAGCTCGGATGGGGCTTGTCGGGCCCAGTAGTACTACTTATAATTCCCCCGTTATTAAACCCAATACTAACGATCCGAGAGATTGACGAGGACTTAAGTGATAAAGCTGCTTAGTGACCATAACATTACATTAACATCAACTTAGTTACCGAATAGTTATGTGACGTTAATTTCGTATAACGTAAAGAGATTGAGTTTGAAGAGTGTATACATGTTTCTCCCCCTGTTGTTTAAAAACCGGATAAAGTTAGGGGCCGTGAACTCACCTTTTGTTGCTCGGTTAGTGTAGTAAAGAAGTCGTAAAGGATGGGACCGCTAATCGCGTCCTAACAACCAATTGATTTCACGTCAGTGTGTGAACACACCAATACAAATTCTACACTTAATTTACGCACAAAGTGATACACACAAACAACATATCTAACACTCAAACATGCATGCAAGTATCCTCATGTGAACCTAGTGATCAAAACAACTTATCATGAACATAATCCAATCCATGCAACAATTTGGTGCACACAATCACAAGTTATCAAATTTCAGCTTATCACTCATAATTCAGCTGTTTTCTAGGATTTTTATAAAATAGTTCCAACGTTCCAAAAATTCAATATTTTTACAGCAGGTGCCATTTATAATGTAGAAATTTATATAAATTTTCCAAGTCCTAAATATTTACCATTTAACCATAAATATTAATATACTAGGCTGTAGTCAGATTTATCGCTTTCTGACTGCAGTCCACGGAAGAAATTATTTAAAAATCACTGATCGTCCAATTAACAAAATTCCAGTTGGAGTTGCCCGGAAATTTCCATACCTAGTTGCTGTACAAAATTTATGACTCAACTCCCTACTGATTTTAAAATCCAACTCGATAAACAACTAACAAAATTTCAGGATTTTCACAGCTTTAGTTACTGAACTTATTTGGCCCTTTAAAAATATCAAACGACTTCAGAAAATTATGAATCCAGCGCCCTTAGATTCGTTATTCAAATCTCTACATTCTAGACATCAGAAAATCCGTTTTTCGACAACTAATGACCGAGTTACAGCCAGATGAAGTCGGCTGTAACTATTACTCAGCAACCCTTTTTTCAGCATATTATTATTATAAGCCGTCCATATTATTAACCTAGGCGATCATGAACCGGTTTCCTAGTCATAGATCAATACTAATAACATATCCATGCAAACCCTAGTTCATACCTCTAGTTTTTACAAACAAACTCAGCCTATACTTTTCAGATTTCAAACAAACATCACTTGCAACCTAGCCTTAACAATCCGAAAACAACACAACCGTTTCATTCAATCATACAAATCCGAAAACAACAAAATCAAAACACATGTATCCGAATATGATCTTGTAACATATGATAAATTCTAATCTTTTAACGACAAGGTAAACGAACCGTGCGTAAGATAAGGAGGATGGCGAGGGCTGCTGCGACCGGAAGAAAAGAAAGGGCTGATCTCGCGACCGAATGGAGTGTAACAAGGGCTGATCAGATCAAGGTGATGAAGGCAGAGGTTGCTCGCGATCAATGGGAGTGCAAAGGGGGTGTTTGCGGTCGAAAAGGTGATCAAGTGGAAGGGATGGACTGTTTTGCGATCGGAGCGATGACCGATTGGCTACCTGACGGCAGTTTTGCTTTTAGGGTTTTGGAGTTGAGAAAGATCATGCATGAGTGTGTGTATATATATAGCGCAAGATGAAGGGTTACGGTTTGGGTTTGGTCTTGCGGCCGAGATATGTTTGGGTTGGTTCGGTTTGGGTTGTACGCAATGGGTTTGGAGTTTGGGTTGCACACGGGTTGGTTGGGTTTGGTTTGGTCTTGTGGCCGCATAGTTTGGGTTTAAGGTTTCCTAGAGTCACAAGGAGTTCGGTTTGTGTTTGATCTTGCGGCCGAATAGTTTGAGTTTAAGGTTTGGTTCGTGTCGCGGTTCGGTTCGGTTCGTGTACCTATTTACCATAATTATTTTATAACTAAAACAATCACACAAACACACATCACGTATTCATTAACTCGTACACGTTTAATACTTAGCATATACTTTATTCGACAAGTATTGCATTTAAGTTATCCTAAAAACCGGGATGTGACATCAAGTGTTATTAGCTTCAACAAAATTCAAGCAACACAAATGTTTAGCCTAGAAGGCTCATGATAACTAAGACAAATATAAAGTAATAGGATTGTGCATGAATAACAAGTGAAATACTAGTGTTTAAGACAAGGTAATTAGCAAAATGAGTTGAATTATCAAGTGATACAACCTCCTAAAGGCTCCTTCTTCAATCTCCAAGCTTCCAAGATCAGCTTCTTAAGAGAGAAATCCACCCAAATTATCCAACTCCCCTTCAAATGAGCTGAATTCACGTATTTAAGCTACTGGGTATTTGGCATGACCGTGCCACCTTTTGGCATGGTCGTGCTTGGTAAGTGGCAGGTGCCTTTCTGAGTTGTTGACCAACTTTGATGCCAAATCCGGAAAGATCCCGCTAAAATTTCCCCGAGGTGGCACGACCATGCCAAATAGTGGCACGGTCGTGCTTATCGATATCGTACTCGGAAATGACTAAGTTGATCTCGGAAATTAGCTGATCAGGGCTTGTGATTGCACGTGCACGGTCGTGCTTGGGGTTGGCACGGTCGTGCCAAGTGTTGGACTGGCTTGGTTTGTACAGTCTGATGATAGTGCTCATGATAGTGCCGGCTTTGGATGCTTGGCACGGATGTGCCATATCTGGCAGTTTGGCTGAAATGTTCCATTTTTGCTCCAAATCGCTCCAAAAGCCTTTGTTTCTTCACTAGGCCGAAGCCCGGACCTGCATTTTCACAAACAACTCAAATGAGTATCAAGATCAATGAAAACACAATGAATTTCCGCATTAATGGGGAATATTTGACGTTTAAAAGATGTATAAATTCTTATACATTAAACATCCCCACACTTGAACTTTGGTTGTCCTCAAACAAACTAAAGAAAACAAAAATTCTATCTCGGTAATTATCTCAACTAGCATTATATAAGCACAAATAAATAAATTGTGCAAAATAAAACGGATTACTCGCCATAAAAGGAAAAACCAAAAAGTATGTAAAATATGGTTATGAGCAATGATCCATCTCGACATCCCTACAAGCTTACCTTACATCCTCGTAATGTTCACACACACTCGGCTAAAATATAGGAGACATACAATTCAATGAGTATGTTTAGAACACTCGATGCCAAGACAATGACTATGTGATATCATAAGCTTGTATAAGGATCAAATCTAAACACTTAACCAACATATAACAAAAATCAAAGGGTCTTGTGTGGGTTGTAATTTGGCAAGGGTAAAGGGTGTGGAAATGGATTTATAAAAGTGGCTAAAACGGCTAAAGACCGACGGCTCGACTAACTTGAAGTGAAGAAAAATAAAACTATCCAAATAACTAACCGAGAGCTAGCAAACCGCTTAGATGTATCCACAAAATTACTCTAGCAAAGCCAATTGACACGACTTCTTCTTTTTTTCACCACTTTAGAGGGAACTAAATACGTCTACTTAGATAAAAACTCCAAGCTATGATGTTATGACTAATAAATTGATAAACTATACAAGAAAGCTTACAATTTAGTCTTAACCGGATTGGGCTTTAAACAAAAAATGTGGGTTCAAAAAGAAAATGCTAAATTGGCTGATTGGTGATATTTAGTGGTTTAAACGAAATGAAAGGGAAGGCTCAAATTGGTTTAACTAAGGGTGTAATTTGGGTGTAGGGATAAATAAAATTGGTTAAAAACAAAAGGTTTCCTACTGCCTCAATCATTTTTATGTTATGTGTTTGCTTTGTTTTCTCGAAATGCATGCCTGACACAAGTTCTAAATCGCAAAAGTCATCCGGCGCACTCAATCTTTGCCCGCAAAAACATGAGCAAAAATAATTCTAAAGCTATAAGGCTCAAAAATAACTCACAGAAACGGGCGTATTGGGTAACTATGCAAGGAACCGGTAGGAATTTTGCTTGATTTCTCACGCTCAATTTTATACAAAAAAAAGATTACTAGATGGTAACTTTTATTCGAGCAAATCCTTTTTTCGTTCACCTTTGTGAATTTATCAAAAACTTTTAGCATTTATATAAAACTTGTGTTGGAGTTGATTATTCAGAGAGTTTATTATTCTTGTTATTATTATTTTTTTTATAAATAGTTTTCGGACAACCATAAACAAGCTTAACCACCTCCCCACACTTAAATTGTACATCGCCCACGATGTACAACAAAAAACGAGCATAATGCAATGTAATAGTATAGCAGTGGAGGAAGCGGGAATACAAAAACTCCCCTGGGGTGCAAGGGCTAGAATGGAGCGAAAGAAGGTAATATGAAACATTCCAACAAACCACCACACCATCCATCGACTAGCATATCATCAAATCAAAACTGCACACTTGCAAACATGATCAAGATCACAATAAACAACCCAACCCAAAAATATCTTGTCATTGTTCATAAATTAAACCACTAAATTAAAATAAAAATGTATGAAATTTAAAGCAACAACGGAGGAGTGTACGGACAATGCAAAATGGTACACCCCTCAAACATAGAATGCAAACAAAAGTACGACATGAGTTGTAAGATCAGGGGCAGCCGCCAGATCTGATGGACCGGGAATCATCCCGGCGGTCAAACCGGTTACACCTAGTGAAGTGCGGCGGCGGCTGTGTGTAAGGATGACCGAGCGAGTTCGCTAAATGTTGCTGTGATCCGAAGAGCCAGTCGAAGCTTCGCCTACTTTGCTCGTACATATCCTCTAGAAAATTACCCTACTTATGCTGCTCGGCACGGATCAAGTCCACGTCGTGTCGTACTGTCAGCTGGTCCAACGCTAACCCATCCATTCTTCTCCAGAGATCCACTGTAGACAGCTCATGCGCCTGTATGCACCCTGTTCGTACCCACCACCAAACAAGTGCTCCCAACTTGGGCTTCCAAAGCCTTGGCCGATTTCATCCATCTGAAGGTGAGAGTCTGCTCCCCCAGCAGCCTCACCTGGCCGAATCCTGGAGCATCCTGCATATGGACGTCCTCGGCTCCACCAACATCGCCCTCTTCTGAATCACTTTCTCCCTCGGGAAGTGGGTCCCAAATCTTACCCAGTTGATCCACTAACTTCGGGATACCATTAACCTTGCGAATCATATGCATGGCAGTCAGCTGCGCCACATCAAGCAATCCATAATCACAAGCTACGGTAAGATCATCCAACCACACCCTGTAGTGCCTCTCTAACCTGGTGGCGAATGCACCACCACAGATCCTCGAGGGGGGGGGGGTCGACCAATACCCTTTGGATGGACTCGCAACACTAACTGCGACATTGCAATTGGACCCCGAAATGATGCAATGGAGGTGGAAGAGGTCGCGGGTGGTGATGTTTCTAGTGCTATCACCCCGACCGCCGATTACGTGAAAGATCCATGTGGACTTGGCTCGGCGTGGGTCCCAGGCGCGACCTGGTACAGTGATCTGAGCCCAGATTGCTGCTTTGTCCGTATCAGCCTCCCATTCCTGCAGACTGCCGTGAAATAGCTCGAAGTCGATCTCGTCTTCCTCTAACCCAAGTATCTGTCCAAACCTGATGATCGATTGATGATTCCACTTCCGTCCCAGATGGTAACTAACACCAACTCGTTTCTCATAAACATCTGGGCAGGGGAAGATAAACCTGAACGAGGCGAAAAACTCGATGACTAGCTCGACATATTGGGGTTTAGCCATTGTGAATAGGCGGGTCCAAGGAGGGGTCATAAGCTCCTCAAATCTTTCGGTCTGACCAAGTAGGTCGAGATCAACCGTTTGAAGCATCCTCATAGGCACGATTAAGTGCCTCCTAGCCCATAGCC
Source organism: Scalesia atractyloides (assembly GCA_947069175.1). Taxonomy (NCBI): domain Eukaryota; kingdom Viridiplantae; phylum Streptophyta; class Magnoliopsida; order Asterales; family Asteraceae; genus Scalesia; species Scalesia atractyloides. The sequence goes on along the minus strand of CAMTDV010000002.1, from coordinate 49,351,058 downwards.
TTTCAACTTTCGCAATACAATGCCCATCCCCGGCATTGTCGCTGAATCGGAGAAATGGATGATTCATCTGCAAGAATGGGACAAGATCAGCAATTAAAACGTGGAAAACCAACAAAAACTAGGTAACAGACGGGTTCGCACGACCGTGCCATATATCGGCACGACCGTGCGTGCTTGTTCCAGCAGAATTTATGAAGATTTCAAAATTATAAAGTTTTTATGGGTCTGTTCTTCCCTAAGCACGATCGTGCCATACATGAGCACTCTCGTGCTGAACCAATTTCTGGGTGAAATTTTTTGAAGACTGGAAATTCTTCTGAAGAGCATGATCGTGCCATCAGATGGCACGGTCGTGCATGTTGAATTTCTGGGCCAGATATGCAAATTCATCAAGTTTTTATGAAGAGCACGAATGTGCCATCGTATGGCACATTCGTGCTTGATGGATTTCTGGAAAATTTTTGAAGATTCAGTCACAAATTATGAAGAGCACGGTCGTGCAAAGGGTTTGGCACGGTCGTGCGTGACGGAACGCAGATCCGGAAAAGTCTCAAAAATCACCCAAAACCCTGATTTTTAGCAGTTTTGCTTGGGGTTTTGTAGATCTGTCGAGTATGGTGCACGACAACAACAAATTTCACAGAAAACGGGCTTGAATCGGTCGGTTTAGACTAAGCCCTAAAAAACTTAAAAGAAAACTACTTGAAGAACAAACTCAACTATACAACAACTACAAAGAGAAGAATAAAGATTCGTACCTGGATTGATGCTTTGGATGAGAGGAAAACAGATTCTTGAGGAAAGGAAGAAGGTGTGGAGGATTCGTGAGAGGATTTGTGAGGATTCAAGTGGGATGTTTGAATGTTTTAAAGAAAGAAGAAGATGGGCCTTGCAATTGGGTCTGCATTATCAGACCTGACAGTGCCAGAAAACACTGTTGATAGTGCCGACTTTTTTGGAATTTCAGTTTTTTTAAGAGTTATTTTCCTCTTAAGTTCATTTATTTACATTTAATAAAACCAAAAATAAAAACATCACTTGAATCCGGATCACTTCACGAAACACCTCCTACCAAGAAAAAGGCCGAACTAACATACCTGAAGATCGGCAATGCATTCCAACATCCCCCGCGTCCAAGACGAAGCGCAACCTGAAAAAGAAACTAAGCAACCAAACAAAAAACAACTAAAAAAAACCCAAAAACATGCTAAGTTTATTTACGAGTCTTCAGCTAGACTCACCACTCCGAATTCATTTGTTCTTGGGGTGGAGGGTGACAACCTCCTCACTCCTATCCACTGGGCCACCAACATACGACTTCTGCCTGTGCCCATTAACCTTGAACAAGCGGCCATTCTCATGGCCTATTTCCACCGTTCTGTAGGGAAACACCGACCGCACCGTGTAAGGACCTAACCAACGAGACTTAAGCTTTCCAGGGAACAACTTGAGACGCGAATTGTATAACAATACCCGATTACCCACCCAGAATTCCTTCTTGTCCTTCAGGCAGGGGACGTGGAGCGTCTTAGTACGTTCCTTATACAGCTTAGAGCTCTCATATGCATCATTCAGAGCTCTTCGATCTCATGGATCTGCACAAACCTGTTTTCGCTCGCAGCTGCCATGTCGAGGTTAACTGTTTTCAATGCCCAGTATGCCTTGGGCTCGAGCTCAACAGGGAGATGACAAGACTTCCCATAGACTAACTTAAATGGAGTAGTGCCTATAGGAGTCTTGTAGGCCGTTCGGAAGGCCCACAGTGCATCATCCAGTCTTTCAGACCAGTCCTTGCGGCTTGCGTTCACCGTCTTCTCCAATATGCGCTTAATGCCCCGGTTTGTGACCTCAACTTGCCCACTAGTCTGTGGGTGGTATGGTGTAGAAAAACGATGTTGCACACCATATCGGGACAATGCTTTTTCCAATTGAGCATTACAGAAGTGTGTCCCCCGGTCACTGATTAACGCTTTAGGAGCACCAAAGCGCGCGAACAGCTTCTTCAGAAATTTAACAACCACCCTAGCATCGTTGGTGGGTAGAGCTTGCGCTTCCGCCTACTTTGAAGCATAGTCGACCGCGACTAGGATGTATCGCTTTCCGAAGGAAGTCGGAAAAGGTCCCATAAAGTCTAGACCCCAAACGTCAAAAACTTCATAGACTGAATGACGTTTTGCGGCATCTCATGGCGTGCAGAAATATTGCTTGCCCTTTGACAGGTGTCACAAGATTTCACGAACTCATGAGCGTCCTTAAAGATGGAAGGCCAGAAGAATCCAGCATCAAACACCTTTTTGGCGGTATTGTTTGCCCCATGGTGACCTCCCGTAGGTCCCTCTTGACAGTGGCGAAGGATGTCCCTCGCCTCATTTCCATGCACGCAGCGCCCGATCATCTGATATGCGCCCACCATGAATAGATAAGGGTCATCCCATAGGTAGTACTTGACATCCGTAAAAAAACTTCTCTTCTGCTAAAAGGTCATCCCTTTGATCAGGATGACGCTGGCTAGGTAGTTTGCGATGTCAGCAAACCATGGGGAGTCGTCATTTGTCTCGATCCTCATAAGAAACTCGTGGGGAAAATTGTCATTGATGTTGGCCCCACGAACTTCTTTTCCCTCTTAATGCTCAAGACGGGACAAATGATCAGCCGCCAAATTTTCGGCCCCTTTCTTATCACGGATCTCAATGTCAAACTCCTGCAGCAAAAGAATCCATCGTATCAGTCTAGGTTTGGCATCTTACTTGCCAAAGAGATACCGAAGAGCTACATGGTCCGTGTACACTATGGTCTTGGAGAGGATGAGATAAGATCGAAACTTGTCGAAGGCGAAGACCACGGCTAGGAGCTCTTTTTCTGTCGTGGTATAATGCTCCTGACCATCGTTCGACCCAAGACGGCCCCAACTGCGAAGTCACTCGCATCACACATCAACTCAAATGGTAATCCCCAGTCGGGAGTTACCATGATTGGGGCATTCACTAACTTCTCCTTCAACAGCTCGAATGCTTTCAGGCATTCATCGGAGAAAACGATTTGAGCATCCTTCTCTAGAAGTTGGGTCATTGGATGGGCGATTTTGGAAAAATCCTTTATGAATCGCCGGTAAAAACCTGCATGACCAAGAAAGCTCCTAATAGATTTCACGGATGTGGGCGGCGGGAGCTTAGAAATAGTCTCAACTTTGGCCCGATCAACCTCGAACCCCGCCTATGAAATCTTGTGCCTAAGTATAGTGCCCTCCTTCACAATGAAGTGGCATTTTTCCCAGTTCAACACCAGGTTGGCCTCCTCACATCGGGCCAACATCCTTTTCAGATTCCCGAGACAATGATCGAAAGAACTCCCGAAAACAGAAAAATCATCCATGAAGACCTCCATGGAATCCTCGATCATGTCATGAAAAATAGCCACCATGCATCATTGAAATGTGGCTGGGGCATTGCATAGTCCAAAGGGCATTCACCGGTAGGCAAATGTGGCATAGGGACAGGTGAATGTCGTCTTCTCCTGATCCTCAGGAGAGATGGGAATCTGAAAATAGCCAGAGAAACCGTCAAGGAAACAGTAAAACATCCTCCCTGAAAGCCTATCTAACATCTGATCAATGGAAGGAAGAGGAAAATGATCTTTCCTCGTGGCATCATTGAGTTTGCAATAGTCAATGCAAACTCTCCACCGGTGACAGTACGAGTGGGAATCAACTCGTTCTTCTCATTGGTCACCACCGTCATCCCTTTTTCTTTGGGACCACCTGCACAGGACTAACCCAAGGCGAATCAGAAATCGGATATATCAAACCTGCATCAAGTAATTTGATGACCTCCTTCTTCACAACATCCTGCATGTTCGGATTTAAACGCCTCTGGTGCTACACTACGGGTTTGAAGTCCTCCTCCATCAAGATCTTGTGGGTACAAAAAGATTGATTGATCCCTTTTATATCCATGATCTTCCAAGCTATCGCCTTTTTATGCTACTTCAAAACCTCAAGCAATCGACTCTTCTCTTCTTCTGACAACCTAGCAGAGATGATGACGGGTAGTTGAGTCGCACCCTCCAAAAAAGCATACTCCAAGTGATCTTGAAGCTCCTTAAGCTCAAGTGAGGGTGGATCCTCAACCGAAGGGCGTGCTTTAGGCTCAGCAATGCGATCCAACACTTCAAAAACCTCAGTACGTGGGGGAGCCACATGACCTATCAGACAGGTCATCTCTTTAGCTGACTGGACCATAGCAGGCTAACCAAAAGTTTCTCCTCCAATTAGCTGTGTGTCCACAACTTCCTCCTCAAACGTGCTATGAAGATGATCACTCACATACGTGTCAATAGTCTCGATAAAGTAGAGTGTATCATCATGACTCTGTGGATACTGCATGAATTTCCCTATATCAAAGGTCACCTCTTCATCGTCTACCCTAAGAGTAAGTCTGCCGGTGCAGACATCGATCAATGCTCGAGCAGTGGCAAGGAATGGCCTACCTAAGATGAGAGGAACAGTTTTGTCCTCATCCATATCCAAGATCACAAAATCAACAGGAAAGACAAACTTGTCGATCTTCACTATCATATTCTCAACTATACCTCGAGGGTACTTCACAGAACGATCGGCTAGCTGAATGCTCATATGTGTAGGTTTTGGCTCTCCCAAGTCCAGTTTAGCAAAAACCCATAAGGCATGAGGTTTATGCTGGCTCCAAGATCAGCTAATGCATTGCTGGCCGACAAACTACCAATCAAGCATGGGATAGTGAAACTCCCTGGATCACTCATTTTCTGTGGTAGTTTGTTCTGAAGAACTGCTGAACACTCCTCATCAAGGTCACATGCGAAAGCTCCTCAAGTTTCTTTTTGTTAGATAAAATATCTTTTAGAAACTTGGCATACTTAGGCATTTGAGCAACTGCCTCGACAAATGGTAGATTTATGTGAAGCTGCTTGAAAAGCTCAAGGAATTTACCATAGTGTTCTTCCATCCTCTGCTTCTTCAACCTCCCCGGATATGGAACGGGAGGGACATACTCTCTCACTTGCTCCTTGGGACGTGCTATACTTGCTGGGTCTCGCCTCAGTTGCACCTCTCCTGGAGACTCAGTCTCAATCTCCTCAACAATCTCATCATCAACCGGCTTACTCGGAATAGCCGAAGTGACGGGCTCAGCGATCTTGCCGCTTCTCAATGTGATGGCCTTTGCAGTAGCTTTCGGATTTAGCTCTGTGTTAGTTGGAAGGCCCTCTTGCTGTCTCTCGGACAACATCTTCGCAATCTGACCAACTTGGTTTTCAATGGTCTGCATGGAAGCCTTTTGCCTTCTCAACTCACTCTCGTGCCTCGTGAAACGACCGTCATACTCCTTGAAGCGCTTTTCATTTTCGACTCTTTGAGAATTTTGACCAGCCAAGAGTTGACTAAACATGTCCTGCACACTAGGTTCATTAGTTGAAGGCATCTGCTGAGGCCGAGGTGCACCGTATCCTCCAGGATCTGGGGGCGTGGAACGAATCTGGGTGGATGCTGATTTGACGCTTCAGACTTCCAACTGAAATTTGGGTGATTCTTCCATCCCAGATTGTACGTATTGCTGTAGGGATTATGCTTAGGACGGTATTGGTTTCCCATAAAATCTACATGCTCGTGTGAAACCTCTCCAGTCGGAAAATCGCCTTCATGATGCTCCCCCACTCGAGTGGATCTCCATCACTTGATCAAACTTTGAAGATAAGGCATCCATTCATGCTGTGATGGCGGTGAAATTATTCACGTGATGAACTCCCTGTCTAGAACTCTTCCCTCTTGGTGGCTGCTGTGTCCGATTCTTCAAGGCACATTTCTCTAAGATCTCAAATGCCTCGTTGGCATTTTTCGTGCCTATGTCTCCGCCTGAATATGTATCGACCATCATCTGCCCTTGACCATCAAAACCATGGTAGAAGATCTGACATTGTTGCCACTTGGGCAACCCGTGGTGTGGGACCTTTCGCATGAGCTCTTTAAACCGCTCCCACGCCTCAGAGAGGGGCTCATCATCGTCCTGACGGAAGTTAAGAATCTTGGTTCTTAACCGAACAGTTTTCTCTAGGGGAAAATATTTTTGAAGGAACTTCTCAGCTAATTGATTCCACGTAGTGATAGACCCAGCTGGAAGTGAAAGAAGACACTCCTTAGCTCCATCACGTAAAGAGAACGGAAAGAGCCGAAGGCGTATTGCATCCGATGATGCATCACGAATGGTGAATGTGGCACAAACCTCCAGAAACCCAGCAATATGGACACTAGGATCCTCGTGATCCTTGCCATAAAACTGAACCGCATTCTGCAGCATCGAAATGGTACCAGATTTGATCTCGAAATTATTATTATTGATTGTAGGTGTATTGATGCTCGCAGGTAAACCCTCAAGTGAAGGCTTTCCTATGTCGTTTAGAACCCTTGTTTCCTCTTCGTCTGCCATTTCTACGTGAACCTCGTGGAATGTGTCGTCTCCCAATGCGTCTACCTCGATTGTGGCGGCCACCCTACGGGCCCGCTCCCGCAGTCTTCGATGAAAATTGCGCTCTGGCTCCGATGAAGGATCAACAACTTCAGCAACTGGGGTTGAGGACATGCACGACCTGTAAGGAAAAAGAAGGAACACAATGCCCTATGTATACACAAAGATAAAAGAAATAAAATAAGACAAACAAAAAACAACTAGACAAAATCTCTATACACTTTTCACAATGATTTAACAAGTAACTCCAACCATTCTTAAGAAGACCGAGTCCCGGCAACGGCGCCAAAAACTTGATATGCGTGAATTAGATATATTTTATTTCTATGATTTTCGTTCACACAAATTATGTTTTAAAATGACTTTTACTTAAAACCAACTACACACACAAAGGGCAAGTGTACCCGTCAGGTAGTAGTACAGTCTATCGGTAAGAACCGGATATCAATCCGTGGACTCAGTGTCTCAATACTAGATCTTTGTTACTTTTAAATCTGGTTCAATGGGTGAATTGATTTCTTGACTTTTTAACTATTATGAAAATATAATAATTAACTATTTGAATTGATAAAGAATAATAATTAAGAAAGGTTGCTTAAATTAAGTATCCACTAATAAACATATGACATCAATTGAGGAAAACTAATGGTGATGCAAATTCTAGATTCAACTAAGTTTCCATTCAAGGTTTCCTAGTTTTATAAATCTTGGGAAAATTATAACGAAATAACATTTTAATCACCTAAGATTCATTCTTTTTAAGCTCACTTGCTAAGTTGATGTTAATCTTTAAATATGAGTTAATTGTTTGTCAAAACTCCTAACTCTATAACTTAAGGTAAACTAACATGAACAACACATTAGTCACCCTAACTTGGTTTCAAGTAAATGATATCTTCAACAAGTTCTTGACATGAATCACAAGCATGGTCATGCTAGATAACAACTTTAGCCTAAATCATCAATCCAAACATGAACACAAACTATAGAATCCATATAAACATTCATATGATCTTTTCAAATCCAACTGTAAGAATTCATACTCATATTGAAATCATCATCCTAATCATGTTGCAATTACCATTCCTAGTTTCATGCTATGAATCAAATCAACAACTAACAAGATTCAATAATCATAATCTCTACATGGGCTTTCCAACACTACATGTAAATTTTTATGATCAAACATTCAAGAATAATAACTTTAGACATGAACATGCATTCCAAGAACAAGGTTAAATATCATCATGAAGATTAACATACAACAATCACCACATCTATTTCCATGTTGTCAAGTGTTTATTAGCTTCAACAAAATTCAAGCAACACAAATGTTTAGCCTAGAAGGCTCATGATAACTAAGACAAATATAAAGTAATATGGATTGTGCATGAATAACAAGTGAAATACTAGTGTTTAAGACAAGGTAATTAGCAAAATGAGTTGAATTATCAAGTGATACAACCTCCTAAAGGCTCCTTCTTCAATCTCCAAGCTTCCAAGATCAGCTTCTTGAGAAAGAAATCCACCCAAGTGGTCCAACTCCCCTTCAAATGAGCTGAATTCATGTATTTAAGCTACTGGGCATTTGGCACGACCATGCCACCTTTTGGCAGGGTCGTGCTTGGTAAGTGGCAGGTGCCTTTCTGAGTTGTTGACCAAGTTTGATGCCAAATCCGGAAAGATCCCGCTAAAATTTCCCCGAGGTGGCAAGACCATGCCAAATAGTGGCACGGTAGTGCTTATCGATATCGTACTCGGAAATGACTAAGTTGATTTTGGAAATTAGCTGATCAGGGCTTGTGATTGCACGCACAGTGTCGTGCTTGGGGTTGGCACGGTTGTGCCAAGTGTTGGACTGGCTTGGTTTGTGTAGTCTGATGATAGTGCTCGTGATAGTGCCAGCTTCTGGATGCTTGGCACGGTTGTGCCATATCTGGCAGTTTAGCTGAAATGTTCCATTTTTTCTCCAAATCGCTCCAAAAGCCTTTGTTTCTTCACCGGGCCGAAGTCTGGACCTGCATTTTCACAAACAACTCAAATGAGTATCAAGATCAATGAAAACACAACGAATTTCTGCATTAATGGGGAATATTTGATGTTTAAAAGATGCATAAATTCTTATACATCAACACACTATAAAGAATCACTCGAAGAGGCAGGATCAAACCCAACCTCCTTAGCGAATCTAGATGAAGGCGATAAAAAGGCTTACGATCTAGAGAAAAAGGATTTTGCTATCCTAACACAGGCACTCCATAAAGATATCTATCATCAGTTTGTGTACTGTACGACCACGAAAAATCTGTGGGATACCCTGGAAGCAAGAGAAGAGGGTAATGCTGCAACCAGGAAAATTCGGCATGATCTGCTTAAGAAGGAGTTTGAAGGCTTTATGTTCATGGAAAATGAAACGTTGAATGATATGACCACACATTTTAGCATCTTCTTAGTGAAACGTACTCTTACAAAGTGTTAGCATCTCCGCAAGAAATCGTGATTCGCTTTGATGACGCATTACCACCAAAATGGGGTCAATTTATTGACTTATTAAAACATACAGGTGTTTTGGACTCAATCAGTATTTATGAATTTGTGCAGAAATTGGAAAACAAGAATGAAGAGGAACTTCGGAAGGCACAAAGAGTCACTGTTCCACAAAATCCTGAGATGTACTTCGGAGGTTTTAATACAGGTATTAGTGCAAGCCAGCAACCAAAGCTTCAAACTGCGTTTGTGTCAAATGTGAATCCCTTTCTACCACAACATGTTCAAACAAATCAGTCTGCAAGCTCAAGTACTCAAGCTTATGGACAAGTATCTGATCCAAAAGCCTTTCTACCACAACCACAAGATCTAGCATCTCAAGTTCCACATCAAGCTCCTCAACAAGCTTTCTTTGGTAACAACTTTCAAGCCACAAACCCCAACACAGGCATGACACGTCACATCTCTCAAAAGTCAGTGTAGAAGTTACACAGGAACATATGGAACTTCTAAACACAATGGTTAGTGCTTATTGTGGTTTAGTCGCCGGTCAAATAGGGAACATCAATTTGACTAATGAAGACTACCAACAAATTGACCAAGATGAGATGGAGCTGATGGATATCAAGTGGGCGTTTGCCAGTGCGGTGAGAAGAGCCAAGGATTATATGAGCAGAACAAGAAGAACCAGTTTGGAAAGCAAGAAGGATACAAAATATGGTTCTAATAAAAACACCGTTACTTGCTTCAACTGTGGTGAAAGAGGTCACTTAAACGTGAGTGCACAAGGCCCAGCAAACAAGATAATCACAACCCCTTCTGAAATCAATCTCAAACATCCAACACAGCTCAAGTTAGCAATGATAAAAGAATAGTAGCTGTTGGCAACCCAAACAACACCAATCAATCAGGACATTCAAACAACACGCACAGAGCTTTGGTAGTTCAATCTGATGAAGTATGAGATTGGTCAGTATAGTTGGAACTGAGAATAACAGAGGCACTGCATGTTATGCCAAGATCATCAGTCAAATCAAACATGTTCACAGCATTGAGAGTTCAGATGATGATGATGCTTCAGGATATATTGGTAGTTCTGATGAAGAATGCTCAAGTTCAGGTGGTTATGGATCTGATTCAGACATCGGAGAGGGAAGTGATGCTGAGGTCAGATTGCTGAAAGAAGCGAGAAGATGAAGAGTGAAAATGTGGGCTTGATGAAGAAAGCCGAAGCTGCATCAAAGGAAACAGAAAATTTCTTTACAAAAGGTGTAGCCTTCCTTCATTATACTGCCTTCATGGAAAATGTTGCCGGTTCGACAAGTCAGGTAAATTCCGACTCTCCTAAAGTTTGCAATGACTGTGCTGAATTAAAATCAAATTTGAAACGATTAACAATCATAATCAAAACTTAGTTGTTGAACTATCTAAATGCAAAGAGGCAAACTTGGCTTTAACTCGAAACGAAAAAGAATTCAAATCTGTAATAGAAACTCTTAAGAAAAGCGATTCTGAATTGACAAAAACAGTTTTGAATAAACAGGCAGGAATTAACAACTACATTAATCTCCTAGAAGAAACAAAGAAAGAGTTAGCCATCTCCAAATGCGAACATGATGCGATCAAGCTAAAATTGGATAGTTATTCTAACTCCCGATATGTGCTTAATCATATCATTGATGTTCAAAAGCTAAAAGGAGATGTTTAATGCATAGGGTATAAGTCGTGTCCACCTCCAATGAAACACATTTATACCAAATTGCATGATGAAGAGGAAATGCCACGCTTGGAACCCTCCATACCTCTTAATCCTGAAGAATTTGCAGCAGGACTAGGGTTCAAGCTAGAAAATTCCTTGGTTGAATCAAGAAAGTCTGAGAACTCATCATCAGCTGTTAATCAGAACCCCTCTACAGTAGAGGAGGATGATTCATCAGATGATGAGTCGGAGAAAATTGATCAAGATCAATCTCTTGACGAAGAAAAGGGAATAGAATGTCTGCTACTCCCAGTGTAAAATTGTCGAAAATCAAGAGAATGATCCCAAGAAATATGTCAAGAAAAAAGTGTCTACAGATGAAATGATAATGTGTTGTATACCTTGGTTGGAGATAAGAAGATCTATTCTAACAAAGATTTTCCAATAAAAAATGTAAATCCAACCTCCATTGATCAAGTTTTTGAAAAGTCAACAACTAAATTTTTGGAGAAGTAAAACTCAATCAAGTCACAACCATTATCAAGTTCAAGAGAAAAACGCCAAGAAAAGCGAGTTGAAAAGCCTAAAGTACCACAACCAAAGGTTGAGACAAAAGGCACTCGCTACAAGAGAAGCTTAAAAATGTTAAATTTGTGAGTTCTACGGGTACTGATAAAGTCGAAACTTTTGAACACATGTCTAATGTAGATTTTGTAAACAAAGTCAAGATTTTACAACGAAACAGTGAAAACCATTACACCCAACATACAAACGGGTGTGATGAAAATAAACCTAGTACCTCAAGACCCACAAGTTCAACATCAAGCCATGAAACACGATCTCCTAAATTTGTTGAAAGGAGAACATGTTTCAAATGTGGAGAATTTGGCCACATTATCATAAATTGTACCAACCCAACAAAGCCAAGATTTGTTGAGAAAGCCCCTTCTGAACCAACTTGCCAACGTCGATCTGTTTCTCCAAAACAAGAAAAACAAACTGTTAAAGAATAAGAAGAAAAACAGAGATGAAAACAAGTGAAAGTAATTGAAAAAGCTTTGAAACCGGATTCTTCAGAAAGGAATCCAAGATCTTCAAATTTATTAAAGCCAGAAAGTGTTAAAACTGTAAATAATAATCATTCTGGTAAATAACATAAATCTTGGAAACCTAAGACCGGTGATGGTTCAAGAGGAGGCACACAGTTTGCAAATCATCAAGAAATAGAAATCACATTTCTTGATGATAAGGGTTGACCCAAGACCACTAAGGCTTGGGTCCCCATCTCAAACTGATCTGGTTTTTGAAATGTGCAGGGTGTTCCAGGTGGAACTGTGAATAGTCATTGGATTGTTGACAATGGAGCATCTAGGCACATGACAGGCGACTTACGACTCCTTTATGATGTGAAAAGCATTAGGGGTGGTTATGTTGCTTTTGCTGGTGACAAAGGTGGATACATCTCTAGAGAAAGAATGGTCTCCAATGGTGTTGTGAGTTTTGACAAGATCAGTTATGTTCAACAAATTGATCACAATCTTCTTAGTGTTTCTCAAATCTGCGACAAGAAGTTCACGGTTCATTTTGATGATACCGGATGCAATGTGCTGAAACCTGGTTTCAAGATTCCCAAGGAATGGATCCTCCTTTCGGCTCCAAGAATCAACGACTTGTATATTCTTGACATGAGCCAAGCTATTACCACGTCTGCACAAGTCACATATTTGTCTTGAAAGCCACCGAGAAGGAATCAATCTCTTGGCACAGACGAATGGGATACATTCACCTGAGGAAGATGAACTATTTGGTGAAGAACAATCTTGTGAATGGTGTGTCAGTCAAAAAGTTTCATCTTCAAGACGTCTGTGTATCATGCTAAAAAGGAAAGCAAGCAAGAAAATCTCATCCTGTGAAGAAGATCAATACTAAAAATATGCCTCTGGAACGTCTTCATATGGACCTTTTCGACCTATGAAACACAAGACCACCTTTGGTGATTCATACTTTTAGTAGTTACTGATGACTACTCTAGATTTTCATGGGTGAATATGTTGGCACACAAGAGTGAAGTTCCCGAAATCCTCAAGAATCTCCTAACTCTGCTTGAAAATTATACAATTTAAAGATAAGGAGAATCAGAAGCGACAAGGCACCAAATTCAAGAATCAAGTTATGGACGAGTTCTGTTCTTCTAAAGGACTTCTGCATGAATACAGTTCTTGATACACTCCACAACAGAATGGTGTCGTTGAGAGGAAAAATAGAACTCTAATTGAAACAACAAGAACTATGCTAGTAGAATCAGAACTACCTGTTCAATTTTGGGGAGAAGCTGTGGCTACTGCATGTTACACTATGAATAGAGTGGTTACGGTGAAGAGGCACGGGAAAACATGTTTCAAGTTATTACACAAAAGGAAATCGGATGTTTCTTTCTTAGAACCTTTTGGAACTCCATGTACAATGATTGATCCACATGGTAAATTTGGTCCGAAGGCTATCGAAGGTTTCTTCCTTGGATATGCAACTCCTAATTCAGAGTGTGGAATTTGTCAACAAAGAAGATTGAAGAAAGGGGTGAAGTCAAAGTTCAAAGATATACTGAATCAATAAGAGCTCTGGGTGCTCCTTGGATGTTTGACTATGATGGGCTGTTTAACTCCTTTAATCTGCCAACTTTTGATTATGCTTCTGCAGCGGCTCAAATGTTACTAGAAAGTGATGCTGCAATTGATTCATCATTGGTTCGACCAGTTATTGTTAACCCTCAAGTGTCTACTTCGGTTAACAATCTTGTTCAAAATGAGGACATCGAAGATGCTGATGACTATAATGTTTCATCAGAAGATGATGAGTTCCATGATGCAAATGAAGTTACTTCTGCTCTGGTTCCTGGAGTTTCAGATGTCACATCAAATATTTAGAATCTAGGTACAACTGAAGGTCATGCGTCTACTTCATCATCAAATCCAGCAAAGGAATTGATTGTTGATCTAAATATCAACAATCTGGGTATAAATTCTCGAGTTCCTGATGTTCCTGAAACTCGAATTCATAATACTCATCCTCAGCAGAACATTATTGGATGTCCATAGTGGTGTGCAGACTCGTAATCAACTCAGGAATAATCAGAATGCTGGATTATATTCGGTTATTAGGGAATCTTGGGAACAAAATGATTGGTCCTTTGCTGCTATGTCTGCCAAGTTGAACCAAAATCTTGGAAGGAGGCTATGAAAGAAGACTCATGGGTTGAAGCTATGCAGGAAGAACTTCAACAGTTTCAGAAGTTAGGCATCTGGAAGTTGGTTGACAGGCCTGACAACTATAAGAAGATTGGAACTAGATGGGTTTACAAATGCAAGAAGGATGACCGAGGTGTTGATGTGAGAAACAAAGCAAGATTGGTCATCCAGGGCTTTAATCAGGTGGAAGGCATTGATTACAATGAAGTTTATGCACCAGTAGCTCATCTTGAGGCCATAAGAATCTTCTTGGCTTATGCGTCCTACAAGAAATTTATTGTTTATCAAATGGATGTGAAAAGTGCATTTCTTCATGGTGTGGTTGAAGAAAAGATATATGTTGAGCAACTACCTGGTTTTGAAGATCCAATCCATCCTGACAAGGTTTGGCTTCTCAACAAGGCGTTATATGGTCTTCATCAAGCTCCATAGGCTTGGTATGAAACGTTGTCTACCTATCTTCTGAAGAATGGTTTTCAAAGTGGATTGATCAATTGTACTCTCTTCATCAAGGAACAGAATGAGGGCTGGTGCATGTGTATGTTGATGATATTATATTTGGGTCTACAAACGAAAAGATGTGCAAAGAATTTAAGCAGGTGATGCAAGAGAAGTTCGAGATGAGCGCAATGGGAGAAATGACTTTCTTTTTAGGTTTGCAGGTTCAACAATCTAAGGAAGGGATTTTCATCCATCAAACCAAGTATGTTGGGGATATTCTCAAACGATTTCAGATGGAAGACTCAAAGCCTTTGGGAACTCCATTAGCTCAGAATCATGGGATTACTCCTAACAGAATGGTGTGAACATGTAGAACCATCTCTTTATCGTGCAATGATCGGATCTCTCATGTATCTTACTGCTTCAAGACCCGATATAATGTACCCGACATGTCTTCTAGCTCGCTACCAGTCCAGTCCGAAGGTTTCTCATTTGATGGCTGTGAAAAGATCTTTCGTTATTTGAAGGGTCGGCCGGACACTGGTCTCTGGTACCCTAAGGATGATAACTTTGATTTGAAAGCATTATTCTGATCATGGCGGCTGCAAGATCGATGCAAAATCAACATCAGCAGGATGTTAGTTCTTGGGAAATCGCCTAGTCACATGGCAGTGCAAGAAGCATACTTGTGTAGCTACGTCAACCTGTGAGGCTGAGTATATTTCGGCTTCTAGTTGCTGCTCTCAGGTTCTACGGATCCAACAGCAGATGCGGGACTACGGTTTTGAATTTCTAACTACTCCTATTTTTGTTAATAACGGAGCTGCTTTACAGATCACTCGTAGTCCTGTACAACACTCAAAAACCAAACACATTAAGATTAAGTATCATTTCATACGAGATGTTATGAAAAGAAACTTATCAATGTTGTTAAAATCCAAACCGATCACCAACGTGCCGACCTGTTTACCAAAGCCTTTGATAAATCTTGTTTTGATTATCTACTTTTGGTCAATGGCATCAAGGTGAAACCCGAGTAATCCATTTTGGCTAATCATTTTACGTACATATTTTCTTAAAAATCTAAAAATTATAAAAAAAAAATTCTATTTCTCTTAGTTTTATTTTTTAGGGGGAGAATATTTCAAGAATATACAAAAACATGAGAAAATATAAAAATACAAAAATATGTCTTTTATCTAGTTAAGTTTTTATTACCTTCTTTATTTAAGGGGGAGAAAATTTAGAAAAATATAAAAACAATAGAAAAACAAAAATAAAAAATGAGTTTCTTGGATAGATAAGTTGAAGATGATGAAATACACGGTAATCTGTCATAAACAGTCAAGAACAAAGAACGAAAATTGATAAGCAGCTTTACTAATGATGTATCGGTAAGCTCACAATCAGATTAAAATGTGCAGGTTGATATAAACATAACGGACTGCAAGTCAGGTGGGAACCATTCATTGGCATATGGTCTTGGTACCGAAATTTCGTTTGATAGTGTGCCGAGGTTCTGAGATATGCGGTCTTTATGTTGTCTTATCATCTGGGTATCATGGTTGAATCTTTTGTCGAAAAATAACGGTGACGCAAGTCTAGAACTTCCATGATACCATACATACATGTAAATACTGCATACGACCATCAATAAGTGATAAAAATATCACATTCACCCAAAAATAAGTGATACAATATCACAGCTTCATGCGGGAGCTAAGTTCGTCTCTTTGTCGGTACGATGGTACTAACTTGTTCACGGACTTACTCCCGTGCCCTGCATGCATATGAAAATCAAGTTCCTCATCAGTAAGTGATTTAATCACATAGGGCTTGTTTTCAATCAAAATAAGTGAGTATCTAACATCATATACGTCAAAAAGATGATAAGTGAGTATCTCACATCACCGGTAAGATTTTCTCTCGTGCATATCTTGATACGGGAATGTGTCGTGAAATGGTTGAACACCGGCTAGTAAGTATAAATCATACATTAATCATATCTCTTAATCATGATTACATCTGATAATTTGAGCTTAAATGGACAACAATACCGATAATCATAGTAGAATACTTATTTATTTAATTTGATATTTTAACAAAACCTGTTTTTGACGAGATTAAAAGCTGGTATGATTCTCTTACCTGGAAACTCTGAAAAAGATTGTCTGGTAAATATATAGTTTATATTTTAGTAGTTGCTTTAGTTTAGTTTACTTTGTTGTTAAATTAAGTTCTTTTTTGAATTATCCAAAATTGAAGCTCAAAGGCTTTCTACAAAGATTCGCCCTAAAAACCATTCGCTTAGATATCACAACTTCATAAAAAGTACTTTCTTACAACAGTAAACTCATCTCAAAAGAACAAAATCTGTTTTAACAAGCACTTTTCCTAACTTAACTTTGTGATTAGTGTGGATATGTGCAAAGTTTTTAAACAGACCCGCGAAAAAAACCTAAGGTTCTCGAAGAACTGAAAGTCCAGTTTATGAAAGACCTGGACCCATACGAATTAAGGATCATTCGTACGAACCAGCATGCTTCGTACGAATGACCCTTTGGTTTTGTACAAATCAGTGCTTCGTACAAAGCTAGGTTGTTCACACAAGTGTTTGTGATGTGGTATATAAGGTGATGAAGTTCTATGGTGGAACTTCAGTTTCACTTTGCTCACGTCATTCTTACACCTCCCTTCAAGTTGTATTTGATTTCTTTAAGGTATACTTAAAATGTTTGGCATACTTTGAAGTTGAACAACTTAAATTTTATCTGACCTTGTGACCATGACTGACAAGAACAACAAACTTTAAACGAATCATTTTTAACCGAAAAACAAGTAACTTTCTATGAAACTGTTTGTACGAATTAGATTTGTGAATTAAACATCATTCGCATGGAAAATTGATCGTTCGTACGAGTAATCTCTCCGTAAGATTGAATCAGTTTCTTGTTTCTAAATCAGAAGTTCATAAAAATGAGTTGTTCTTCGTACGAATAAGGTGTTATTCGTATGCATTAGTATTTCTTTGTTCAGGGAATACATACATACATAAAGTATGAAATAAAACTTTTTGTGTACATTCCCTGATAAATTTGTGTTCTTATCCTATTTGACTTATGTGTACAGAATGGAACAAAAAGAACATAAAATAAAACCAGCAACAAAGAGAACAGACAAGTCGGAAGTGGAAATTATGTCTGAACCAAGACATAACATTGTGGCCTACTTGGATCCGGAAGATAAATTTGCTGAATACAACGGTATAATGAAGTTTTTGTGCGATTCAAGGATACATTATGCTATCACGCACAAGACTACAGTATACAAGACGTTGATCAAGGAATTTTGGGATTCGGCTACAGCTATTGAAGAAAGTGGGTAGGATCTTATCCGCGGGAAACTAAATGACTTGAACGTAGATATCTCTGTTGAAACCATTAACTCAGTATTGCAGCTTGGTGATGATCCTGAAGCTCCATTCTTATTATCATTAAATTGCCAGCGTGGATGTTTACTTAGAATGAAATGCGTTGGAGATTTTCTCGTGGGACAACTAAACAAAGCATGGTTGTCACTCTGATACAAGTTCTTTCTACATGTTTTAATTCAGTGTTTGAGCAACAAACGAAGTGGTTATGACATGGCGAATGATGACTTAGTTGGAATGATGATAGCTTTGACATTGAACAAACCGTTTAGTGTTTCAAAGTATATTTTTGCAAACATGAAAGAAAACATGAGAAGAACCGGATATGGTGGAAACAAGTTTTGGATGTATCCTCTTTTTCTCCAAATGATTCTAAATGTGCAACATCCGAGTCGTCCAAAGAACGGCAACGATGTTTTAAAAGTTGAAGCTATGATGGAACATTCATTGAAGATCTTTAGGGGTGTGGTAGTCAAACGTTACAAGGAAAGCACACCTCCTGGCAAGTTGATCGGTTTTCTGGCAAATGATCAATATGTTTTACCTGAAAACGACAAGTGGCAGCCATGATGATAGTGACTCAGATAATGAAGAACCAACTTTAAAAAGGTTGATCGAAGATAAGTTGGGTCGTAAAAAGGGAAAGGGTAATGATGATGACAGTGACAATGTTGGTAATGACTGTGCTAGTGAACCAGTTGCAGATGTCCAACCTACTGTTACAGCAGAGGAGTCTGAACCTGTAATGATGAGACCTAATACAATTTCTGAACCACAACCTACAAATACCAGAGCAGCTGAAACACCTTCGGCTGAAGATACTCCAGTTTGACCACAACCTACTACTTCTTCAGCTCAACAATTCCAATCTACATCTCACCAAAGTACAGAACGGGAGCAGTCGTTTATTCTCTGAAATGGAAAAGGATGAGAAAGTGGATTTTCTGTTCTCTTAGTTGCAAGCTGCGGAATCCAGATTAACAAACATTCGGAGTTTATATCTTCAAATCATAACACGGTTGTGAAAAAACAGTTGGAGATAAATTCCTTGAAAGAGACTGTTAGCAAACATGAGTCTGAAATTGCTCAATTAAGAAAAGAAAATGAGCAACTGAAGGCTGCAGATGCTGAAAGAGCAACTCAGCTACAACAGATGAGGGAAGCTGATAACTCTCATGGAATTGAGATAAACAGGCTGAAAGAACGTAGTGCGGCTGTACAACGATCGGCGGAAACATTAACTACTAAGCATAATGACTTAAGAGAATGGTATCATTATCAAAATGCTATGCTGGTTGAAGGCTTTAATGGTATTAAAGACGTATTTAAAATGAGCAGAAAGCGAGTGAACATTATGTGGAATGAGAGATGCAAAGCAAAGGAGACCAAACGTCAACATGATCCTGTTAGTGAAGACACTGGCAATCCTAATGCTTCGGCCTCATCCTCACAACCAAAAGTTTATGCATCAACTCCAGTGGTAGAGTCTAATGTACAGCAGATCGTGACCGATCCAGTTACCTCAAGCAGCAATCAATAGGAAACAGGAAAGGTTTGATGTTTATTGAAAGTTTGAGGACCTGATACTCTATCATCAATGGATAATAGATCTTCAGGGCGAGTTTGTTAATACTCCAGGACATTCAAGTATGAAGAACAAGGACCAAAGACCAAACAACAACCAAGAGGGAGTTTGTTGATACACTTTTGTGTCTGTCGCTTTTCTTAGTTACGTCTGTAATTGTACGGTCTTTGTTTACAGTGTCTATATAGTCTGGTCGTGTTGACCAAATCAAGATATCCTCCTATCTTGGTTTAGTACGACGTTTAGTTTGTTTATGTTAAACAATTGCATGTGTGCATACTGTTGAGTCTTGTTTAGTCATGTCTGTGACACGTTCTCCAAGGGAAACACTTTGTGTAAGTGGACACGTTTCGTACAAGCAAGGTGTTACTCGTACGAGTCACATACTATTCGTATGAATGAGTTCATAGAATCAAGTGTCCAGCTTGATTCATATGAACAAGTTAATGCTTCGTGCGAGCCTGTTTATTCGTACAAGCATCCTTGGAGAATATCCTTTGTGGATTTTGGTGTTTCGTATGACCAGCAACATACTTCGTACTGTTGCTAGGTATGGACTCTATATAAGCAGACATGCACTTCTCAGTATTAGGTTGGTCGAGTAAGTGAGACACCAGTGAACTAGAGAGAGACACAAGAGCACAGAGAGTGTTGCATGAGTCTGTATAAGCATTGTTTGTATATGTTTGTACTAGTTCTCTTCAGTTAATCAAGATATTGAATCTTTGGTTATCTTGTGTTCTTACTTTGCTGTGGTTTGCATTCATACGAGGATTCCGCACTCATACCTGTGTTACATGAACAAGGAAGCAGGTTTATCTTGATCCTCCAGTGGACCTTCAGGAGTTGATGCTGGTGTAGATCCTGTCATGTCAAATTTCTCTAACACATCATGAACATACTTCGACTAATGAATAAAGATACCATCAGGCAATTGCTCAACCTGAAGTCCTATAAAGAACTTCATCTCCCCCATAACACTCATTTCGAATTTCTTCTTCATGACTTCTTCGAAGCCTTTGCACAGCTTATCATTTGTCGATCCAAAGATGATATCATCCACATATATTTGTACCAAAATCAGATGACCATTTACTTCCTTTGTGAAGAGGGTACAGTCTACTGTTCCTCTAAGAAAGCCGTTGTCAAGAAGATGTCTTGAAAGCATTTCATACCAAGCTCTCGGGACTTGGTAAAGACCATATAAAGCTTTGTTCAGAAGGTACACTTTATCCTTGTGTATAGGATCGACAAACCCCGGTGGTTGTCGACATACACCTCCTCTTTGACTTTTCCGTAAAGGAAAGCAGATTTGACATCCAATTGATACACCATGAAACCTTTCCAAGAAGCAAAGGCCAAGAATATGTGAATAGTTTCTAGACGAGCGACTGGGGCGTAGACTTCAGCGTAGTCTATCCCTTCTTGCTGGTGAAAGTCCTGGACCACGAGCCGAGCTTTGTTTCTGACCACTATACCTCTATCATCTCGCTTGCACTTGAAGACCCATCGTGTATTGATCTTTTTATGATGATCTGGTAGGTCGATAAGCTTCCAGACTCCTAGCTCCTGGAATTGAAGCAACTCTTCCTGCATTGCCTCCACCCAACTTTCTTCTTTCAACGCATCTCTCAGTTTCCTGGTTCAACCTGTGAAACAAAACAACTGTAAGAAAGTCTGGTTTGTAATGGAGCAATAATGGTATAAGAACAGCTTAGATCCTTGTTGATCTGATTGCGAGTTTTCACTCCAGTTTGTAAGCTGCCGATGATATTCTCCGATGGATGATAAGATAGTGTCCTTGGCATTACTTAACTCGGAACATCCACTTGACTCTGCAAATTCGTGATCACTTCATCAACAACCGGTGCCGAAGATGTAGCTTCATTTCTGACATTGGATTAATTAGCTTGAGCATTCAGAAAGCTTTCCATATGCTTAGATCCTTCATCAGAACTAGATCCTCCATCATCAAATGTTGGTTCACGATCAGAGTCGGCATTACTCGGTTGTTGGGCAGATGATTCAGCAGTGTTCAAGATTGGCACATAGATGGATTCTTGAAGAGTAGTGCTCGGACCTACATCAGAAGTGTTAGAGACAGGAATTGATGGGGAAATCACCAACTGTCTAGAAACTTGCTCTTGATTAGAGATATGATGATGTTGAAAAAGTATAACAAGTTCTTCTTCTGACGGAACTTCAGGTAGGTCAAATGAATTCCACAAACTTCGTAGTTGAACAACCATGGATCCCCAGGCTTTTGCGTTGGCGTAGTATACCGTTTACAATCAACATGCTGTGCAAGAATAACCTGGTTTAGACTTGGCAAGAAGACACGCTTTTGTGGACTAGCATAACCAACGAAAAATCCTTCCAAGGATTTGGCTCCAAATTTATCGTCCGGGTCCAATACAGTACACGGCGATACAAAAGGCTCCAAAAACGCGAGGTTCGGCTTCCGTTGGTTTAGCAGTTCAAAACAGGTCTTGTTGTGAGGCTTGACTGTTAACACACGATTGAGGGTGTAGCACGCTGATGCGACTGCTTCGCTCCAGAAACTTATTGGCAATTTTGAATCAGCGAGCATGGTTTGGCAGTCTCGATTAGTGTGCGATTCTATGGTTAGCAACTCCATTTTGGTTGAGGAGTATAGGGAGCACTGAATTCGTGAAGAATCCCCTCTTCGTTGCAGAATTCGAGCATCCTTTTATTCTTGAACTCGGTACCATTGTCACTGCGGATTCTCTTGATAGGCAAGTGATATAGGTTTTCAAGCTTCCTGAAGACAATCATAAGACTTTCAAACGTTTCATCTCTGCTTTCCAGAAAGAAAACCCATGAGAATCTTGAGAAATCATCTGTCACGACCAGGCAATATAGATCTCCAGAAATGCTTTTCACGTATACTGGCCCAAAGAGATCCACATGTAGCCTCTCTAGTGGTAGCTTGATAGAATTTAGAAGCTTTCTTGGGTGTGATTTCTTATGTTGTTTCCCTTCTTACAGCTCAGAAAATTATCAGATAAATGAAAGTTCTTCATATTAACACCCTCCACTAGGTCGGTTTTGCACCAAATAATTCATCTTTCTCAAGTGTATGTGCCCCATCTTCCGATGCCATAAGATTGACTCCTTCTCGGTTGGTTTAGAAACAAAGCATGAACCTTCTTAGATGTAGGGATGCGACGCTCATGTCTAGAACATAAAGATCATTTTCTCTTGGAGCGCGCATGAGGATCCACTCCTCAGGAATTTTGAATCCCGCCTTGAGAATTAAGCATTCTTTGTCGTTGAAGTGTGTTGTGAACTTTTTGTCACAAATTTGCGAAATACTCAGTAGATTGTTCTCCAGCTCCGCAATGTAGTTCACCTTGTCGAAGGAAACCACTCCATTCGTAAGAATACCTTCTCCGACGATTCTTCCACCTTGAGTTCCAGCAAAACCAACGTACCCTCCTCAGATAGCTTTGACGTCGTGCAACAACGCAAGCATCCCAGTCATGTGTCGTGAAGCTCCACTATCCATAATCCATTTTGACATGATCAATCTCGGGAGCCCCTGCACACATGAGGAAGAAACTATTTAAACAGAGAAACCCAAGCCTGCTTGGTCTTGGGTGGGTTTGGAATATCAAACTTCGGACCAACTTTGATTTTGACATTCTTTTTGGCCTCTGTTTTGGCTGCAACAGATGGTTTCAGTTCTACCTTAGATGGTTTGACTTTTGCAACCCATGTGTGTGTTTTCAAATGTGCCCTTTTAGTATAAAACTTTGAATCCTTTTGACGATTCTTGGTGGATGGTTCACCAATTTCAAATTTAGAATTAAGCCGAATCGTTTATTTAACATATTTGTTGGATTCAATGTTTCTTTTCAAAACTTGTTTTGGTACAACCATGGGTGCCTTTTGTTTCACATCTTTAGTAGATATGTTAGAGTTTGAAACATTTGATTTCTTTGTGAACAATGTCGTGCGATATGCCCAACATTTTTACACTTGTAGCATGTCCTGCTGTCTTTTCGGACAGAGGAATCCAAAACTTGTTTTCTACTCTATTTTTCTTTCTTGAACTCATCATTGGATTGTTTACCAGTGATCTCTTTTTCTCTTTCGGTGGTTGTCCCATAGACAAAATTGATTTTCTTTGTAAAGTTTAGCTTTTGAAACTTGTTGTTCGTTCTTTTCTTTTAAAAACTCAACCCAGCTCTCCTGTTTTCAGGATAATCTTTGTTCCTTTGATGGTAGGGTTTGTTAACACATTTTGATTTAGAATAAAATGATGCATCGTGTTTTGCTAAATCGAATGGCTCACCTCAACAAGCTTGAACAACTTTTCAACACAATCCAGATTGATATTCTAGATTGGGAAATCTTCATCAGAATATAGTTTATCAAATCCATGCATTTTGTATACGATGACGTTTGGATCAGTGTTTAAACTATTTTCTAATGATTCAACATCCGATTCAGATTTTTCAGACTCACTTTTCAAAACACTTTCAACCACGGTTTTTAACCACATCTGAATCACATTCATTTTTTGGTTTGGTGTAAGTTATATCAATGTTCGCAGGCAGCTCATTTGACTTTCCAGTTTTCAATTTTAAGTTGAGTGCCTTCTCCACCCCTGATGGTTTTTTACTTGCATAACTATTCCACATGGTGGTGGAACACGATCATAACTTGCACCTTTGTTTTCTCATTTTTAGATTATTCTTTGCTTTCGATCTTTGGAACAATGTGATCAATGACGTATGAACTTGTAGAATAACTGATTAACAATTTGTTAACCCGTTCTGTTTATATTTTCATTTTCTCAAGTTCACTTTTTAGCTCGGCGATTGTGTTTAAATGAATATTAATGGCCATTTGTTTGTCCATTACAGTCGCATTGAGCATTGAAAGAGTTCCGTCATTTTCTCTGATCACCTTCTCATATTGTTTAACAAATTTCCTTAATTTGTCATAAGCTTCTTTAGTTGATTTATAGTCACATGACAAATTATCTGCTAGACATTTTAGCTCATTGTATCGTGTTTCTTTTACGGCACATTCACTGCATGGCTCGTTGCATTTCAAGCACGGTTTTACTATCACAGACTCATATTCCGACACGTTTACCTCATTCACATTTGCCATACAAGCTTTATTGGTCTTGTCAGTCAGCTTTTCCAACGTCTCATCAACTCTCTTTTCTTCAACTTTCCGGCTTCTGTTTTTCTTCACAAGACGATCAATGACTTGGCTCAAAATAACCTGCAAAAGTTTTCAAAATATCATTAGGAGCACTGTTTAACAATTCCTCTTCTTCTGAGGATGTGTGATAATATTCTTCAGGAGCCTCATCAAAAGATGCCTCTGCATATTCTTCAGGTTCTTCAATGATTTCTGCGACTAAAGCCAAACTTTCGTTCTTTGTGATGTACTTGTTCCAGTTGAAACCTTCGTCCTCCTGAGTCACGACAAGAGCTTTGTCTTTGGAGTTTGACGATCCATCTTCGATTTGCACCATTCTTGCCCCTTCTCTCGACATTTGAAACATGTAACTTTGGACTTGTCGAAGCCAAGTTTCTCATCTAATCCTCCCAAATTCTCTTTTCCGGTGATCTCCATGAAACGATGCGCTCTTCTAACGATAGAAGCCACACACCATTTGATGTCATTCAATTCCATCTAGACCGGATCAATCTGATCATAATCCTCTCTCGTCATCTCAGATTTTCCAATTTTTCCTGTGACTAAACTATCGTATGATTCAAGTACCAAGGCAAATAGTGACATGTGTTGCTTCGTGGTGTTCTCGTCGAAGTTTTGAGCATTTTGGAAATCAGCAGCGATATTGCATTGTAGAACCTGTTGATTTGGATTAGATTGATTGTTCTGGTTGATCTAGGGATTGCTCGAACTATGGGATGACTGTGGGCCTGGAGACGGATTCGGGTTGACAGAAGCAAACGATTGAAAGACGGATTCGGGTTGACAGAAGCAAACGATTGAAAACCACTATGTTGACTTGACGGTGGACTTGGCATGTTGAAGGCGCTGAAGGCAGTTTAGATTTTTGGAGACTGTATTTGCGCAACAGGACTACCCATGTAATACAAATTTACATCTTGTTGGATTTGGGCGCCTTTGCTCTTAGCCGTTTTCCACATCTCGAGTTCGTGCCCTTCCAATCTCTCAATAAATCTTGGTAATGAGAAATTACCATACTCCGTGCCATTCTTTAGAATAGTCAAGCAAGTAGACCATTCTCCTTGAGGAATTTGCCAGCTTATCGACTAATTCTTCATTTCTCTTCACAATTCCCATGCGCTTCATTTGCACAACCAAGTGACAGTATCGTTCAATTAATTGCTTCACGTCTCTCCCTTGATCAAAGTAAAGATATCGAATTCTTTACTTAATAACGCTATCTTCCCTTTTCGCAACTGTGCGCTTCCTTGGAATTTCAAACGTAGAGCATTCAATAGAGATTGTGCATCATCATCATGCTGGAGGAGCGCTAAGTTATCTTCCTTGATGGCTTGCTGTAAGATGTTCATCATCTTCTTCTCGTTTATGAACTTATCCCTTTTGAATTCTGAGAGTTGAGATAACGTTTTCTCAAGACCATTCTCTCCAATCGGTGCTTGATATTTCTCTTTGTTGGCAAACTAGCAGATGAAATGATTGCTTGAACCCAATTCATGAATCTTTCACTCCAACTATCAACGTCTTCAAGGTTCATCAACTTTGGAGGCTTTGTCATCGTGCCCATCTCATTTTCGAGGTTCATATTCTGAGCTGCGGTAGTTGGGGACCGCTGAAGCAGCAAATGCATTGTAAAACTCCTCTTCTATTTTTCTACAAAAATTTCAGAAACACTCTTTCAAAAAAAAAACTGATAAGAATGACAAAAATATGACAGAATGTTCTTCGTGCGAGTAACCAGCTGCTCGTGCGACTCAGTTGTTCTGTGCGCACAGATACTCGTGTGAGTCAAGGGATTCGTGCGAGTGAGATGTTGTACGACTAAAAGGTTTACTCGTGCGACTGACTAGTTCGTGCGAATCATTGCTTCGTACGTATGACAGTTTTTAACTTGTAAATTTTAAGAAACTTGTTTGTTCATTCGTACGAATGACTAAATTTGTACGGATAGCCGTTCGTACGAGTTGTTTCTCTACTTGTACGAAACAACTCAGGTCACCAAACGGATGATTTTTACAAATTTCGACATGAATTAGGTTGATTTTAGATCTGAAGTTTTCAAGGATTGATTAGAATTGATTTTAACGTGATATACTGAAAACCTAGTCCAATTTAACCATGAATTCGTCCAAATTTGAGATCTGTATGGGAAAGTGTAGATGTAGAAAATTCCAATAGTTGAATCTGGATCTGAAACTGTTGGTAGTATGCAGAAACTTGATGTTTGTCCTCAGATCAGGCCTCAAGGCTCTGATACCAGTTGTGGGTCTCGTGGGCGGCGGTTCTAGACGGAGGTTTTGGGCGTCTGATAGTACCGATCCGGGAGAACGTATTAAAAAGGAGTAGGAATAGAATCAACGGAAGCATCTCATTCGTTCATACCGAAAGAGTATACATCTTGTGTGGCTGCCAGAGTTCCTGGAGAGAATCCGCTAGCGTTTCCCCCAGGGAACTTCCAAAACTTAACAAACAATGAACACACAACACCTATATATAGACATGAGCAGCTCGTGTGAATACGAACCACATAAGCTCACTCGTACGAGTGAGATGTGTTAGCACTCGTACGAGGCACACTATCACTTGTACGAGTGACATTTTCACTTGTATGAGGCAATTCCGTTCGCATTTGGGTCGTGTGTTCGTATCTAATCTATACAATATTCAATACACACTCTTTCTAGCATATTCGTACAGTGACGGACATAAAGTGCATCAATAAAAATCAAAGTAAACAGAACTTGTTAGGATTTTAAAGTAACAGAAAGTAAGCTTTAAAAGTAAGATTAAGTTCAACTACGAATAACTTACAATTTGAAGGGTTAATTGATTTTAAAATAACTTACGATAGATGTTGTACAATTCAAAATATACTTTTAACCACTGTTCACCATGTCTTTACAGTTGTAAAAGCAAGTCTACTAATAATTTTAGTAGTATTTGACTTTAAAATATCAGAAGTTGATGGAAAAGAATAACAGTAAAAAAAATCAAAAGATTAATACTGACATAATAGGTTGTCGTAGTATTTGACTAAAAGGGTTGGTCGCAATATAAAAATCAGAAGACTTGACTATATGTTGGTTGCAGTAAAAAAATCATTACTGTCATACCTAAACATACACGTCTACACACACAAATAAAAGCAATTCACATATCCACAGTCTAATGAAGCAAGTTATCTGTACTATATTTAAAATAAAAACGTATATAAGGAGGAAACAAGATAATTTTAAAAGGTTTTACCGGTTAATAAAGTATATCGTAAAAATCCTTTAAAACATATTGTTGAGGTTTAAACACAAATGCCATAATTTTAAATATTTTTTTTTAAATCAATTACACAAAAAAGAAATTAGTATTTGATCTTTTTAATTTATTTACGATAATGATATAGTTTTTTAATTAAAAAAATAGCATGTTACTTGCTTGATTTAGTAAAGATTCAAAATAGTCATGCACCGATCTGAATCCACCGGTCTACTATGAATACGATAATGAATTATTGGAAGATATGATATAGGATGTGCTTATTTGATAGCAGCTTTGATTTCGTCATAGGTGAAAGCCTTTTCCAGCCTCACGGTCAGATCAACAACCGAGACGTCAACAGTCGGGACCCAAAATGACATTTCGGTCAACTTCCCGTTCAATTGAGGGAGCACTTTTCCTATAGCTTATTCCATATTACGGAAAAAGATTATAACTTGTAATTTTCCAGAAATTATCAGAATTTTAAATCTGAATTCCGGAGTGTACCTTAGCGGCACCGGTGCTGCTAGGAATGATGTTGAATGAAGCAGCTCTTCCTCCTCTCCAATCCTTGGCTGATGGTCCATCAACAGTCTTCTGTGTAGCTGAATCATGAATCGGAAACAATAACCGTCAAAAAATAATTATAGTATACACAAGTATTGGTGACGAATGAGCGGGTCCAGCAGGTTGGGTAATGGGTCGAATGGGTCAAAACACTTTTTTTGTTGCTTTTTATTCAAGTAATTAATGTGCAAAACTCAAACATAATCCAACTGTATGCAATAAAGCGATTAAGTTAGGTTTAATTCTTTATAAATTTAACTTAAATGACTTTCAAGTGCTTAGAAATATAACCAAGAAAACAACCAAGAGATGAAAAACATACTAGTGATGGTGGTCATAAGACCCTCAACGATGTCGAACCTGTCATTTATAACCTACACACACGCCTTCCGTCAAATCTGAAGTAAGATAACATTGATTTGATTAGTGTTAATGAACAAAAACCTTGGCGAGAGGCGCGAGGCAGTTGGTGGTACAGTGGACATTTGAAACAATGTGAAGGTCTGGGCTGTATTCCTTCTCGTTCACACTCACAACGAACATGGGGGCATCCTTACTGGGGGCAGAGATGATGGCCATCTTAGCACCACCTTGAAAATGAGTAAAAAACTTGATTTAATGAATGGAGCTATCAGCATGTGATAGTAGGAAACCCGCGTGATGCGGCGACGACGACAATTCACAACTTGGTACTCGTTTTTTTTGTTATTTAATCAATCCTCTAGTGATATTAAAAAAGGTTAATACATTGTGGATCAGTTCAGGAAAGTTGACATGTATTATGCGTTTCAACTTATGAATGATGTTACACAAAGACCGGCTAACCACCTCAGAAAAGAAACCACTTACACCGCACTAAAAGATACATGAAACGAACCCGATTGGAACACCACTAAACCAAGGCTCAACAAGAATAACCATAAAAAACAACCCAACTCACAACAAACACACACGTCGGCTTCCATAGACTCGTCAGCTTCGTTATTACATGTTAATGGAATGTATCTTTGGCATGTCTTCACAATGAAGTTGCTCGATAGATCGTCATCATCGGCCTCACCAGCGAAAAGCAACTACAAAAACACATGAATATATATTATCATAAAAACTGGAATATACTTTAAACAAAATAAAAACCAGGCCTAGTTAGATAATTCGTCTATTATCATCTTTTATAAAAACAACAAAAACAGGTGCTCCATGTGTGTTTACACTTATAATCAATATTGTAAGAAGTTCAATTCTCCATTTAGCGATAACTGCAGAATATGAAATTGTGATTAAAAATAAGTAAATAAAATCAAACTTAACCAAGGTTAAATAACAGTTCATAAATACGTATGTTTGAAATTGGAAATCCTTGCCTTTTCATAAAACAAAACAAGTACCTGCACCAAGAAAGCCAAACAAATCATCAAATTCTATTAAACATACTCAATTAACAATAACAAAAAAAAGGATACACTTTTGGTATCTTTGCTTTCCGTACTTCATCTCTGCTCTTTGGCCACTTAATGGAGACTTGCATTAACAAATATAACCAGAAGAGAACAAAAGTAAGATCATTTCAGTTAACCTATGAGAATTAAAAAAAACAAATAACTATCAACATGTATGAAATTTCTGATGTTCCAATACAACAAAATTACCTCAGCTTCTTTTTCTTCAAGCTTTTGAGCTACACACCAAATGTTTTTTTAGCTCAGCTTAAAAAAAACACTTGACCAATTTCAACCGATCTGCTAATTCATCACAAATGTCAAACCTAGAGTTTCAATTAACGAAACCCAAGAACTAAAGTTCTTTAATTCACAAAAATCAAAAACCTTTCTTGTAAACAAAACACAAAATCCAAATTCCTCAAAAGAAATTGAACCCGTACAACAAATCTATGGTTTTACTTTGTAACTGAGAACAAGCCCAGATAACTAGAGCCCTATTATTTAGAAAAAAATGAACCTTACCATTAGAGGGTTTGAAGACAATGTATTACCAAGGTGCATTTTTGAACTCAATCTTGAACTCTTCTCAATATCTAATTAGATGTGTATTAAAAACAGCCCTAAATCGGAACCGAGAGGTCGGATTCTTCATCAATCTTGTGAAATCTTCATCGAACTGGTGAAATCGACTTCGTGTTCTTGAATCGCCAGAGAGAGAAAGGGACGACAGAGGTTTTTGAAAATGTGAGATCTGAAAATGAATCTAGAAACCCTAGATGTGTATCCCTTGTGTTTCTCTCTCTATCTGCTTAAGGGATGTTTTCAAAATGGACGATAGAGATTATGATCTATATGTTGTGTGTAAAAATGAACGGTAGAGATTGTGATCCATGTGTTGTGTTTTTAATATGCTTGAAGGCTTGTACAACATGCATTAACTCAATTTTAATAGAGGTGGCAAATGACCAAACTTGCCCTTTGATATACATCAAATGCAGCATATAAATTATGTCAAATAAGGTATAAAATCAATCTTTTTATTACTAATGTTGGGAAAGGTATTTTCTTTGTATACTTTTGATTTCCAGTATTAAAAGAGCTTAAATATACAAAAAGAACAAATTAACGGCAAAAACCATCATGAAAACAGAAGAAGGGAAGTTGATACATTATACCAACCCTCCGAGTTTCACCCAAGACCAAAAACAACGAATCAGAATACAAGCATGGGGTCATGCCACCAATGCATGGGCCGTGCCCCACTCAAGATTCCAGAAAGAAGAAGACAAACATAAGCAGACAAGAGACACGGGGCCGTATCCCATGGACACGGGCCGCGGCCAACTCCCAAATTTGCAAATCTTAGATAGTACAACAAGTACAATGGCCATGGGGTCGTGCTATGACACACGGGGTGATCTGGACTGACAAGCTCATTTAATGAAGAAAGAGAAGGAGGAGGGCACAAGGCCCTGTAATGTTTCTGTTTCCATCTATAAATATGGGTGCTTGGTTCAATTGCAATACATCCTTTGGTAAACCATTTCTCTCACATTTGCAACCACTCCACCACCATCATCCACCACAACCATTAAAGTTTAGAGTGTGTAGTAGTCTCAGGATTCAAGATTGATCGTAAGAGTCTTTGTCAAACTATGGCCATGCTTGGCTAATCTCTTACATCACTTGGTGAAGACAAAATCTTTTATGTACTACTTTTGATTTACAATCTTTGGTTAACTTTCTAATTGGGTTTGTATAATGACTTTAATAACTAGTTTTTTATATTAAAGTGGATTTTATCCTATCATCTCTTCATGTTTTGTTGATTCACTCACTCGTGCCTTTACGGTCTTTATAAAGCACGTTAACTGCCTAGAAGGGGGTTAGGAGGGTGGTATGGGTAAAGTTCTTGCCTCGTTCGATGTATAGATCCTGCGAGAAAATGATTCAAGCTTATTAGGACTTCCTTTGAGGCAGATAGCATCAAATCGGGGAAAGTAAGAACGGCTTGAATCCCTTATAAACAAACTACTATTAAAACTTTAAATCGGCCTTGCGGGACTGTATCCCTACTGACTCAGACCAATATGGCCAAGGGTAGAGTTGCCTCCAAAAGAGGGAAATGCCACTGTAACAAAGATAATCTCTTAAAAAACTCAAAGTGCAGAAATCATCAAAGGATACATAAAGGATGAGTCGAAACCAAGTGATTCTATCTTGTTTATTTGTTTCTTTTATTTACTTTATTTTCTTTCTTTATTTTACTTATTAAAAATCTTTTCTCAAAGTACAGGTCGACTAGACGTTGACGATAATCCGATATTAGCCCTTGCGTCCTTGGACGATCTCGGTATCTTACCATCACTATACTACGCCAACGATGGGTGCACTTGCCATAGGGCGTTGTAGAGAGTGATAGTGTTATGTTGTGTTTTATAAATTTAAAGCTTGATAAAAGAGTAAAAAGTACTTATAATATGTTTAAAATTATACTCACCCTTACTCACGATCAGGTTTTTGGCGTCGTTGCCGGGGTTTTAAGAAAGCTTAAAATCAATGGCCTAGTCATTTTCTTTAGTTTTTCTGTCCAAATTTTTGTTTGTTTTTTCTAAAAACTCCGGTTAAAGTAGCTTAACACGGGGCAGTGCCATACTGACACGGGACCATGTCTAGTCTGCAGTAACTGAAAACCAAACAAAACCTTTTTACAGAAGGCCTACACGGGGACGTGTTTCATTCGACACATGGCTGTGTAAAAATGCCCAGTCTCGAATAAAACACAGTCCTAAGCACGAGGCTGTGTAAACCTCTTGTGTTCACAAAAAAATTTAATTCCCGAAAGCCGTAATCTTCTGGGTACTATCCAAATAATGGATTACTACATGGGAGATTATGACTATTACAATTATGATCATCCTGATGAACCATATTGTACCATATGTGGTGAGTCACATTCGGTACGAAATTGTTACCTTTTTCAACCATCAACCTCATACACACATATGAGGAACTAAGGTTTGAGCTTCCAAAATCAAGCTTTGAAACATATGAGACACCACCTACAATCGTACCCGAAGCAGAAAGACTCATACAAAGTCTCAAGAACTTAGAATTCTTGATCAAGGAATCTCCTACAAAAGAAGAGACCATTTGTACCAAGGAGGTGATCATAGAAGAGGTAAAACCTCAAGAACTGATAAAAGAGGAACCACTCAAAGAAAACCCAACACATGAAGATGAAAAAGCCGAACCAAGCCATGCAGAAGGTAAGTCCTTAAAGGTAAATTTCAAAGAGGAATAAAAGTACCTCTAAGAAATACACATCCTACAACCTTCTCTTGAAAATCATAGTTTGGTTCCATCTCAAGCTAAGTTTTTAAAAGAGTTAACCATTAATCCCAACATCAAAGGAGTAGCAAGCGTTAATTTAACTAAAGGTCAAACTTTGCTAATAAAAGATGAACAAATTAGATTAACCATTAAACCGGTAACATGTTTCATTCAAAACATATATATTAGTAACATCTCAATATACAAAGATCTTTACGTTAACATAATGCCTAGCTACATATTCCAAAGATTAGGTATTGGTGATTTTCTTTCGATCAAAATTCCTATCCTCTTGGCCAATCAAAAAATCAAACATGCTACGGGAGTGACTGTAGGCGTTCTCATTCAAACAAACCAAAATATTGTACCAACCGACCTCATCATCTTTGATGATCCTCCACTCGTGTTGGGACAACCTTTCATTAAAACCCATCAAGCTTTTCTCAAACAAAAACATCACAATCTTCCCACTAAACTTGGGGCCGACAAACAAAATTTTAATATAAATAAATCAATGAAATACCCAATCGGCAATGACGAAACCTTGTTGGAAGATGAAGTTGAGCCACCCGATACGGAGGAACAAAATAACCAATTCATTGAAGAGGAAGCCGCTACCGAACAAACTATTTCGGCCATCGACCGTGATGACGAACCAAGGAGTAAGCCACCTATAGAAGACCTACCTTCTCTAGAACTCAAAGAGCTTCTAAAAGGCTTAGAATACGCATTCTTAGATAACCAAGGTAAACTTCCCGTCATCATTTCTTCGTATCTCACCTCAAAAGAAAAAGAAAAATTACTTAATTTGCTTAAAAAACATAAAATGTTAATTACATGGAACTAATGGACATCAAAGGAATTAGTCCTTCCATGTGTACACACAATATTTTAATGGAAGACGACTACAAAGTGGTAATCCAACCACAAAGAAGGTTAATCCTAACGTACAAGAAGTAGTCAAAAAGGAAGTCATCAAACTCTTAGACGCCAGACTTATCTATCCCATTTCCGATAGTCCATGGATAAGTCTTGTCCAAGTTGTACCGAAAAAAGGCAAAATGACGGTTGTGATCAACGAGATGAACGAACTGATACCAACAAGAACCATCATCGGATGGTGAGTTTGCATTGACTATAGAGACTCAATGAAGCCACAATAAAAGACCATTTTCCTTTACCATTCATTGATCAAATGTTAGAGCGATTATCCGGTCACAAATTTATTGTTTTCTAGATGGATTCTCGGGGTACTTCCAAATTCCCACTGCCCCAGAAAACCAAGAGAAAACCAATTTCACTTGTCCCTACGGAACCTGTGCATATCGACGCATGCTATTTGGTCTGTTTAACGCACCTGCAACATTCCAACAATGCATGGTAGCTATTTTTCATGATATGATAGAAAAAACCGTGGAAGTTTTCATGGACGATTTCTCTATCTTTGGTGATTTATTCGACCAATGCCTCGGTAACCTTGAACGATGCTATCTAGATGTGAGAAGACTAACCTCACCCTTAATTGGGGAAAATGCCGTGAGAAGACTAACCTCACCCTTAATTGGGGAAAATGCCATTTCATGGTCATAGGGGGACTAGTAATCGGTCACAAAATCTCCAATGCGGGAATGTAAGTTGATCGTGCTAAAATGGATACTATTTCTCGACTACCTCCTCCATCATCCGTTCGAGCCATTCGAAGTTTCCTAGGACATGCTAGAGGCGATTTATCAAAGACTTTTCTAAAATCTCTCGACCTCCGACTAAGCTACTTGAAAAAGATGCCCCATTCATCTTTGATAAAGATTGCACGAAAGCATTTCTTGCTCTTAAGGATCTGCTAGTCAAAGCACCAATCATGACTACACAAGACTGGAAACTACCATTCAAAATCATGTACGATGCAAGAGATTTTGCAGTTGGAGTAGTCTTGGGACGAAGAAAAGAAAACACTTTTATCCCATATATTAGGCTAGCAAAACTCTTAATGATGGTCAAGAAAATTACACGACCACTGAAAAGAGTTACTAGCTGTAATATTTGCATTTGATAAATTTCATTCCTATCTCGTGCTTTCCAAAACTATAGTCTACACGGACCATGCTGCCATGCAATACCTTTTGAAAAAACAGGACTCAAAGCCACGTCTCATAAGATGGATTCTTCTCCTTTAAGAATTTGACATAGAAATAAAAGACAAAAGAGGAGCAGAAAACACTGCTGCTGACCAGCTGTCTCGTCTTGAAGACCCTCCCTTGGAAGGAACTCGAGAAGAACTCATCAATGAAAAATTCCCCATAGTGTCCTTAGATATGGTAGAATATAGAGAAGAACCTTGGTACGCTGATTTTGCTAACAACTTAGCTAGTGGCATGGGGTTGTCCTACCATCAACGAAATAAATTCGTCGCTGATGTAAAACACTATTTTTAGGAAGACACATATCTTTTCAAAATATGTGCAGACCACCTCATTCGACAATGTGTCCATGGTCGTGAAGCAAGACAAATTCTTCGTCATTGTCATGAATGACCATGTGGAGGACATCATGGAATAGCCAGCACCGCACGAAAGGTTTTGATGTAGGATTTCACTGGCCCACAATACACAAGGATGCTTATGTATTGGTCAAAACATGTGATGCATGCTAACAGGCAGGTAACATATCAAGAAGAAACGAAATGCCACAAAACAACATTCTTATTTGTGAAATGTTTGACGTTTGGGGATTCGATTTTATGCGACCATTCCCACCTTCGAGGGGAAACAAATACATCTTAGTGGTTGTCGACTACGTTTCTAAATGGGCTGAGGCCGAAGCTCTTCCCACCAACGATGGAAGAGTAATAGTAAAATTCCTTAAAAAGCTATTATCATGTTTTGGGACTCCCAAAGCCCTAATTAGTGATAGAGTAACCCACTTTTGCAATCTTAAAATGGAAAAAAAAAACTCTAACACGATATGGGGTTTATCACCGCCTCTCTTCTGCTTATCACTCTCAAACCAATGGTCAAGCCGAAGTAATAAATCGAGGTTAAAAGGAATCCTAGAAAAAACTGTGGGTCAAAATCCAAAAGAATGGGCAGAAAAATTAGACGACGCTTTATGGGCATTTCGAAAAACTTACAAAACACCAATAGGTACCACACCATATAAGCTAGTCTATGAAAAAAAACTTTTATCTCCAAGTAGAAATTGAACATAGAGCATATTGGGCACTAAAAAATGAAAACTTAGACCAAGAAATTTCAAGAAAAGATCGCCTATACCAGTTAAATAAGTTAGGCGAACTAAGAATTCAAGCATATTCCAACCTCGGAAATCTATAAGGAACGCTAAAAAAGAATACATGATAAATATATAAGCGGACCTAAGGATTTTAGTGAAGTAGATCAAGTACTCCTCTTTAACTCTAGGCTACGTCTTTTTCTGGGAAAACTTAATTCTCGATGATCCGGACTTTTTACTATCACCAAAGTTTATTCTCATGGTGCTACATATATTAAGCCTCCAAACGGAGAACCACTTAAAGTGAATGGGCAGAGGCTTAAATTCTATGAAGGCTTCCTCGAGGATGAAGAAACGAAAATGACCTTCGAAGAGATTGATAAGTAACAATAAAATAATAACAACTTGTATATATTTATTTGCTTTGTTGTAATAATCCATCTTACAGATTTTTCGTGAAAAGATCATGCCAAAAAGTCATCATAACAGATAAGACAAACCGAGGAATTAAGAGACAGAGATATGACCAAACTTTATTAACATAAAAGTTTTGTTGAAAGACACGGGGTCGTGCCTCTTAGGCACGGGATCATGTCAAAACTGCAGACAGGATAAAACACTTTTCTCAGTAGTTTCATTTTCATAACCAACACGGACCGTTTCTCTGGACCTCTGGTTCCTCGCGCTCCCCTACAACTTTTTAACGATTTCTTCACACCAAACTCTTGCAAGTTAGTTCCTAACATTTAGATTAGTTTGATTTATGTTTGCAACTATCACTCTCTACAACACGCTAGGGCAAGTGCACACATTGTTGGCGTATTATAGTGATGGTAAGATACCGATATCGTCCAAGGACACAAGAACTTCTAATACCGGAATATCGTCGACGTCTAATCTAATTAGAAAAAGATTTTTAATAAGTAAACATAAACTAATAGATTAAGTAAGAAAAGAGACAAATAGACAAGATATAATCACTTGGTTTCGACTTTATTTACGTATCCTTTGATGATTTCCGCGCTTTGGGTTTTTAAGAGATTATCTTAGTTAAAGTGGCTTGTCCCTCTTTTGAAGGCAACGCTACCCTCAGTCATATTAGTCTGAGTCAGCAGGGATACAGTCCCGCAAGGCCAGTTTAAAGTTTTAATAGTAGTTTACTTATAAGGGATTCAAGTCGTTCTTACTTCCTCTGATTTGATGCTATCTGTCTTAAGGGAAGTCCTAATAAGCTTGAACAAAGTCCTCGCAGGATCTACACACTAAACGAGGCAAGAACTTTACCCATACCACCCTCCTAACCCCCTTCCAGGTAGTTAACGCGCTTTATATAGACTATAAAGACACGGATGAGTGAATCAACGAAACATGAAGAGATGATAGAATAAAGTTCACTTTCAATATAAAAAACTAGTTATTAAAGTCATTAATACATATCCAATTAAAAAGTTAACTAAAGCTAGGAAATCAAAAGTAATACATGAATAACTTGACTTCATCAAGTGATGTAAGAGATTAGCCAAGCATGACCTTTGTTTAACAAAAACTCTTACGATCAATCTTGGATCCCGAGACTACTACACACACTCTAAGGATGAGGATGGATGAATGTGGTAGATGATGGTGGTATTGTGGTGGTGGAGTGGTGGCAGGTGTGAGAGAAGTGGTTTGTCAAGGGATGGATTGAAATGAAGCCAAGCACCCCAGGGCACGGCCCCGTATCTTCCCTCTTCTCCGTCTTCATTTAATGAGATTGTTAAATTGGATGCCACACGGCCCCATGTGTCAATGCCACGGCCCGTGGCCATTGTACTTGCTGTACTATCCAAGATTCACAAATCTGGGAGTTGACCAACTCCTACGTCTATTGGACACGACCCTGTGTCTCTTGTCTACTTCTTTTTGTCTTTTCTTCTCTGGAATCTTGAAGGGACACCACCCCATGCCGACCAGGCACGGCCTCATGCTGGACTTTCATTGTTTTTTTGCCTTTAGGGTGAAGCTCGGAGGGTTGGTATAGGGTATCATTTTCCTTCTTCTGTACTTATGTTGGTTTTTGTCGTTTATTTGCTCTTTTTGTACCTTAAGCTATTTTAATCCTGAAACTCAAAAGTATACAAAGAAACACACTTTTTCCAACATTAGTACTAAAATGGGTTGATTTTGTACCGTATTGATACAAGTTATATGTTGCATTAGGCGCATATCAAATACCCCCATACTTGAATATTTGCTTGTTCTCAAGCAAAACTCTTTCATATTGCTTACACACCCAAATAGAATTGGTAGTGAAGAAGTTTTTGGGTCTTGTTTGTAGAGAGTCAGGAATCCAAGTTCTTTTTATTCATGTTTTTATTTTATTTACATTCCTATTTGATATGATTTATTTAGAACACTTTTTAAGATGAATAAATATTTTTGGGCGTAAGATGCCTTTATAAATTTCATTTAGCTATATACAAATTCATACACCTCACAAGTGATCACTCAACACTCGGCCGAAGATGTAAAGGTGAAACGCTCGATATCAGCATGGAACTTACTCCTACCATATGCTTGACAAGTAATCAAACCTCCTCCTTTTTAATGTAATCTTCGTAAATATCAAGAGAACTTTAAAAAAAGGTAGGTTTTGGCTCGGGTAGGGTAGTTTTATTGGAGAGTGGCTAAAAAGCGTAAAATGTCGGGTTTTTTTTTTTGAAAATTTATTTATTTATGAATTAGGTTCAAACTAAAGGGTTATAAGCAATAATTTTGCTTGTTTTATTTCAAATGACAAGAGATTTGTTTTTGATAGAATACTTAAGTCACCTCTTCTTATAAATTTCAAAAGGACCGCATTTTACTAAAACAAAGGGGTGTAAATATAAATATTGGTTTTGGGTGAAGGTGATTTGTGCAAAATGGCGTTTTGCGGGTTTTTGAAATAAAAGGTTTAGACTCAAAGGGTTACACTAAGGAAATTTTTTTTGTTTTTGTTCTTGGTGGGATGGAAAATAAAGTTGAAAAATAAAAATCCTAATGCCTCCATCATATACTTACTTGAATTAGTTGGTAAGGACCGGGAATGTATTGTCTTCTCAAGTTCTAGATTTGTAAGAACCATACGGCTATTCACACAAGAAATGAAAACTGAGCATTTAGTAAAGATATGAATTAAATGCTCGGTAAAGGCTCAAAACTCACATTTTTGTAGGAAAATGTGTAAAAGTGTGAAATTATATATACAATCAAATTTTAAAAAGAATTGTTATGCTTTTTATAAATTTTTTTATATGGTTCTTTCTATTACAGCTATACCGGTTGTAAATTTATAAAAACAAAATTTTTGGAACTTGGTTTCTAACTTAAACTATAAACAAGACAAAACAAAATAAAAATAGTTTTGAAAAAGATTTGGGGTGTTTTAGTGGTTCCAAGTAGAGTTTTGTGTAAGGTTGATTTAGGACAAACAAATTCAAGTTAAGCTTTCCCCCACACACTTAAATTACACATTGTTCTCAATGTGTCCCAAAATTGGTTAAATTCATTAAATGTGTAAACATGGGTTAAAAACAACAAATTTTTCAAAAACCAGGCACTGGACACGGGGGCGTGTTTGGGGGACACGACCCTGTCAAAATTGCCTGTAACAGTTTTTTCTGTGAAAATTTCCAGAAGGTGGACACGGGGGCGTGTTTGGTGGACACGACCATGTGTCAAAAGTTTCAGCACCAAAAATTTTCAAGAAGCCAGGCACGGGGGCATGTCTATGGGACACAGCCTCATGTCAATGTTCAAGTATCAAATTTATTTTCTACAGAAGTTGAGGCGTGGAGCGTGCTTACCTTACACGGCCCCATGCTGCACTTACTATTTTGAAGATTTTGCTTTAGGAAGTGTCTATTTACGTGCATGAGGTGTTGTTCCAACGTCCATTTGGTCTTTTTCATCCTTCCTTTGAGTGTAGCTTATTTCTACAAAGAGAGACTTAAAAGAAAAGCATAAAACTAATGATTATACTATAATTTAAACTACCTAGCTATTGGATAGTCCATGGAATGCCTCCATGGTGCGCTATGTTTATAAGGGTCCTTAGCTAGACCCAAAGTTGGTCAAATGTTAACCGAGCGGTATGACTTGCATCCCAAGTTGCATCGACGAAGGGCGTAGTCTAGGCTTGAGTCTATTGCTTTTATGTAGTTGACCGAATCATCCTCTACTCGTTGTCCCACTTCGAACTTAACCTTATTATCACCCACCCTCAATGTTAACCTTCTGTCACTCGTATCCACTATGGCCCGTGCGATGGTAAGGAATGGTCTTCCTAATATGAATGGGATTTTAGTATCTTCCTCCATATAGGATTACAAAGTCGGCCGAGAAAACGAATTCCCCAACCTTTACCAAGAGATTCTCTACGAACCTTAAGGGTATTTTACCGACCTATCCGCAAGTTGTATGCTCATCCTCGTAGGATGTGGCTTTCCTAGTCCAAGTTGGTTGAACATAGATGCGGGCATTAGGTTGATGCTAGCCCCTAGGTCGACAAGCGCATTGCTTATTGGTGACCCTCCAATAGAGCAAGGAATAGTGAAGCTTCTGGGATCAATCTTCTTTTGGGGGAGTTTGTTGAGGAGTGCAGCCGAGCATTCTTCACTTAAGTTGACTTGTTGGATTGACTCAATCTTCCTTTTGTGGGTAAGGAAGTTTCTCATGAATTTGGAATACTTTGGCATTTGGGTGAGGACTTCCACAAAAGGAAGGTTGAGGTGAAATTGTTTAAGCAACCTTACAAACTTGGTGAATTGCTCGTCGGTCTTTTGCTGGAGTAAATGACCGGGGTAAGGGACCGGAAGTGGTTTGG
This sequence comes from Scalesia atractyloides, assembly GCA_947069175.1. Lineage (NCBI taxonomy): Eukaryota > Viridiplantae > Streptophyta > Magnoliopsida > Asterales > Asteraceae > Scalesia > Scalesia atractyloides. The sequence continues at coordinate 49,309,810 of CAMTDV010000002.1, read as the reverse complement.
TTGGTTCGGTATTTTACGGTTGCGTATTTCCTTGGTTATTGGTTATGGGTGTGTTTGTGGGTTGTGTATTGGGTTGAGGTGGTGTTGGCTCGTCATCGGGTCCTACCTTCCAGTTTCTTAAGTTGATAATGTTTACTTGGCTTTTGGGTTTGTTTTGGTGGTACTAGGCAAGGCTCCTTGTGGTCTTTCGGGAAAATTTTGGGCAAGTTGGCTTACTTTTTTTTAATGTTTTGCATACTAGCCCGTTGGTTCCTAATTTTGGCTTCGGTTTGTAAGAATCTTTCTGAGTACCTTTTGTCGGATTTGGAGAAAAGACGAGTGATGAGGTCCTCAAGCCTTTCTTTTCCTCCTTGCTGTTGTGGTTAAAGGCCTTGTTGCTCATTTCGGGGTTGTTGTTGAAAGTTGGATTGTTGGTTTTGATATTTTGGTTGCTAGCCCCCGAATCCCTCCAACCAAAGTTGGATTGATTTCGCCATTCGGGGGCGAAGGTGTTACCCTTGACCTCCCGATGGTCGAGGGCGGTTGTTGAGGTAGTTTAACACTTCTGTTTGATTTTCCATCTCTTTCATACAACTTCAGTTTTCATGTGTTCTGCCACACTTTTTGCAAGCCATAACCAAAACCGATTTATTTAATTCAAGTTTCTTTATTGTGGTTAAGGCTTCAATTTGGGATTGTAAAGAGGTGGTTTCGTTCACTTTATGGGCACCAGAGGCTATTAATTTTGAACCCTAGGGGTGTGCCATTGAAAACTATTTTGAGCAATTTCCTCAATTTGATTATAAATTTCCTCAAGTCACCGATTCCCCAGGAGTCCCTTAGAGTTGGAATCAAGGATTTGCCTTGTGTGTGGTAAGAGTCCATTGTTGAAAATGGACACTCGTTGCCATCGTTCAAGACCATGACGCGGGCATTTCCTTAGTAACTCCTTGAATTTTTCCATGTTTTGTACTGAGATTTCTCGTCGTCTTAAGAGTATGAATTACTCTCGGTCATGAGTTTGGCGGTTTTAGCGGGAGGGAAATATTCGTAGAGGAATTTTTGGGCAAGTTCATCCCAAGTGTGTACAGGAGGGTGTTTAGCGAAGCTTTTTCTTGGTCTTTGAGGGAAAAAGGGAACATACAGAACATGATAATATCATTGGAGGCTCCGTTGATCCGAAAGGTATCACATATTTCCAAAAATTTGGTAATATATAAATGGGGATCTTCATCGGGTAGACGTGAAAGGTGGCGGAATTTTGGAGCATTTGGATGAGGTGTGGTCGAAGCTCAAAGTTATTGGCATGGACATTAGGAGGGTTAATAGCGAATCCAAGATTACCGACCATAGGCTGTAGGTAATCCATGAGAGTGCGTTGATCCGCCATTGGGGGGTTTAGGGCCGAGGCTTTTCTGTCGATTTTTAGCTTGTAGTCTTTTCGGAAAAAGCGCTCGGGTTCTTCTAGTGGCACTTTTATGTCTTTGTCAGAGGTGGAGGTCATGCACCAGGTTGTATTTGTGGAGAATTATGTGGGATGGCGTCACTTACTACAAACAAAAACATAAAAATTGTTGATCTAGAGAATAGCACGGCCCCGTGTCTATGTGGCACGACCCTGTGCTGTCAAGAAAAAGTTTTCGTTTTTAGGTTCCAGATACTAGAGGTTGAACACGGGCCCATGCTCCTGTAATATGACCCCGTGCCTTAATTCCAGTAACCTAAAAACAGATTCTCTCCTGTACTGTAGGTCAGACACGGGCCAGTGTTTATCAAACACGGCCTCGTGCTGTTTCTGCAGAGAGCATAAAAATTATGAGAAAAAGAAAAAAAACCTAAAAAGAAAAATTAGAAAGGCATAAAAATGATTAGGCCGCCAATTTTAAACTTTTTTTAAATCCTTTTGTCCCCAGCAACGGCGCCAAAAACTTGACGTGATGCGAGCGTGGGTGATTTTTAGATATATTTTAAGTACTTTTCACTCTCAAGCTTTAAATTTATAAAAACACGATATGCAACTATCACTCTCTACAACACGCAGGTCAAGTGCACCCATTGTTGGCGTAGTATAGTGATGGTAAGATAACGAGGTCGTCCAAGGACACAAGAGCTTATAATACCGGAATATCATCCACGTCTAATCTAATCAAATTAATAGAAAAGATTTTTAATAAGTAAACATAATGAAATAGATTAAGTAAGAACAGAGACAAACAGACAAGATATAATCACTTGGTTCCAAATTTTTATTTACGTATCCTTTGATGATTTCCAGGCTTTGGGTTTTTTAAGAGATTATCATAGCTAAAGTGGCATGTCCCACTTTTGGAGGCAATGCTACCCTCAGCCATATTGGTCTGAGTTAGCAGGGATACAGTCCCACAAGGCCGGAATATTGAAAGATAATTAAGTAAGTTATTAATACAAAATGTGGCATGTCCCTCTTTTGGAGGCAACGCCACCCTCGGCCATATTGGTCTGAGTCAGCAAGGATACAGTCCCGCAAGGCCGGTTTAAAGTTTTAATAGTAGTTTATTTATAAGGGATTCAAGCCGTTCTTACTTCTCCTGTTTTGATGTTATCTGCCTCAAGGAAAGTCCTAACACGCTTGAACGAAGTCCTCGCATGATCTATACACTAAACGAGGCAAGAACTTTACCCATACCACCCTCCTAACCCCCTTCTAGGAAGTTAACACACTTTGTATAGACTGTAAAGACACGAATGAGTGAATCAATGAAACATGAAGAGATGCTAGAATAAAGTTCACTTTCAATATAAAAAACTAGTTATTAAAGTCATTAATACATACTAATTAAAAAGTAATCAAAGCTAGGAAATTAAAATAATACATGAATAACTTGTCTTCCCAAGTGATGTAACAGATTAGCCAAGCATGGCCTTTGTTTGACAAAATCTCTTATGATCAATCTTAGATCCCGAGACTACTATAAACTGTGGATGAATGTGTGGATGATGGAGGTGGAGTGGTGGCAGATGTCAGAGAAGTGGTTTGCCAAGGGATGGATTGAAATGAAGCGAAGCACCCCTATTTATAGCTGAAAACAGACTGTTCACACGACCCCGTGCCTTCCCTCTTCTTTGTCTTCATTTAATGAGATTGTAAGATTAGATGCCACACGGCCCGTGGCCATTGTACTTGTTGTACCATTCAAGATTCGCAAATATGGGAGTTGACCACGGCCAATGTCCATTGGACATGGCCCTGTGTTTCTTGTTTGCTTCTTTTTGTCTTTTCTTCTCTAGAATCTTGAAGGGGCACAGCCCCATGCCGACTAGGCACAGTCTCGTGCTGGACTTTTGATTTGTTGTTTTTTTTGGCTTTGGGTGAAGCTCGGAGGATTGGTATAGGGTATCTTCTTTCGTTCTTCTGTACTTATGCTGGTTTTTTTCTCGTTTGTTTGCTCCTTTTGTACATTAAAGCTCTTTTAATCATGAAAATTAAAAGTCTACAAAGAAAGACACTTTTCCAACATTAGTACTAAAAAAGGGTTGATTTTATACCGCATTTGATACAAATTATATGTTACATCTGGCACATATCAACTGTTTAAATTCTTTGCATGAAAATGTCCCCCACAAATGGCTAAGGTTCAAGTCAGAACATTCGCATTGCCAAGAACGAATGGAGATACTCAAGACCCGCAATGAAGAGCCAATAAGGCAAGTTTATTACGACACCTTGGAGACCATGGAGCAAATATAGCGCTATGACAGTTTAGTGATGGGACCCCTTCGACTCTTTCTTAAGGCACCGCTTCAATCCGTTCACCAATTCAACCTTGAATTCTTGAACACCTTTGCCCTCAAGAAAAACATCAAAGATATATTTGATAGTGAAGCGGTTACATTCAGGTGTCACGGTACTTGGTATGGTATTTCGGTGGCAAAATTTGGTATAGATGTGTGGATCTACACCGAAGAGGAGGTTGGCGAGCCGTCTTCAATGATAACATTATTGAGTTGCCCGACAATACGAGATACACCTTTTGGGCACAGAAAGGAGATGGGATCTACAACCCGAGTCACACCAAGAGTACCAAAATATGGGACCCACTCATTCGCTAGATACGTCCTAAGCAGTACTCGATGCCAGAGGAAAGATAGCTGGGGCGTTGTTAATCTTCGAAAGCTCACTTGCCTTTACTGCATCCTGAACTAACAGCCCCTAAAAGTCACCTACATGCTACTAAGGAATATGTCGTCAAATGCTTGAGCCACACATCCGACGCCTATATTCTTCAGTGGCTGGATCGCCTGGGTCTATAGGACTTATGCCGCACGCACCCCACGAAGCTTCTCAAAAGGGGTTGGCATCACCCGGGTCGACATCATGCTATGCCGCAGCTTGAACTTCATCGCTGACTACATCAACGAACTTCTACGCTTTAAGGACAACAAAGGAAGGGTTTGGAGCTTAAACGATCCAGATCAAGTCCTCGCAATCGCAGACAACCTTAACCGTCCTCCACAATACTTCTATGGTTTTGCTTCGGGATCTTCCTCACAAGGGGGAGCGACTTTCCTAACATGCACAATTTGTAGAATCTTACGCAGGAAACGCTCCAAATATCCCGAAACGCATTCACCACGGGGCAAGGCATCAACACCCATGTTGGAGGAATAGAGAGGAACATGGCCTCTATCCGTTCTGACATCACCTACATTCAGGAGCATATGGCATATCGGGCCGAAGAAGAGTAGGGCGAGGAAATGGACTCGGATTAGGCGACGATGACAAAGATGGTGGCATGGTGGCGACGTGGCAGGTTAAATCTTTCCTCCTTTTTTTCTCAATGATGAAGAGTGTGGGCTGCGACCCGTTTGAACAATTTACTCTTTAAATAATTTACTTTTCTTCATTTTATTTTTATGTTTGGTGATGGATGTTAAACTTAAACTCTCGTAGCTTAGGATTTTTTATTTTCTTGTTAGATTGTTATTGTTGTGGTGTGAATGAACTTACAGATACTGTCACACCCTCAATTTCCACTTGCGGAGTTTTACCGCGAGGCGTGTGAACAAACCAGAATCTGAAACACTAGTACGTTGAACGACTCTACATGATTTGATTATACGTTTTCCAAAATCATTTGTTGTCGATTTTATATTACCAATATTTAGCATGAGTATCAGTTTTTAAAGTTTGAGCGGAAGCATAAATAAGTAGTGATGCGGCGCCAACACAAACGCCAAAAACAAATGAAAAATCCCAAAACAATATTAATAAATAAGACTCGATAAAGATGTCTTGTTCAATGCATGTGCGTGCACCTAGAGCTCCTAGCGTCCTGAGAAACATGTAAAGAAACAAGTGTCAACATTAAAGATGAGTGAGTTCACAGGTTTTCATAAATTCGTTGTTCGGTTTTAGTTTGTTACTCTGTTATCCCCAACCCGGGATAACATATCAGTTCCATTATTCCAAACCCGGAATAATAAGTTGTTGTTTCCAATATTCCCAAACCGGAATATTAAGTTGTTGTTTCCATTATCCCCAACCCGGGATAATAAGTTGATGTTCCAATATTCCAAACCCGGAATATTAAGTTGTTCCGTAATTAAGTTCAATATTAATGTATATAGGTAGCTAGCCTAAAGTCATGTCACTAAGTGTTCGCGATCGAAGCTGACAGTTGTGCCTCCGTTTTGCCAGGCCTATCACATGACCATGGCGATGTTAGGCCAATCATACACCCGTTGACCATACCCGGTCGGCTAGCGCGACTAGCTCGGATGGGGCTCGTCAGACCCAGTAGTACTACTTATAATTCCCCCGCTATTTAACCCAAATACTAACGATCCGAGGAGATTGTCGAGGACTTAAGTGATAAAGCTGCATAGTGACCATAACATTACATTAACATTAACTTAGTTACCGTATAGTTGTGTGACGTTAAATTCGTATAACGTAAAGAGTTTGAGTTTGAGAGTGTATACATGTTTCTCCCCCTGTTGTTTAAAAAACCGGATAAAGTTAGGGGCCGTGAACTCACCTTTATTTGCTCGGTTAGTGTAGCAAAGATGTTATAAGAGATGGGACCGCTAGTTGCGTCCTAACAAACCAATTAATTCCACGTCAGTGTGAAATCACACCAATACAAATTCCACACGCAATTTACTCACAAAGTGATACACACAAACAACATATCTAGCACTCAAACATGCATGCAAGTATTCTCATGTGATCATAGGAATCAAACAACTTATCATGAACATATTCCAAATCCATACAACACTTTATGCATACAATCACAAGTTATCAACTTTCTGCTTAACACTCAATCATTCAGCTGTTTTCTAGCATTTTTATAAAATAGTTCTAACATTCCAAAAATTCCCATATTTTTACAGTAGGTGACATTTATACCATAGAAATTTATATAATTTTTCCAAGTCCTAAATCTTTACCAATTAGCCATAAATATTAATTCCCTAAGCTGCAGTCAGATTTACCGCTTTCTGACTGCAGTCCACGGAAGAATTTATTTAAAAATCACTGATTGTCCGATTAACGAAATTCCAGTTGGAGTTGCCCGGAAATTTCTATACCTAGTTGCTGTACAAAAATCATGACTCAACTCTCTCCTGATTTTAAAATCTAGCTTGATAAACAACCAACAAAATTCCAGAATTTTAACAGCTTTACCTACTGAACTTGTTTAGCCCTTTAAAAATATCAAAAGATTTCAGAAAATTATGAATCCAGCGCCATTAGATTCCTTATTCAAATCTCTACGTTCTAGACATCAGAAAACCCGTTTTTCGACAACTAACGACCAAGTTACAGCCTGATGAAGTCGGCTGAAACTTTCACTCAGCATCTTGTTTCAGCATGTTATTATTATGAACTCGTGTAATCCCGTTCATGCGATTACCCTAAGCGATCTAGCTCTGATTTCTAGTCCTAGATTAATACTAATAACCTATCCATGCAAACCCTTCTCAATAACTTTAGTTTTTATACACAATTCACAGCCTATACAATCAGCTTTCAATATAACATTCAATTCGGTTTAAACCCTCCGCAATCATACAATCATCTAACGCAAACATCATTAACAAATCAGCTAGTCTAACATTCGTTCAATCATGCTTGGCAAGCTTATATCTTCCGAAAACAACCCTACTTGTAACTATGATACATAAGCCGATTAAAACATGTATATTCCGAAAACCACACCATTGTTTCATTAAATCAATCACTCCGGAACAAACAACCAAAATCAACACACAAATAACCGAACACTATCTTGTAACATATGTTGAATTCCCACCTTTGATCACTAGGTAAACAAGCCGAGATTGCGGACAAGAGTAACCCGGCTGTTCCAGCAAACCGCGACTGAAGGGACTGAAAAGGAAAGCTGTTCGTGATCGACAAGGAGTGCAAGGGCTGTTTGCGGTCAGGAGACAAGGATGGCGATGGCTGCTGCTGCTGCGACCGAGAGGGTGGAGAGGGTAAGGCAGCCGACGGCAGCTTTTCTTGTTAGGGTTTGTGTTTGTGTTTGACACATGCATGGGTATGTGTATATATATAGCGCCAAGAGGTGAGGGTTTCGGTTTTGGTTAGTACGTGTGGCCGAGGGACTTGGGTTGGGTTAGTTTGGTTTGGATGTGATCTCGCGGCCAACTCGAACAACAAACGAGCCACAAACCGCTACACCACCTTAAACGTTTGGTTTGGTCTTGACCGAATAGCTTTAATTTAAGGTTTTGGTTTGATCTTTTGGCCGAACATGTTTGGGCTGTTTTAGTTTGGTTTTGAACAAAATATATTTGCGGTCTTGAGCTTAATATCGCGGCCAAGGATTAGAGTGGTTTGGTTTGGGTTTGATCTTGGCCGAGGACTTGACTTGAGCTAGAGTTTAAAAACTTGTTACTCCTAGAGTCGCAATGAATCAAGGTTTGGAACGTGTCGCGGTTCGGTTAAGTTCGTGCACGTATTAAATCTAAATATTCAATCACTAAAACAATCACACAACACACAACACGTATTCATTTAATTCGTACACGTTCGTACACATAGCACGTAATTAGATTGACACGTATTACGTTTAAGTTATCCGAAAAACCCGGGATATCACAGATACCTTGTGATGCTTGGATCCACTAAGCATACGACACCCTGAACCCGAACCCGAAACATGATGCCTGACACCTTAACCACCTTTCTCTAAACAAACACTAACCTCACACGGGGTCATGTCTGTGACACCCGACTATTTTGAGTTTGTATCGTACTAGTGTGACACGTGTTATGAATAAATAAAGGCAGTATTTTATTGAATTTGGTGTTATTTGATGGTATTTGATGTGTTGGTAAATCCAAACATTGTTAAAAATTATGTTGGCAATAATAAGATAAACTTATCACGAAACGAACAACATGCGAAAAAAACATCGGTGACCGCCCGATTAATGTTAAAATCCTAAAAGTATTCCGTTATGATTAAAATTCTATTTTAAATCATATTCATGAGGAAAATTAATTTAAACGCTTAAAATCCCTATTTTTGCGAATTTAAACGCATACTGCGCAATACCGCGCATACACTGCAAAATACAAACAACACAGCCAGTCTAGACAAATAAAATATTGTTCAGAAATATTATGGTGAGTTTATTTTTAAAATATGATAAAAATAATTTAAAACACCATAAAACGCAAATAAAACACGAGATAAAATGCCCGGTAGTCAGTTAAATGTTATAATTAACTATATATATATATATATACATATATATATATATCTGTATGGATACATGGTATATGTGTGTGTATGGTGTAGAAGGCGGCCCCATAAGGTGCCCACCATTCCTCTCTCTTGACAAGTGTAGAGTCTAGAATTAAGAGGTAATCATTTAAATCCTCAATACACATAATACTTATCATTTTTCCACGAACCAAACTCCACATCTCTTTATCCTCTCTCACCTAAGGCCGAAACCACCTCCCTACAACTTCCATTTTCAAATTTTTGAAGCTTTCTTGAAGATCCAAGTTCATTTAAAGGTGTTTCCAAGTTGTTTTGAATATCCAAGGGCAATGTGATTACCAAGAAGAACAAGCTCCAGATCATTAAACTTTATCAAAAACCACCACCAAAATCTTGAAGGTATAAAACTTACTTTTTAAATCATGTTCTTGATTCTTGGTGATGATGATGATGATGATAGTGGAAGGTTTCTCTTAATCTTGGAGTTCTTCACAAACTTGAACTAATAACAAATGGGTTTTTAAACAAAATAAAAATGGAAGTATATTTGTATATGTGTGTGGTCGTGAGTATGTGTAAATATGAGTTAGAGGATGTGTTTTGATTTTTGGTTGATTCTTGATTGACATGATTCTTGAAAAGTGAATGCATGCATGATCAAAAAGGATTTTTATAAAAGTCCATATGATTAAAGATGAACATGTAAAAGTGGGTTTTTGGATGTATATGTGCACATGTGTGTGTGTTGTGCATATGTATATATGTATGCATGCATGTGGGTTTTTATTGCATGATCATAAATGTAAGAATGTTATATGCATTTATGTCAAGATCATTGGATGATGATTTGATAAGATGTCTTGGACTATATGAACATGAATTAGGTATATGATTAGATACATTTAAGTCTTAAATGGAAATAAAATAATAACCATGCATTAGATGCTTGCACATAAGCATGCATGGTGATTAAATGATCATGAGATGATGAATTTGTTATGGTATGATAAAAGTTAATGAAATCAGAATATAAACATACAAAAATGATGTTATATGCTGTGTTATGATGATATGAAGTTATATCATAAGTTTTGTAGCTTTGGATGTTGTACATGTAGCTTAAAAAGTAGCAAATGGGTGAAATTGCATGATTTATGTGACTTACATGAAATCTGCACTAACATGAGTATAAGTACCATTTTATTTAGTAAATAACATGTGTTATGTTAAAATATCAAATCGTTACAATTTGGGATGCTTATAGTAAAGTTCGGTACAAGACTATGCGTGCAAAAATGTAAAAATCGGCTTTCAAAGTGATTTTTGTAAAACAGTTTTAGATCAGAATATAAATTGATATTTTTATATAAATATAAGTATTTAAACTTATATTAAGTATCCTTGGTGTTTGATTAGTCATACGTGACTTCCGACGCCCGAAAACGTTGCCGAAAACGCTAAAATACGCATATTTCAACGTACACGAAAATGGATTGTTCAAGAGTGAACTTTGTTTGATATGATATGATATGATATGTGAATATGAGCATATAAAATGTTAGATGTTAAGTGATGACATGATTGTAGGGATTAAGACTATGCATGTACACTTGTGTGGTTAAAACGGTAATAACGGTAAATATCACGTTAAATATATAACTTATTTATCGAGCATGGAAATAATACATAAGTTAACTTGATGAGTTATTTCGTGTGTATATGCTTTAAAAATGATAAAATATATAAATTGACGTGATACGTGTATTACGATTTTTGATAATATGTTCACGTTTATGTATATATATACGAAGCGCAAATCGTAGATATGTTGCTTATAAACGGGTGTGAAGACGGGTATAACATAATAAGGGTCACCAATAAAATCATGAAAATCTTAAAATATATATATTAACACACACACGCATACACACACACGCACACACACACACACACACACAACAATATATATATATATATATATATGCTAACATAATAAAAAATAAAGACTTTTTGAGAAAATCTCAAAGTTATGTGAAAATTCTAAGTATTGGAGAAACTTAGGTATTTGTGGAATATTGGTTATTAAATCGTTCCTACTTAAATTAGGATGTGTAGACCAAATTGTGGGATCATAAGGATTTAAACGTAAGCCACACACCATAAATCCTTATTTTTATACTAAATCACACAAGATCATCTTATATATATGTTTCGGGGACAAACGGGGATATTTACGGTGTTTGGGATAAAACGACCGTGTAGATTTAAAATGCTTAAAGCTAAGTTGTGACGAATTTGCTCGATCTCAAGAGAGTAAGTATCGTTATTGGCTTACGTTTCGGTGGGGATTTCGGGAAATTCGTACAACACAAAATACGAAATTTATCAAATTTTAGTAGGATATACATATTGTTCATGAGGCAGGCATTATAAGTGGCCCATTGTTGGCACTTGCGCAAATTTTGTCGTTTAAGCATTAATATTGTATGGGTGGAATTGTTTGTTGGTGCATATTTGCGACACAGCTTAGTTTTGGTCTTGGGATATCTTGTAATTAGTAAAACGATAAACATTTAGTGGCTTTAGTTTTTTAATAGTTAGTTATAGTGATTGGGCTAAACCAGACCCACATTATAGGGAGTGGTAGGCGAATTGGGCCTAGACCAATTTGCAGCCCATGTGGTTAAACCCTAGCCCAGTTGTAAATTCGTCTCTATATAAAGAGATTTTTGAATTAGGGTTAAGGTTGCTCCGTTAGCCACTTTAGGAGAGTTGAGAGAGAATTCGTAGAGAGATTGGATTGGACGAATTCGAGTGATCTAGGTTGATTGTAATCGTTGTGTGATAATCTGATCTAGAGGATTCCGCACTCTAGATTGGATAGATGATTCTGTGAAGATCCATACAGATTAGGGGACCTACATTGTTGATAGATCTATCGGTTAACCACCCCATCGTGACCGGTAGCTCCGTGTCAAGTCAAGCGACGAATTTATGTTCTGTTATTGTCTAGCTTTGATTATACCCTTATTGTTAATATATAGCTCGTATGTCTTGCAAACTTACGAATCTGAACATTTGATGCTAGAAATTTAATATATGTAAACCTTGGTAAGATGTCTTCATATCAAGGGTTTTAGGAAAACGCTTGCGATGATGACCCTCGGATTTTGTAAAGGAAATAAAATTGACTTTCTTAAATTATATGGATGTTCTATTATTAAACACATAATAAGAAAGTTTTCCATGGATCAAATTATTTATAATTTGAATATGTGAACTCTGTGTTAACACTTGATTTTAACGTGTTCTTCAGGGACATGAGTTTGGCTTCTGGATTTTGGCGTATCTTGTGGTTGTTGATGCATGTTGTGTTAAATAATAATTTGGACAACTTTTAAAACTATTTTGGGACCAAGTTTGTACTAAGATCCATAAGGATCAAAAAAACTTAACTTAACTATGTTGTGGTTGGGGTTGTGTTTAAACTCTAAACTTTAAATTATGTTTTAATTAAGTTGAATGTCCAAAAATAAATAATGTATCATCCACGAAGATACTTATGGGCACCAACTTCCGTCACCACTACATTTATATTTCTGTTGTGATGTTTTTAGGGTGTGACAGAAGTTGGTATCAGAGCCAATGGTTGTTAGCAAATTAGATGTTTTCGGGGAAAACTCTAGACTTCAACCAATGAATTTTGAGAAATTAAATCCAACAAAATTTGTGAAGCCAATAATTTAAAATAAACATGGATTTTGATCATATATGAAACTATAAAGAGTTTATGTGCATACTTGTTAATATGTTTATTTGTGCCTTATGTGTTATTTTTCATTTGAACACACACTTACTTAGTACGGTTACATTGTGTCACAGATGTCGCACACACACGAGATTATCGAGATTCATGACTTAGAGAACGAGCATGAATTTGAGATCTCACCGACCTCAGTCCTGCCAGAGATTCCACACACTACCCCACATATTGTTGACATGGCCAGTTTTACCTCATCATTCGATGTCAGCCCCACTATGTTTGCTAGTCAGGTTGACACTCGTTACTCTCATACGAGTAACGGTTGGATTGACGAAGATGATTCTGTTCCTCCCTCGATTTTTGAGATAGGACAGTCATCTAGTACTGCGCCTATTGTCAATGAGCTGGATAGAGGTATCTCTATGATTGGAGGATCTTTTGGGATAGCACCAGTGATGGACAGCCACTACTGTCACGCCTTGACCTTTGGAGCCCTTGGTAGTCCCGCCCACCGTTATTGTTGAGCTTACACCTGAGATCCCTCCGCCAGTCACATCAGAGTCATCCGTTCTGCAGCCCGAGTCACGAGTCTCTACTACACCTATGCTAGTCTACACTCGTTGTAGGAAGAGAACTAGATCCGCTGGAGATATCGCATCTTCTAGAGCCGCTATTAAGTCTACTTTGAAGAAGTAGAAAGGAGTTCGGGTCGACTAAAGTTCTCACTATGATCATTAGATCGCTGCCTTACGCGGAAACTTAGCACTGACCAAGTGCAAGGTGCGAGATCTTGAAGGCCAGATGGATGCGTATGAGGACATCTGGGGGTTAGATGACATTGTTAGGGATTAGATGTACTAGAGGATTGTGGTGCTCGAGGAGCTAGTTAGGAAACTTTTGGAGTTTCAAGGGTTTAAGTGATTGTTGGTTGTTTGTTTTGTTTGTTCGTCTCTTTTGATAACCCTATTAAGGCTTGCATGCCAAAGTAGATATTTTAGTAGGAAATTCAGCGAAACTTGTTGATGGTGTTTGATCCTATTTGTCACACCCTGGTCGTAGCGGAAGCGCAAGTGTGTGACTATTAGGTAATCATTGCATCCAATCTAGTAAACAATATAAATTAACAACGATGCCATGTGTCACACCCCCGTAATCCCATCACATCAGAGCGGGGCGTGATTTGAATGGTATATTCAATGCACAGCGGAAGCAGGCGTGAGTGCTAAGACTTCTAATAAATGAACGCCCGCTAACTACTCGAATCCCAATGGGTTCCACTATTCCAACCGTGCCATACTTATAATCATAACCTGAGAAAGAACATGCGAAAAATCAACATAAAGTTGGCGAGTTCATAGTTTGTTTGTTTTGTTTCAATGAGTCATAAAACATTTGAGCATTTTGCATTCAAAAACCGGTTTGTGGGATCATAGTATCCCAAAAGCATTTGAAATGTCATGACTGTATAACAATATTGAAATGTTTTCTCATGTTGTTTGCAAATCCATGCATATAACTGTTATGTTTATAAACCGGTAATAAAATGTTTTCTGTTATCTTTGTAAACCGGTGTTGAAACTGTAGTATGTAGTTTTCCTATGGAATCTAATAATCTGTGAGTGTGTAGCTAATACACTGACCTATGTGCCATAAGTAAGTAAATAACCAAACCGAGACAACTTTGTCATCATTTTGGGATCACAAAATCACTCCTAACCGGTTAACATACCAGGAGTGGAGCGTGTCTCAAACTCGATAGATCTATACCTTTTGCACCTTGGTCACTACGTGATTAATGGTTACCAATTGTCATAATCCTACTTACGCACAGTGATCTGTTATAACCTGATCCCATAGCTACATACCAATTGTCATAAATCTGTGTTCTTGGGCCTAGCCCATGTTTTCTTTTCATTGGGCCTAGCCCATGTTTTCTTGTCATTGGGCCTAGCCCATGTTTTCTTGTCATTGGGCCTAGCCCATGTTATAAATAAAATTGGGGCCTCGCCCCTAGTTGTGACTATGACAATCCCGTCACTAGTCATAAAACTCATGCATGTTTCGAAAAGCTTTGTGTAGCTGTGAAAACCGGTAAGTTTAGCATAAATCTTTCATAAACCATTTGAGTTTATTGAAATCTGTTTGCAACATGGTTTTGAAATATATGATTTTCATTAATCGAAACATTATGTACTTTTGCAAAACTTGCACGTCTTTCCACCCCCGAAAAACATTTATAAAAATGTAAAACGGTAAAAAGTGAGGGTTATGAACTCACCTGGATAATCCAGTGCAAAGCTAGCTTAATGTGATTTCCGTAGTGTTGTCTCCACAACTTGACTCGCTAGCATGCAATCTAGTGTATTCCTAAAACGGAATAACTCGTAAGTTTCTAAGAATGACGTAGCTATACTATGTGATACCGAGCTCTACCGAATCGTTACTCATAAAATTCTATGAAATTATTATTGACTTAACTCGGTTAACCAACCTATGGTTTTCTTAGAAACGATCTAGTTTTCGTGAGACTTGAAATATATGTTTATATAAAACATAACTATGTTTCATGAAATCGTATTTAGTCGTTACGAATGTCGACGGATAATAGTACGACTCTCCGTAGTTTTCGTAAGATATAATGTATATATATACTCGAAAATATATCCGTATAGATAATACATTTCGTACTCGCATGATAGTCTTGCGGTATTCGTGTCGCACTTAGTTTGGCGTTGGAATCGAATATAATCAATATATATTATTGTTATAAAATCCTTCGAAAGTATTCGCAAATGTTCGCGTCGTCGACGTTAGAAATAATATATCTATATTTATTTTATAAAAGTATTCAAATTCTTGACGTTCGAATGTATATAATTATATTCGTGTTATACGATTTCCGAATTCGTTCATTTGAAATAATATGCGTCTTGTATTTGTCTTGTAAAAGCGTTCGGAAACATTGGCGTTCCGAAATAAAATAATCGATATACTTATTTTTATACATCATTCGAATAATTTATTGACATTTGAAATATAGTTTCCGAATTCGGCGTTTTTATTTTCGATTGTAACGGATTGCCGAAACTTGTTGTCTTGTAGTCGCGCGCATTGAAATATTATCGGATCGATTCGTAAGCGTCGTTAAAATAAATATATATGTTAATATTTATTTTATAACAATCGTTTGAAATCGGACGTTAACTCTTTGAAATATGTCGCCTTTTCGTGTTACTTATTTTTACAAAAATTGGACAGAGTTTCCTCTGTTTTTGGAAGATCCCGACAATACTAGTTGTCGATTTATTTATCAAAACACAACCTGCAATGTACGCAAACAATATATATAATTTATCGTCGTGTTTCGAATATTCGTTTCGGCGATTTAGTTTTTCCGACTTATATTTTTAACTATTGTCGGTTCGATTTTAACTAATGATGATCCGAAGGTAGCGTACATCGACTTAATTATTTACTTTTAGTTGTGGCGATATTTAATCGTTTACGAGTCGGGTCGAGTTCGGTTTCGCGATAATTAAATATTAATAATAATTATAAACTAATATAATTAAATTTCGCGTCGTAATTAATTTTTACCGAGCCTCGTGTTGACTCATTGACCGACAGTTGACCAGTTGACCAGGTTTGACCCGCGTTTGAGACCGTTTTTACTTTTGTTGACCGGACCGAACCGAGCGCCGAACCTGAAACAAACAGTTAGATCTTTAAACTGAACCGAAATGAACTTGAATCGAAACAAAACTGGAATACCGAAACTGTTTCTAACTTGAACCGGGTCAAACCGAGTCGAACCCGAAACCTGAACCGGAGTCTGAACTGAACTGAGACTGGTTCGAACCAAAACTGAACCGAGTTTGACTGAACCGGGTTTGGAACTGAGTTGAACAGGAGTCGCCACTTGTTTGCAGCCTCGACCCAACCCCAACCCAAACCTGCACCGCCACCACTGTCGCGTCACCAACCGACTTAAAGCCGCCGGCGACCGGCTACGTGACGGAGCCGCCGTATTTTCGCGTGATTCACCACACGACACCACCCACCGCTGCCGTCAGTCGAAACCCCCAACATCCGTCGTCGCCTGCTGTCGATTGGAACCCCGCCACCGCCGGTCGCGCCACCGCCTCCATCTCTCTATCTCGTCTCTCACAGCTCTCTCTCTCTCTAGTACTGTCGGTATGTATGTATGCGGTTGTGGGTGGGTGTCGTATAAAGGAGACAAGAGGGAGGTGGGAGTGTGTGGGTGTGCGGTCGGAGAAGGCGACCGGAGCCGCCGGTCGCGGCCGGACTCCGGCGACCGGGAAAAAGGGAGCAGAGAACAGGGGGTCTGGTTGTGTGTGCTAGAGTTTTGAAGTTTCAAATGAAGAAGAGGGTGTAGGATTAGCTTTATTTATATACTTAGGGTGTTCGTTAAGCGGGTTGGGCCCGAGGCCCGTTAATCGTGCTCAAGCCCAAATACGCATCCAAGGCCCGTTATCGAACCCGAGTTCTTTTGTTAAATGTCATAAGATGTTAAGTTGGAGCTGAGACACCTAAAATTTTGTCGGTGTCGGTGCTTGACGTGATTGTTTGTCGGTTACGTTAAAAGATATTGCGTAGAAATCGCTACCGTTGTCGTTTTTATCCGTTTTTCGATCCGTTTTCAACCACGAATAATAAAATTCAACTACGAAGCTAAATATATCATAATATATTAATATCGAGGCGTAACTCGAGTTCGTTGCTTCCGTTTTGTTGCCGGTGCGTTTCGGTTTTCGGCGTAACTTCCGTGTTGGGTTTTGCGATGTTCAACGCTCCAATTTTTATCGCATAACTATAACTATATGAAAAATATAAGTTCAAAATTCGTATTTTTTAGGCGTTGTCAGTATTTATTCGGCATCAGTTCGCTTAACGTTTAGTTTCACGTTTAGTGTCTTCGATTGTCGCCAAGTCGCGTAACGTGAAGCAAGTAGACGTTCCTAGGCTTTCCAAAGACCTGATCGAGTTGATTTACGTCTAATTACGCTAATTATAATGGTTTACCGTTTGATATGCGCTTAATTACAACCGAAAACGCCGGTTGTCACACCATGCCATTAATAAGTTTCATTCCGTATATACAACCATCAAAAGTGAAATCACATTGTTATCTGTTTCAGATTGCCATTACAAAACATAATTTAAAACACATTGTTCCAAAATAAGACATTGTTTCCATCACAAATTCATATTGAGGCTTTGACCCCTATATACCCATACGAAGTTGGGATATAAAAGGCAAACCCTCCAAAAGGTGGTACATCGTTGTCTTGACAATTTCCTATACCCGAATCCTATCACCAGCTCATGCCTTGCGTCCTGAAATACATGTAATTTTAAAAAGTCAACATAAAGTTGGCGAGTTCATGTAGTTAAATGTTTTCGTATCAAAATGTCATCCTTGAAATTCTGTATTGAAATCCGAGTATGTTATTAGCATCAATGAATTTTAAGGATATGTGCCATAAGTAAGTAACCAAACCGAGATAACTTTAACATCATTGGGATCACAAAAGCACTCCGAAGGGTATACCAAACAGGAGTGGAGCGGGTCTCAAACCCAATAGATCTACTTCTTTTGCACCTTGGTCACTAAGTGATTAATGGTTACTATTGTCATCATCCTACTTACGAACAAATGATCATGTTATCAACTAAACCCATAGCTAACATACTGTTTGTTATGACATGTATTTCCCTCGATAGTTTTAAAACAAAACTTCGAAATAATTGAAAGGAGGGACATGAACTCACAGTTTTGCTTTTCGTAAGTCGTACTATTGTCGGTCGGTGCCCGTAAACCTACATGTGTATTAAGTTTATTAGACACCTGGGCCTTAACAGACCTTGTACTTGTTGTTCATCTTGAATTCTTGTTATGTGTTTCTTTGTTATGATATGACAACCTTTAATGTTAATGTAGTGTTGGTAATTTGCTTGTTCGATTATTATTGTTATATATATTTTTCAAAATATATATATATTGTTATCATCTTAGGTCGTGTGTGAATTGGGCCTTGCCCTTCACATGTCCTTGTGCTTTGCACGCGTGTCATTGGGCCTTGCCCATGTCATCAATGTCATTGGGCCTAGCCCATGTTATCTATGTCTTTGGGCCTAGCCCATGTTTTCTTGTCATTAGGTATTGATACAGTTTTGTATCTGTCGCTTGTTCTTAATTACAGTTGTAATTGTACGGTCTTTGCTCAAGTGTCTGTATAGGTTTGGTCGTGTCGAATAGATCGAGATATCCTTCTGTCTTGATCTAGTATGATATCTTAGCTTGTCTGTGTTAATCAGTTGCATGTGAGCATACTGATAAGTCTTGTGTACGTCATGTCTACACACGTTCTACAGAAATAAGGACTCTGTGCGAGTCAGAGAATTCGTACGAATCACATGATTCGTACGAAATAACTTGAGTAACTAGTGTGTTACTTGTTTCATCCGAAATAAGTATTTAGTACGAAACAGTTGACTCGTACCAATTTTCTGGAGTTGTGACTCGTGTGAAATAGTGTGTTCCATATGTATGGATTTGTGTACGAATCTAGATGGACACTATATAAGCAGACGTGCACTTCTCAGTCAAGGTTACTGACTAACTCGCCAGACTGACCAGACTGAAAGAACGAGCTAGCAAATTGATCTTTTGGTGAGATCTCTCTGTTAGGATTTCTGGTGAAGACGAAGACACAAGAACACATCAAGTTTGTTTGAGTCATACTGTGTGTATATGTTTGTACTTGTTCTCAATCATTAATCAAGATAGTGAATCTTTGGTTACCCCGTGTTCTTTACTTTGCTTTGGTTGCATGCACACTTGGATTTCGCAAGGAACTAGTTTAACACGATCCGCAGGTGGACCTACAAGTGGTATCAGAGCTTTGGCTCTTTCCTTGTTCAAAACTGGGCTTAGTTGTGTCTGAGTTAGTTTGAAGATTTCTGAAGTGTTCTTGAGCCTCCAGCAGAAAACTTAAGTTTTGGATAGATAACTAACTTAAAACTTGGTTAAAATCTGTTGCATGTAGAAAATTTTATGGTAAAATTTTTCTGAAGAACACCCTTGAAGAAGAAATCTGCAAAAATTTGAATCTGATTAGTTTGGTAGGGTTGACATTTTCTGACTTGGATCTGGACTTGGATTGTGGACTGTTAAAAATCTGTGTTTTAACTAAAAGTGGGTAAGACAACAGGTATTTTCGAAAAAGCAGGTCTACACAAGAAAGGAAATTTCTCACCAAACCATTTCTGAAAAGATTCCTCTGAAAAACGCTGAACAAAACATTTGGTGCGACTGAGTTATTTCGTGCAAATCATCTGACCCGCACGAAACACCTGGCTCGCACGAAACCTCAGTGTTTCGCACGAAACAGGTGTCACGCACGAAACAGAATCTGTTTGTTTCTCGTGTTTTTCAAAGCTTTGTGATTTTAAGAATTTGTCATATTTTCAGATTTGTGAATTTTTAAAAGGTAATTATAATAGTGAAACTTTAAAACCTTTAAATCTTCATAAAACAAGAAAATATAATGAGTTCTAACCCGTGGGATTGGAGTTGTTCAAGCTCAAATCAGGAGTCTTCGCAAAGCTCCGCAACATCATGGGTAAAATCTTTGATGCCTCAACATACAGCAATGATCTCTGCAAATCAATGGGCGTGTGTTGCGAATCAGAATTAAAGCTTCATAACTCTACTAATGAGCGAAAGTGAAACAGGGAGTAATAACCGACGCCGAAGTTGAATCACATGAACGATTATCCTTCATGGAAAAGTCGTTTTCATACGTATGTTCTCGGTCAAAACATGGAATTGTGGACGTGTTTCACTACCCCCTATAATGAAGCACTTGAAGAAGCTGGATCAAATCCAACCACATTGGCCAATCTAGTCGAAAGTGACAAGAAAGCTTAGGATCTAGAGAAGAAGACATTTGCTATCCTCACACAAGCTCTGCATAAAGACATTTATCATCAGTTTGTGTATTGTACTACAACGAAAAATTTGTGGGACACTTTGGAAGCAAGAGGTGAAGGTAACGCTGCTACACGGAAGATTCGGCATGATCTGCTCAAGAAAGAGTTTGAAGGTTTCATGTTCATGGAGAACGAAACCTTGAATGATATGACCACTCGGCTTTATCATCTTCTCAGCAAAATGTACTCGTATAAAGTGTTAGCAGCACCACAAGAAATTGTGATGCGATTTGCTGATGATTTACCACCAAAATGGGGTCAATTTATTGATCTTTTAAAACATACAAGTGTTTTGGACTCAATTAAGTATTAATGAATTTGTGCAGAAACTGGAGAACAAGAATGAAGAAGAACTCCGGAAGGCATAACGAGTCTCTGCTCCACAAAACCCTGAAATGTTTTGGAGGTATTAATGCAGGTACAAGCTCAAGTCAGTAACCGAAGCTGCAGACCGCGTTTGTGTCAAACGTGAACCCTTTTCTACCCCAACCAGTTCAATCAAGTCAGTCTATAGGTTCAAGTAATCAAGCCTATGGACAAACTTTTGATCCGAAAGCCTTCCTTCCACAGCCAAGGGATTTAGCGCATAAAGCTCCACAGCAAGCTCCTCAACAAGCTTTCTATGGAAACAACAGTCAATCAGCAAATCCCAACACTGTCAAACTTGACACGTCAAATCTCTCCAAAATCAACGAAGAAGTTGCACAGGAACATGCAGAACTTCTAAATACCATGGTCAGTGCGTATTGTGGTTTAGTTGTCGGTCAAATAAGGAACATTAATTTGACAAATGAAGACTATGAACAAATTGACCGAGATGAAATGGAGTTGATGGACATCAAGTGGGCATTTGCAAGCGCTATGAGAAGAGCGAAGGATTATATGAGAAGAACGGGGAGAACCAGTTTGGAAAGCAAGAAGGATACAAAATACGGCTTTGACAAAACCGCCGTCACTTACTTCAACTGCGGAGAAAGAGGTCACTTTAAACAGGAATGCACAAGACCCAGCAAGGAAGGAAATCACAACCCCTTTTGAAATCAGTCTCAACCATCCAACACAGCACAGTACAACAACGAAAGAAGAATAGTAGCTGTTGGCAACTCTAACAATACCAATGAATCAGGACCTTCAAACACGCACAGAGCTTTGGTAGTTCAGTCTGATGAAGGATGCAATTGGTCAGTACAGTTGGGAATTGAGAACAACGGAAGAACTGCATGCTATGCGAAGATCGCGGATCAAATCAAGCATGATCACAACATCAATACTCCAAATAACGATGATACATCTGGGGATGCTGGTAGTTCTGATGAAGAATGTTCAAGTTCAGATGGTTATGAATCTGATTCTGATGTGAAGAAAGGAAGTGAAGCTGAGGTTGAAAAGTTGCTGAGTGAAGCTGAGATGTTGAAATCTGAAAGGTAGGTATAACGAGGAATGTAGAAGCTGCGGTAAAAGAGACAGAGACACTCTCTACAGATGGTGCAGCTTTTCCTCATCACACTGCCTTTATGGCAAATGTTGAAGGTTCTTCAAAACAGGTAAACTCTGAACCTCCTACTGGTTGCAATGACTGTGTTGAATTGAAAATAAAATATGAAATCGTCAACAGTCATAATCAGAATTTAGTTGTTGAACTATCAAAATGCAAAGAGGTGAATTTGGCACTAACTAGAAATGAAAAAGAATTCAAATTGTAATAGAAACCCTTAAGAAAAGTGTTTCTGAATTGACAAAAACAGTTTTGAATAAACAGACAGGAATTAATAATTACATTAATCTCCTAGAAGAAACAAAGAAAGAGTTAGCCATCGCCAAATGGAATATGATTCGATCAAACACAAATTGGAAAGTTATTCTAACTCCCAATATGTGCTTGATAATATTATTGAAGTTCAAAAACTAAAGGGAGATGCTCAATGCATAGAGTATAAGTCGTGTCCACCCCCAATTAAACAAAACTATACCAAAATGCCTGATGAAGAGGAGATGCCTCGTTTTGAACCCTCTGTACCTTTGAATCCTGAAGAATTCGCAGCAAGGTTAGGGTTCAAACTAGGCAATTCATCTCAAGAACCAAGCAAGCCAGAAAGTTCATCATCTGATGAAGAAGAGGATGATACATCAGATGATGAATCAAGAAATGATAATCAGGATCAGCCTCTTGATGAAAGGAAAAGAGTAGAATTGTCTGCTACTCCTAGTACTCAATCTGTTGAGAATCAAGAGACTGTTCCTAAGAAATCTGTGAAGACAAGTGTGTCTACACAAGAAGTAGATAATGTGTTATATACTTTGGTTGGAGATAAGAAAATCTATTCAAACAAAGATTTTCCAATTAAAAACGTAAATCCAATCTCTATAGATAGGTGTTTGAAAAGTTAAAAACCAAACCTTTGGAGAAGAAATAGCCCACCAAAACACAACCATTATCCGCTTCAAAAGAAAAACAATGGAAGCGAGTTGAAAAGTCTACATTTTCTCAACCGAAGGTTGAAGCAAAAGGCTCTCGTTACCAGAAAAAAGGCTAAAACTATTAAATTTGTGAGTTCTAAAGGTACCGATAAAGTCGAAACTTTTCAAGGAAAATCTAATGTTGATTTTGTAAAGAAAGTTAATATTTTGAAAAGAAACAGTCAAAACAATTACACCCAACACACTGATGGATGTAATGAACCCAGTACCTCAAGACCCACAAGTTCAACATCAAGCCGAGAAACACGATCTCCTAGTTTTGTTGAGAGGAGAACATGTTTCAAATGTGGAGAATTTGGCCACATTATAAATGATTGTCAAAATCCAGCCAAATCAAGATGTATAGAGAAAACCCCTCATGAACCAACTTGTAAACGTAAAGCTGTTTCTCCGACTCAAGATAAATCGAATCATTAAGGATCAAAAAGAGAAACAAAAACGTAAACAAGTAAAAGCAGTTGAGAAAGCTTTAAAATTAGATTCTTCGAAAAAGGATCAAAGATCTTCAAAGTTAATAAAACCAAACACTGTTAAAACTGTAAATAATAGTAATATGGTAATAAACAAGGATCTTGGAAACAGAAGATCGGTAATGGTTCAAAAGGAGTCTCTCAGTTTGTTAATCATCAAGAAATTGAGATTACATTTCTCGATGATAAGGGACGACCCAAGACCACTGAGGCTTGGGTCCCCATCTCAAACTAATCTTGTTTGTGCAATGTGCAGGGTGTTCTAGGAGGAACTGTAAATAGTCATTGGATTGTTGACAGTGGAGCATCAAGGCACATGACGGGCGACTTGCGGCTCCTATATGATGTGAAAAGCATAAGGGGTGGTTATGTTGCTTTTGCTAGTGACAAAGGTGGATACATCACTGGAGAAGGAATGGTCTCCAATGGTGTTGTGAGCTTCGACAAGATCAATTATGTGCGGCAAATTGATCACAATCTTCTTAGCATTTCTCAAATCTGCGACAAGAAGTTCACGGTACATTTTGATGATGCCGGATGTTATGTACGAAGCCTGGATTCAAGATCCCCAAGGAATGGATTCTCATGTCGGCTCCAAGGATTAATGATTTGTATATTCTTGATATGAGCCAAGCTATTACAACATCTGCACAAGTCACATGTTTTGTCTCTAAAGCCACCGAGAAGGAATCAACCTCCTGGCATAGACGTATGGGACACATTCACCTGAGGAAAATGAACTGTTTGGTGAAGAACAATCTAGTGAATGGTGTACCAGTGAAGAATTTTCATCTTCAAGACGTTTGTGTATCATGCCAGAAAGGGAAGCAAGCAAGAAAGTCCCATCCCGTGAAGAAGATCAACACTGTGAATATGCCACTGGAACGTCTTCATATGGACCTCTTTGGACCTATGAAACACAAGACAACATTTGGTGATTCTTATTGTCTGGTAGTTACTGATGACTATCCCAGATTTTCATGGGTAAACATGTTGGCACACAAGAGTGAAGTTCCTACTATCCTCAAGAATCTCCTGACTCTGTTAGAAAATTTGTACAATCTGAAAGTAAGGAGAATCAGAAGCGATAATGGCATCGAATTCAAGAATCAAGTTATGGATGAGTACTGTTCCTCAAAGGGTATTCTGCATGAGTACAATTCTCGATACACTCCACAACAAAATGGTGTCGCTGAGAGGAAGAACAGAACTCTTATTGAAACTGCAAGAACCATGCTAGTAGAATCAGAACTTCCTGTTCAATTTTGGGGAGAAGCTATTGCTACTACGTGTTATACGATGAATAGAGTTCTAACGGTGAAGAGACATGGGAAGACATGCTTTGAGTTGTTACATAAAAGGAAACCGGATGTTTCTTTCTTAGAACCTTTTGGAGCTCCATGCAATATGATCGACCCACATGGAAAGTTTGGTCCCAGGCTATCGAAGGTTTCTTTCTTGGATATGCTACTCCTAATTTCCGGGTGTGGAATTTGTCTTCGAAGAAGATTGAAGAATGGGGTGAAGTCAAGGTTCAGAGATATACAAAAGCGGTTAGAGCTCCGGGTGCTCCTTGGATGTTTGACTATGATGGGCTGTTTGACTCCTTTAATCTGCCAACTTTTGATGATGCAACAGCTGCTGCTCAGATGTTATTGGAAAGTAATATTGCAGTAGACTCGTCATTAGTTCGACCAATTATTGTTAACCCTCGAGTGTCGACTTTGGTTAACAATCTTGTTCAAAATGAGGAATTCGAAGACGCTGCGGGAATGTTTCATCAGAAGAAGATGAGTTTCATGATGCAAACGAAGTTGCCTCTGGTGCTGTTCCTGGATTTTCAAATGATACGTCAAATATTCAACCTCAAGGAACGACTGAAGGTCAGGCATCTACAACGTCATCAAATCCAGCTATCGATTTAACTGTTGATCTGAATATCAACAATTTTGATATCAACTCTCGAGTTCCTGACGTGCCAGAAACTCGTATTCATAATATCCATCCTCAGCAGAATATGATTGGAGATGTCCAGAGTGGTGTGCAGACTCGTAATCAGCTTCGAAACAACCAGAATGCTGGATTGTATTCAGAAATCAGGGAATCTGGTGGTCTGAATGATTGGTCTTTTGCCTGCTATGTGTGCCAAGTAGAACCAAAATCTTGGAAGGAGGCAAAGAAAGAAGACTCTTGGATTGAAGCCATGCAGGAAGAACTTCAGCAGTTTCAGAAGTTAGGCATCTGGAAATTGGTTGACAGGCCTGACAACTACAAGAAGATTGGTACACGATGGGTGTACCAGTGCAAGAAGGATGACCGAGGTGTTGTTGTAAGAAACAAAGCGCGATTGGTTGTTCAAGGTTTTAATCAGGTTGAAGGGATCGATTATAATGAAGTTTATGCACCGGTTGCACGACTTGAGGCCATAAGAATCTTTTTGCCTTATGCGTCCTTCAAGAAGTTCACCG
Source organism: Scalesia atractyloides (assembly GCA_947069175.1). NCBI lineage: Eukaryota > Viridiplantae > Streptophyta > Magnoliopsida > Asterales > Asteraceae > Scalesia > Scalesia atractyloides. Next base: position 49,283,895 of record CAMTDV010000002.1, on the reverse strand, counting down.
TTTATCAGATGGATGTGAAGAGTGCATTTCTTCATGGTGTGGTAGAAGAGGAAGTATATGTTGAGCAACCGCCAGGTTTTGAAGATCCTCTCCATCCTGACAAGGTTTGGCTTCTCAACAAGGCGTTAGATGGTCTTCATCAAGCTCCGAGAGCTTGGTATAAAACGTTGTCTACCTATCTGTTGAAAAATGGTTTTCGATGAGGCCTGATCGACTGTACTCTCTTCATCAAGGAACGGGACAAGGATTTATTGTTAGTACAGGTTTATATTGATGATATATTTTTGGGTCTACTAACACTCGAATGTGCAAAGAATTCGAACAGGTTATGCAGGAGAAGTTCGAGATGAGTGCTACGGGAGAAATGACTTTCTTTTTAGGTTTGCAGGTTCAGCAATCATAGGAAGGGATTTTTATCCATCAAACCAAGTACGTCGGAGATATTCTCAAGCGATTTCAGATGGATTACTCAAAACCCTTGGGAACTCCATTAGCTCAAAATCACGGGATTACTCCGGACGGAATGGGTGAACATGTAGAACCATCTCTCTATCGTGCAATGATCGGATCTCTCATGTATCTTACTGCCTCAAGACCCGACATAACGTACCCAACATGCCTTCTGGCGCGCTATTAGTCTAGTCCAAAGGATTCTCATTTGATGGCTGTGGAAAGGATCTTTCGTTATTTGAAGGGACGTCCTGACACTGGTCTATGGTACCCTAAGGATGATAACTTTAATCTGACAGCATTCAGTGATTCTGATCATGGCGGCTGTAAAATCGATGCAAAATCAACAGCAGCAGGATGTCAGTTCTTGGGAAATCGCCTAGTCACTACATCAACATGTGAGGCTGAGTATATTTCAGCTTCTAGTTGCTGCTCTCAAGTTCTATGGATTCAACAGCAAATACGCGACTACGGTTTTGAATTTCTTAATACTCATATTTTTGTTGATAATGAAGCTGCTTTACAGATCACTCGGAATCCTGTACAGCATTCAAAAACAAAACACATTGAGATTAAGTATCATTTCATACGAGATTGTTATGAAAAGAGACTTATAAATGTTGTTAAAATCCACACTGATCACCAACGTGCCGACCTTTTTACCAAAGCCTTTGATGAATCACGTTTTGATTATCTACTTTTGGTCAATGACATCTAGGTGAAACCCAAGTAACTCAACCATGGCTAACTATTTTTGTATATACTTTTCTAAAAATCTAAAACTACTTTATATTTTAGGGGGAGTAAATTTCAAAAAAATACAAAAATATGTCTTTATTTACCTTCTTTGTTTAAGGGGGAGAAAATTTCAGAAAACCACAAAAACATTAGAAAAATCAAAAATGAGTTTCTTGTATAAGTTGAAGATGATGAAATTCACTGGTAAATCTGTCAGATATGGTTAAAAGCATAGAAAGAATATTGATAAGTATCTTTTACTAATGATGTATCGGTAGGCTCACAATCAGACTAAAATGTGCATGTTGATACGTAGCTTTTACTTATGATGTATGCGTCCTTCAAGAAGTTCACCGTTTATCAGATGGATGTGAAGAGTGCATTTCTTCATGGTGTGGTAGAAGAGGAAGTATATGTTGAGCAACCGCCAGGTTTTGAAGATCCTCTCCATCCTGACAAGGTTTGGCTTCTCAACAAGGCGTTATATGGTCTTCATCAAGCTCCGAGAGCTTGGTATGAAACGTTAACTACCTATCTGTTGAAGAATGGTTTTCGATGAGGCCTGATCGGCTGTACTCTCTTCATCAAGGAACGGGACAAGGATTTATTGTTAGTACAGGTTTATGTTGATGATATTATTTTTGGGTCTACTAACACTCAAATGTGCAAAGAATTCGAACATGTTATGCAGGAGAAGTTCGAGATGAGTGCTATGGGAGAAATGACTTTCTTTTTAGGTTTGCAGGTTCAGCAATCATAGGAAGGGATTTTTATCCATCAAACAAAGTACGTCGGAGATATTCTCAAGCGATTTCAGATGGATGACTCAAAAAACCCTTGGGAACTCCATTAGCTCCAAATCATAGGATTACTCCAGACGGAATGGGTGAACATGTAGAACCATCTCTCTATCGTGCAATGATCGGATCTCTCATGTATCTTACTGCCTCAGGACCCGACATAACGTACCCAACATGCCTTATGGCGCGCCATTAGTCTAGTCCGAAGGTTTCTCATTTGATGGATGTGGAAAGGATCTTTCGTTATTTGAAGGGACGTCCTGACACTGGTCTATGGTACCCTAAGGATGATAACTTTGATCTGACAGCATTCAGTGATTCTGATCATGGCGGCTGTAAAATCGATGCAAAATCAACAACAGCAGGATGTCAGTTCTTGGGAAATCGCCTAGTCACGTGGCAATGCAAAAAGGAGACTTGTGTAGCTACATCAACATGTGAGGCTGAGTATACTTCAGCTTCTAGTTGCTGCTCTCAAGTTCTATGGATTCAACACCAAATGCGCGACTACAGTTTTGAATTTCTTAATACTCCTATTTTTGTTGATAATGAAGCTGCTTTACAGATCACTCGGAATCCTGTACAGCATTTAAAAACAAAACACGTTGAGATTAAGTATCATTTAATACGAGATTGTTATGAAAGAGAGACTTATCAATGTTGTTAAAATCCACACTGATCACCAACGTGCCGACCTTTTTACCAAAGCCTTTGATAAATCACGTTTTGATTATCTACTTTTGGTCAATGACATCTAGGTGAAACCCAAGTAACTCAACCATGGCTAACTATTTTTGTATATACTTTTCTAAAAATCTAAAACTACTTTATATTTTAGGGGGAGTAAATTCCAAGAAAATACAAAAATATGTCTTTATTTACCTTCTTTGTTTAAGGGGGAGAAAATTTCAGAAAACCACAAAAACATTAGAAAAATCAAAAATGAGTTTCTTGGATAAGTTGAAGATGATGAAATTCACTGGTAAATCTGTCAGATATGGTTAAAAGCACAGAAAGAATATTGATAAGTAGCTTTTACTAATGATGTATCGGTAGGCTCACAATCAGACTAAAATGTGCATGTTGATACGTAACTTTTACTAATGATGTATGCGTCCTTCAAGAAGTTCACCGTTTATCAGATGGATGTGAAGAGTGCATTTCTTCATGGTGTGGTAGAAGAGGAAGTATATGTTGAGCAACCGCCAGGTTTTGAAGATCCTCTCCATCCTGACAAGGTTTGGCTTCTCAACAAGGAGTTATATGGTCTTCATCAAGCTCCGAGAGCTTGGTATGAAACGTTGTCTACCTATCTGTTGAAGAATGGTTTTCGATGAGGCCTGATCGACTGTACTCTCTTCATCAAGGAACGGGACGAGGATTTATTGTTAGTACAGGTTTATGTTGATGATATTATTTTTGGGTCTACTAACACTTGAATGTGCAAAGAATTCAAACATGTTATGCGGGAGAAGTTCGAGATGAGTGCTATGGGAGAAATGACTTTCTTTTTAGGTTTGAAGGTTCAGCAATCATAGGAAGGAATTTTTATCCATCAAACCAAGTACGTCGGAGATATTCTCAAGCGATTTCAGATGGATGACTCATAACCCTTGGGAACTCCATTAGCTCAAAATCATGGGATTACTCTAGACGGAATGGGTGAACATGTAGAACCATCTCTCTATCGTGCAATGATCGGATCTCTCATGTATCTTACTGCCTCAAGACCCGACATAACGTACCCAACATGCCTTCTGGCGCACTATCAGTCTAGTCGGAAGGTTTCTCATTTGATGGCTGTGGAAAGGATCTTTCGCTATTTGAAGGGACGTCCTGACACTGGTCTATGGTACCCTAAGGATGATAACTTTGATCTGACAGCATTCAGTGATTCTGATCATGGCGGCTGTGAAATCAATGCAAAATCAACAACAGCAGGATGTCAGTTCTTCGGAAATCGCCTAGTCACGTGGCAATGCAAAAAGAAGACTTGTGTAGCTACATCAACATGTGAGGCTGAGTATATTTCAGCTTCTAGTTGCTGCTCTCAAGTTCTATGGATTCAACAGCAAATGCGCGACTACGGTTTTGAATTTCTTAATACTCCTATTTTTGTTGATAATGAAATTGCTTTACAGATCACTCGGAATCCTATACAGCATTCAAAAACAAAACACATTGAGATTAAGTATTATTTCATACGAGATTGTTATGAAAAGAGACTTATCAATGTTGTTAAAATCCACACTGATCACCAACGTGACGACCTTTTTACCAAAGCCTTTGATAAATCACGTTTTGATTATCTACTTTTGGTCAATGACATCTAGGTGAAACCCGAGTAACTCAACCATGGCTAACTATTTTTGTATATACTTTTCTAAAAATCTAAAACTACAAAAAGAATTTCAGTTTTATATTTTAGGGGGAGTAAATTTCAAGAAAATACAAAAATATGTCTTTATATACCTTCTTTGTTTAAGGGGGGGGGGGAATTTAGAAAAACACAAAAACATTAGAAAAATAAAAAATGAGTTTCTTGGATAAGTTGAAGATGATGAAATTCACCGGTAAATCTGTCAGATATGGTTAAAAGCATTAAAAGAATATTGATAAGTAGCTTTTACTAATGATGTATCGGTAGGCTCACAATCAGACTAAAATGTGCATGTTGATATAAACCTAACAGACAGAACACCATGTGGGAACCATTCATTGGCATATGGTCATGGTACAGAAATTTCGTTTGATAGAGTGCCGAGGTTCTGAGATATACGGTCTTTATGCTGGCGTATCATCTGGGTATCATGGTTGAATCTTTTGCCGAAAAATAACGGTGGCGCAAGTCTAGAACTTCCATGATATCATACATACGTGTACATACTGCATACGACCATCAAATAAGTGATAAAAACATCACATCCCCAAAATAAGTGATAAAATATCACAGCTTTATGCGGGAGCTAAGTTCGTCTCTTTGTCGGTACGATGGTACTAACCTGTTCACGGACTTACTCCTGTGCCCTGCATACATATGAAAATCAAGTTCCTCATCAATAAGTGATTAAATGACAAAGGGCTTCTTTTAAATCAAAAATAAGTGAGTATCTCACATCATTCATATACGTCAAAACAGATGATATAGCAGTATACTCACCGATAAGATTTTCTCTCGTGCATATCTTGATACGGGAATGTGTCGTGATGTCGTTGAACACTGGCTAGTAATGTATAAATCCAAACCTTAATCATATCTCCTAATCATGATTACATCTGATAAGTCTGAGCTTATGTGGACAACAATACCGATAATCCTAGTTGAATACTTATTTGTTTAATTTTGAAATCCAAATATCGTTTTTGACAAAGATTAAAATGCTGGTATGATTCCTTTACCTTGAAACTCGAAAAAGATTGTTAAATAGATATATAGTTTATCTGTATATTTTGATTTTAAGTCTAGTTTAGTTAGTTGCTTATGTAGTTACTTTTTGAAAGTTGGCCAAAGTTGATACTCGAGAGTTTCTACCAAGATACGCTAGAAAACCATTGGTTTGATATTGCAACTTCATAAAAGTAATATCTTGCAACAAGTAATTCATCAAAGAAATCCAAAATCTGAAGTTCGTTTGAGTGTGTGTATCTCATAAGAATGAACCTAGTCATTTAATTTGACTTGGTCACTTTTTCTTCTCAAATATGCTGCTGGAATTCATACGAGTGTGTGTATCTCGTTCAGGGAATACAATCATATGAATAATTTATGATAAGTCTCTCATATGTATTCCCTGAGAAAGTTGTGTTCTAATTATATTTGTCTATTGAGTACAGATAGATACAAAAGAACATAAACAAAGACCAGCAACAAAGAAATCTGACAAGTCAGAAGAGGAAACAAGAAAGATTTGAAGTTTCTTAAATGTCGAAGACCTGATGCTCTAATCATTAGATAGCAGATCTATCAATGGATAGCAGATCTTCAGGGGGAGTTTGTTGATAATCCAAACCATTCAAAATGAAGCCAACATATGAAGACCAAAGACCAAAGACCAAGCAACATCCAAGGGGGAGTTTGTTGATACAGTTTTGTATCTGTCGCTTGTTCTTAATTACAGTTGTAATTGTACGGTCTTTGCTCAAGTGTCTGTAAGGTTTGGTCGTGTCGAATAGATCAGATATCCTTCTGTCGTGATCTAGTATGACATCTTAGATTGTCTGTGTTAATCAGTTGCATGTGAGCATACTGATAAGTCTTGTGTACGTCATGTCTACACACGTTCTACAGAAATAAGGATTCTGTGCGAGTCAGAGAATTACGAAATAACTTGAGTAACTAGTGTGTTACTTGTTAGTTGACTCTACCAATTTCCTGGAGTTGTGACTCGTGTGAAATAGTGTGTTCCATATGTCTGGATTTGTGATTCGTACGAACCTAGACGGACACTATATAAGCAGACGTGCACTTCTCAGTCAAGGTTACTGACTAACTCGCCAGACTGAAAGAATGAGCTAGCAAACTAATCTTTTGGTGAGATCTCTATGTTAGCATTTTTGGTGAAGACGAAGACACAAGAACACATCAAGTTTGTTTGAGTCATACGAGCATTGTGTGTTATGTTTGTACTTGTTCTGAATCATTAATCAAGATAGTGAATCTTTGGTTACCCCGTGTTCTTTACTTTGCTTTGGTTGCATGCACACTTGGATTCCGCACTTGTGTGTATGTCATTTGAACAAGGAACTGGTTTAACACCATCCGCAGGTGGACCTACATTAGGCCTAACCCATGTCTTTAGGCCTAGCCCATGTTTTTAGGTCATTGGGCCTAGCCCATGTAATTTATGTCTTTGGGCCTAGCCCATGTAATTTATATTTTTGGGCCTAGCCCATGTTTCTATATGTTTTTGGGCTTTTATTCGTTTTGGGCCTTGTCCATAAATATTATGGAATTGGGCCTTGCCCATGACTTTATAAATTGGGCCTAGCCCAAATTTATTTACCAAAGTCCATTTTTAATAAGTCTTATGCTATAATATTTTTATCTTTTTATATTTTTAACTTTCCGGATTTATTTCGATAACATATATATTTGTTAAACGTCTAAATATATATTTTTATTTGTCAACACTGTTTATTAAGTACTTGTTTTCGTCGAAAATCGCCCGTTGTCGTAACGACCTTTCGTGTCGGCGAGTCACCCGTTGGTCGTCGACGCGACTGTGTAATCGTGAACGTTCGCCTATCGTTCACATTGCTTCGTTTGTCTGATTATTGTTTCGACGCATTGCAAGAATATATTAGTTATGTCACCAACACTTGGTATTATTTTCAAGTGTTTGTACTTTTGTATATGATTGGGTATTTTATTGTGAATACCCTAAGCTTCTAAATACATACACATACAATACACATATGTACTCATACAAATTCCTTGGTGACAAATGTGTATACATATTTTTATTTCCCAAGTAAGTACATATATATATTTATAAAAAGTATTTACTTTTACTTGAAAATATATATATATAATTTTGTTGAAACACTTGGGTATTAGGGTTTAACTCTTGTCATTAGACCCTACTTAATGATGATTTAAGTTACTAATCGCGTTTAGTCTCGCTAATCACCCCATTAATCATGTCTTAATCGCGATTAGATTTTAGAAAATTTCGCCATAGTTTCCCCTAAACTATGGCGTTTTCCACGTTTCAAAAACATATTTAAACCTGTTTAAGCTCAAACTCATTATCAATAAGTCATCACATATCTTCCTAATATTTATTTTACAACATTAATACATCATCATCCATGACTTTAGTGTTAAAAATCCTATTAAATCCATATGGTTTTCAATATTTATTAACACTTTCAAATCACTACTTTTGTCATGTCATTTAATCAAGTTCCTACCTTTAACTTCTTGATTACTACACATTGTTAAAATGATTATTTCTTAAATAATAATGCTTCTTTCTTAAAAAAAATCATTCATGAGTGATAAAATTATCTTTAAGTTGTAGTAATTTTCATGGATGATGTAGTTGATGATCTTGTTTAGATTAAAACCTTATCATGTTTAAATCTTTATTTTCATACTTGATCATACAAAATCATCTAATTTTTATACCATACTTTAACATAAATATCATCAATATGCTAACTAGCTACCATATAAACACATAATCAATACAAAATACACAATATTTAGTGTTATTGTTATGGTGTGAGTTAGGGTTTTTGGTTTATCTTTTCTTCATTTTCAAGATGATCAACTTGTACATTATTAATCTAAGCATATAGATAAGCTAGATTATGGATGGGTTTGCCTTAATATGGGTGTACAAGTTTTTGATGATCTTAGAAGAAATATGAAGCTCCAAAGAAGTCTTAGTGATCCTCCACCATTGATAGCTTCTTGAATGGCCTTAAAAGTGTTTTAAAGTGGATGAAATGTGGTGTTTTTAGGGTGGCTATATGGTGGTTCAAGTGTGGTGGTGGTGGCTGTGAGCTAGAGAGAGTGAGGGTAAGATGGTTGCAACTTTTGTGAAGAAAAATGACATGGTTCAAGTGTAGGTAATGATATATATCAAGTCATTCTTTCAAGATCAACAACAAATCAAGACACCATGCTTCTAATCTTCAATTTTCAACAAAATCAAGTGGGCATGAGCCCACTTGAAACCGTCAAAAGACAGGGGGTAAAGTGTAATTATTTTTTTTACACATGTTAAAATAGAAGATATTTTGGTCATTAGGCTAAGTATATGTGATTAAGGGTTTGATCTTGCATCCTTATCATAAGATTAGGGTGACTTAGTCCTCCAATATAAGTTTCGATGACGGAAATGTCGTTAGATCACTAATCGACGCAATAATCGCTAATAAACGAACTTATTTATTTAGTACCGGAAGCTTTCGTTTACAACCACCACAATTTTTATGGTGTCTACTTAGTGCATTTCCGACCTAAAAATATGTATAATTAGTTCGCTAGACGAATATACGATGAGCTAGGGTGGCCGAAATGTCTTTCGTTCGATCGTTCGATCGTTCGATCTCGCATCGATTCAGCACGTTTATGTTCCGACGTCGAACTTTTCTGAACGTTGTGTTTCCGTGACCTCATGTTAGTTGGATGGATTCCGAGTTCCAAATGAGGCTTAACTAGTTCGCTAGATGCCCGAATGAGGCTATCGGCCACTAAAATATTCGTTGTTTCGACAAACGGTCGCCTTCCGGTCGAATTGTGCACTGTTTGTCAAATGACCGAAACGATGTCTTTTGTGAATTCTTCCTATTCTCACATTGTTTTAGGATGATTAACATTATTTTATTCTTATTCTTACATCCGGAATCCTCCGAATTGGTCTTGCGGACAAACCGACATTTGTCGCCTTTTTGGTCGAAATGGACAATTTTGCAATTTAGGCGTTGTACCGGAAAGTTATGTATTATTGTAATGGTTGATCTCAAATAAGTGTTTTCATTTATATATGGACCCAGGTATGGCATTAACATGCCGTTATTCCTTGTTCTGATTCGTTTTAGCAGATTTACCAGCACAATTAGTGTCACCGCAATTAGAGCGCCCAACACTTTCTACCAACAATTTTAGGGCATTGTTTTGGTGTGTTCCGTATCGTAACGGAAATCAGTATATGTTATGATCATATTTACTTGCGCTAATGACGTATAACTCAGTTATGAAATTAATTACCATAATATGCATGAGATTATAAAATAAAATTAGTGATTAAATTTGTACGGAATTATCGGTTATTTGCCATTTGTCAATACTCCCCCTGTTAAAAAGAATTTCATCCCGAAATTCAGTTTGAGGCATCCACTGAAGGAGCCTTCTTGAACAGGTAGGGGTATTTTGACTTGATCTGATCTTCACGCTCCTACGTATACTCGGGACCGTGACGCGAATTCCAGCGAACCTTCACCAGTTTGATTTGGCTTCTTCTTGTCTTTTGGACCTTCCAGTCCATGACTTCAACTGGTTCTTCGGTAAATTATAATTTGTCATCAACATAAATCTCATCCGCTGGAATGATAACTGTGTCATTAGTCGGCTTTTCTTCAGATTAGACACATGAAATGTGTCGTGTACATTATTGAGTTCCTCTGGCAATTTTAACTTGTAAGCCACTGTACCAATCTTTGCCAGAATTTCGAAAGGTCCAATATATCTTGGGTTGAGCTTTCCGCGCCTCCCGAATCTAGCTACGCCTTTCTAAGGTGAGACCTTTAACAATACTTTTCCTCCGACCTTGAAGGATAATGGTTTGGTCTCCGATCAGCTAGCTCTTTTGTCTATATGGGCCGCTTTGATACGCTCACGGATCTTGAATATCTTGTCTGTGGTCACTTGTACTAGTTCGGGACCAATGAGTTGTCTGTCACCGACTTCCGCCCAACATAATGGCGATCGGCACTTTCGTCCATATAGTGCTTCAAATGGCACGACCTTGATACTGGTGTGATAACTGTTATTGTAGGAAAACTCTACCAACGGTAAATGAGTATCCTAGTTTCCGCCTAAATCCATCACACAGGCCTGAAGCATGTCTTTTAACATTTGGATGGTTCGCTCGCTTTGACCATCAGTCTGCGGGTGAAAAGATGTGCTTAAATCCAAGTGAGAACCAAACGAATTTTGAAATGATTGCCAGATCCGTGACACAAAGCGACCATCTCTATCAGATATTATAGAGATTGGCACACCATGACGAGCTATGATTTCTTTTAGTTACTGTTCATCTAGTTTCTCCGTACTGTCTTTCTCGCGGATGGGTAAGAAGTGAGCTGATTTGGTTAACCGATCTATGATAACCCAGATCATGTCGTGACCTCGAGAGGTCCGTGGTAATTTTGTAATGAAATCCATTGATATATGTTCCCACTTCCAAACGGGATCTCGGTTGTTGTAATAACCCAGATGGTTTTTGGTATTCGGCCTTGACCTTTGCACAAGTTAGGCATTTCCCAACATAGGTCGCAATATCTCCCTTGAGATTCGGCCACCAATAATATTCCTTCAGATCCTGGTACATTTTATCCAATCCTGGGTGTATCGAGTACTTGGACTTGTGTGCTTCATCCAGCACCAAGTCTCGCAATTCACCATAATAGGGAATCCATAACCTTCCCATGAAATATAAAGTTCCATCCTTGTTCGGTTCCAATTGTTTTTCCATTCCCCGCAGTGATTCCGCTGGAATGTTATCTGGTTACAATGCTTCTTGTTGTGCTTCGCGCACTCGAGTTGTGAAGTTCGTCTGGATCGTCATTTCTAAAGCTCACACCCGTAATGTTTTGACTCGTTCTTTTCTACTCAGAGCATATGCTACCACATTTGCTTTGCCCGGGTGATACTTGATCTCACAGTCATAATCATTCAACATTCCACCCAACGTCGTTGGCGCATATTCAGTTCTTTTTGGTTGAATATATGTTGAAGACTTTTATATCCGTGAATATGGTACACTTAGTGCCATATAAATAATGACGCCAGATTTTCAAGGCAAATACCACTGTGCCTAATTCTAGGTCATGTGTGGTATAATTCCTTTCATGAACTTTTAATTGTCGTGACGCGTACGCGATGACTTTTTCTCATTGCATTAACACGCAACCCAAGCCTTGATGCGATGCATCACAGTACACCACAAAGTCATCGGTATCGTCTGGGAGTGATAGTATCGATGCTTTACATAGTTTCTCTTTCAATGCTTGGAACGTCGATTCTTGCTTTTCTCCCCAATCGAACTTTCTATCCTTCTGGGTAAGCGAGGTTAGCGGCTGAGCAACCTTGGAGAAGTTCTCAATAAATCTCTTGTAATATCCCGCTAATCCTAGGAATTGTCATATTTGAAGGGTCAACATGTATTCCGTTCTCGTTCACCACGTGACCGAGAAATTGTACCTCGCGAATCCAAAATTCGCATTTCGAGAACTTGGCATATAATTGCTCCTTTTTCAACTACTCCAAAATGGTTCTCAGGTGTTGCTGGTGTTCTTTCTCGGTTCGTGAGTATATCAGTATGTCATCTATAAAAACGATCACTAACTTGTCGAGGTATGGCTTACATACCCGGTTCATCAAATCCATGAACACTGCGGGGGTGTTCGTTAGGCCAAAAGGCATAACAAGGAACTCGTAATGACCGTAGCAAGTCCTGAACGCCGTCTTAGGAATACTTTCCTCCTGAATTCTCAACTGATGATACCCGGGTCTTAAATCAATTCCGAGTAAAAACTCGACCCTTGCAACTGATCGAATAGATCATCGATTCTTGGTAATGGGTACCGATTTTTTATCGTTAACTTGTTTAGTTCCCGGTAGTCGATGCACATGCGAAAGGTTCCGTCCTTCTTTTTCACAAACAGCACCAGAGCTCCCCAACGCGAGAAACTCGGCCTTATGAAACCTTTGTCAAGCAACTCTTGCAACTGCGTAGCTAATTCCTACATCTCCGAGGGCGCTAGTCGATAAGGAGCTTTTGCCACAGGTGCAGCTCCTAGCACTAAATCAATACGGAATTCGACTTGTCACTGTGGAGGTAGTCCTAGCAAGTCTTCCGAGAAGACCTCGGATATTCTCTCACTAATGGTATGTCCTCGATTGTGCGCTCCTCGGCCTACTTATCCAACACATGGGCAAGAAAGGCGATGCATCCTTTCCTCAAACATTTCTGAGCCTTCCTGCAGTTTATGATTCGTAGTGGCGTGTCATGCTTCTCACCGTGAATCATCAAATGTTCTCCATCGGATAAGGGGATGCGAATGATTTTCTCATGACATATAACCTCGGTTCGATTATTGGATAGCTAATCCATCCCAATCTATATCAAACTTTCGTTCACCCAATTCTAACGTACATTTCTTTATTATTTCTCATGATTCTACTAATATCCCTTTAGCTAGCTCAATCAAGTATGGAACCTCTAATTTACTCGACGCTACCCCAAGTATATCTCTAAACTCTTTAGAAATAAAACTGAAATCTGTCCCGGTATCAAAAAGAATAGATGCAAAGTGTTCGTTGATAGGGAACGTACCGGTGACCACGTTCAGATCCTGGCGGGCATCCTTAGCTCCAATGACAAACGCTCTTCCTCGTGCTTGGTTTTCTTTAGGGCAATATTTCTTGAAATGCCCTTTGTCTCCGCATCCAAAGCAACATTGATCTCTAGTATTGGTTCCCCAGCACACATCGGTGCGATGTCCAAATTTACCACATTTTCCACACTTGGGGCCTCGACATTCCCCATAGTGGTGAAAGGACATTTGGGGCATTTGGTGCTTCTCCAGTATACGATTTCTTAACAGCAGTGTTTATGGTAGTGGTAACATATGCCTTGGTTTCTTTAACTTCTCTCGCGGCTTGTTTCTTGCTACTGGTATTATTACAACGAGAGCCTTTCTTGAAATGGGAAAATTTTCGTGTGTCGGAGTCAGTAGTCTCCTCAGTAGATTCTTTCTTGTTCCCACTACATTTAGGCAACCTCCCCTAACGTACAGCCTCCTCAGTAAGGCTGACAGCTAAATCAATCGCTTCACCAATCTCAGTGGGTTTTGAAGAGGTAACCAGACTCAGAATATCGGGGGCAAGTCCCTAGATGTATCTCTCAATTCGCTTAAATTCAGGCTCCACTAAGTATGGCACCACTCGAGATAAGTCATGGAATAGTTGCGTGTACCCAGCGATGTCTGAACCAATCATTTTTAGATTCCAGAATTTTGTCTCCAACTTTTGAATTTCCGATCTCGAGCAATATTTCTTTCTCATCATTTCTTTAAGTTCCTCCCAAGTCAGGGCGTATGCAGCACAATCGCCCTTAGTTTGGAGCTGAAGGTTCCACCAAGATAAAGCTCCATCCACGAAGAGTCCAGTAACATAAGTGACTCTTTGTTCAGTAGGGCACTTGCTCATCCGAATGACTGAATCTGTCTTCTCAGTCCAACGTACGAAGGCTACAGCACCCCCGGTACCGTCGAAATTCAGAGGTTTGCAGTCCAGGAACTGCTTGTAAGTGCAACCTGAAATCATTGGATACACCATTTAAGCATGAGTAACCAAATAGCACGAATAGAACGGATGAGAGTATAGTGCGATTTTATGAGTAACCGTGTATTATCAGTTGGAGGATTGCCTCCGTTTGAGCCTCCGGTACCACCACTATGTTCAGAGCGGCTAGCCTCGTACTGCGCAATTGCCTAGGATATGCGTTCATTTAGCTCCTCTTGTGTTATCGGTAGTGCGTTATCGTTTGAACTTCTGCGGCGGGGCCTCACAATTAGCCGAATCATAATAATAAATTCATATTTATTATTACATTTATTTGTTTATTCATATTATTATTATTATTATTATTATTATTATTATTATTTTATATTTATCGAACATATATGTATAGACACATCGGTACATAATGAATAAGAATACATATATACATACGCCATACCCACACCCATCGTCATCATAAGCACATAACTCATCGCATAGATAGTTCGCCACATCACAAGATATCAATCATAGCATCACCACGACAAAATACATCAACCATAATATCACCACATCATGACACTATCAACCATAACATAAAAGAAATACAATGTAAAATAAAGAAAATATACTTTATACAATGACAACTTATAACATTTTGTTCGTGAAGATCCAAAAAGGACTTAGGGATACACAACCCTAGTCAATATAAGTTTTTACATTACAAAAAGTAAGATTTTCTTCTACATTGCTTCTTCACGTCATCAAGTTGTCTTCCAAAAGCTGGAATCTTCAAAGGTATGTCTTCATGAGCTTCATCAAAAGTACATTTGATCCCTAAAAGATAATCACAAACATGCTACTGAGGTGGAGGGGGTGGTGGAAATGGTGTTCAGTGGAGCATACCGCGATGGTAAGCCACCTCCTCCTCTAGGTCAGAAATGCACCTAGTAGCATCAGTCTAAAACTGCTCTAGCTCATGCACTCGTGTCTCAGATGGGCAGGATGAGTGGTGAAATGGGCAGTAGATAGGTGGGGTCGATGGTGGTGATAGTGGTAGTGGTGGTGGTCATGGTGGTGGGTATGATGGTGGGGGTGGAAGTGGCGATGATGGTGGTGGGGGTGTGGCTCTAGTAGCGGCTTGAGTAGTGCGCTAGGTCTCTAATTCCTAGATCCTATGAAAGATCAAGGAAAGCTGAAGATCATGCGAAGTCACTCTCTCCTCCACAGGAATCGGAGGGAAGTGTGAGGGGTGGTAGTGGTCAGAAGGGCTCATACCGGTGGGGGTATCAGGGTAGACATACCCGCAGTAGCTGGTATGGGGCGTGGGGCATATATAGGAGGTGATCCAGTAGAGAAAGAAGGTCCTGCCATGTGGGAAGGTCCAGCTACAGATGGGTTGAAAACAGGGTGGTAAGTGGACCTCCCAAAGAAAAATGGGGGTGGCTGCTCTGGGGCACGTGGAGTACCGCTCAGTGAATAATATCGGGCGGGTCCAGAGTAGGGAGCGGGTCCAGCGTATAGAATGGGTCCATGGGTCGGGGTACTGACTGTAAATGAGCTAACGCGAGCCGGTGAGGCTGCAAGGTGAATACATCGATACAGGCGTATCTGGGGCGGCAGAAGAGGCATTGTCTGCCATATGCTCACTATGGACGGCATCTGAGGATGACGAGATGTCAACGACTGGTATGACAGGGGTGGGATGTCAAG
The DNA here is from genome assembly GCA_947069175.1 of Scalesia atractyloides. Taxonomy (NCBI): domain Eukaryota; kingdom Viridiplantae; phylum Streptophyta; class Magnoliopsida; order Asterales; family Asteraceae; genus Scalesia; species Scalesia atractyloides. The sequence continues at coordinate 49,268,178 of CAMTDV010000002.1, read as the reverse complement.
TATAGCTATGTCATCGAAGACCTCGCCATCACCAAGGTCATCCTCCATATGCTTGACATGGAACACTGGTATGTCATCATCGTCCAAATCAATGACTGGAGGAACCATAGCGAGAGGCACAGCCAAGTGTACAATCGCATGCTCGCCTCCCGGATGGCCATAAACAATAACATCGTGTGGGGGCTGCAGAACGGCTAGCACGTCGTCTGCCTGTGGTGCATCCTCCTCCATAGGATCAATCAGAGCAAGCGCCTGAAGGTCCTCAAAGCCTCCATGGTTGGCTCCATCCCCAAGGGGTAGGACCTCAGCATCGGGGTCATATACATCATCAGATACATACTCCTCGGGGTCCTCTTTGTAACTTGACAAGGAAGACATAGTCCTGGCAAATGATCCGTACAATGCATATATATATATATACATGTTAGTAATTTAATGTTACTTATGATATATTTTATATTAATCACCAATTCTCATGCACGACTTGTTCTCTTCTATTTTCCATGTAATCTTACTGTTTGGTGTCTATCCACTATAGACTAATCATGTATTGACTCTGCTCATTACTTATAGTTGAGCTCATGTGATAGACCCTCGTGTTATCGTGACACAATGAATACCTTTTTGTTATCTTATATAATTCCAAAACATTAAGCTCTGTTTTCATGTGTGAGCCCCTAGTTAATGTAGACTAAACTTTTAATAAAAAGTTTTTACCGGTTCACTACAATAGGAGCTCTGATACCAACCTGTCACACCCTAGTCGTAGCGGAAGCGCAAGTGTGTGACTATTAGAAAATCAATGCATCCAATCTAGTAAACAATATAAATAACAACGTTGCCACACATTAATAAGTTGCATTCCGTATATACAACCATCAAAAGTGAAATCACATTGTTATCTGTTTCAGATTGCCATTACAAAACATAATTTAAAACACATTGTTCCAAAATAAGACATTGTTTTCATCACAAATTCATATTGAGGCTTTGACCCCTATATACCCATACGAAGTTGGGATATAAAAGGCAAACCCTCCAAAAGGTGGTACATCGTTGTCTTGACAATTTCCCATACCCGAATCCTATCACCAACTCATGCCTTGCGTCCTGAAATACATATAATTTTAAAAAGTCAACATAAAGTTGGCGAGTTCATGTAGTTAAATGTTTTCGTATGAAAATGTCATCCTTGAAATTCTGTATTGAAATTCGAGTATGTTATTAGCATCAATGAGTTTTAAGGATCTATCAGTGTGTCGCGAGCACCCTGACATATATGTGCCATAAGTAAGTAAGTAAGTAACCAAACTGAGACAACTTTGACATCATTGGGATCATAAAAGCACTCCGAAGGGTATACCAACCTGGAGTGGAGCGCGTCTCAAACTCAATAGATCTACTTCTTTTACACCTTGGTCACTAAGTGATTAATGGTTACTATCGTCATCATCCTACTTACGCACAAATGATCATGTAATCAACTAAACCCATAGCTAACATACTGTTTGTTATGCCATGTATTTCCCTCGATAGTTTTAAAACAAAACTTTGAAATAATTGAAAGGAGGGACATGAACTCACAGTTTTGCTTTCTGTAAGTCGTATTATCGGTCGGTGCCTGTACACGTGTGTAACCTACATGTGTATTAAGTTTATTAGACACCTGGGCCTTAACAGACCTTGTACTTGTTGTTCATCTTAAATTCTTGTTATGTGTCTTTCGTTATGATACGACAACCTTTAATGTTAATGTAGTGTTGGTAATTTGCTTGTTCGATTATTATTGTTATATATATTTTTAATATATATATATATATATATATATATTGTTATCATCTTAGGTCGTGTGTGAATTGGGCCTTGCCCTTCACATGTCCTCGTGCCTTGCACGCGTGTCATTGGGCCTTGCCCATGTCATCTATGTCAGTGGACCTAGCCCATGTTTTTTTGTCATTGGGCCTAGCCTATGTTATCTATGTCTTTGGGCCTAGCCCATGTTTTCTTGTCATTAGGCCTAGCCCATTCTTTGGGCCAAGCCCATGTTTTCATGTCATTGGGCCTAGCCCATGTTTTCATGTCATTGGGCCTAGCCCATGTAATTTATGTCTTTAGGCCTAGCCCATGTCTTAAGGTCATTGGGCCCAGCCCATGTAGTGTATGTCTTTGTGCCTAGCCCATGTAATTTATATCTTTGGGCCTAGCCCATGTAATTTATATTTTTGGGCCTAGCCCATATTTCTATATGTTTTGGGCTTATATTCGTTTTGGGCCTCGTCCATAAATATTATGGAATTGGGCCTTGCCCATGACTTTTATAAATTGGGCCTAGCCCAAATTTATTTACCAAAGTCCATTTTTAATAAGTCTTATGCTATAATATTTTTATCTTTTTGTATTTTTAACTTTCTGGATTTCATTTCGATAACATATATATTTGTTAAACGTCTAAATATATATTTTTATTTGTCGTCGACTCTTTTTATGTGTAGGTAATGATATATATCAAGTCATTCTTTCAAGATCAACAACAAATCAAGACACCATGCTTCTAATCTTCAATTTTCAACAAAATCAAGTGGGCATGAAGCCCACTTGAAACCGTCAAAAGAGAGGGGGTAAAGTGTAATTATTTTTTTTACACATGTTAAAATAGAAGATATTTTGGTCATTATGCTAAGTATATGTGATTAAGGGTTTGATCTTGCATCCTTATCATAACATTAGGGTTTAGTGTGTTATTACATGGTAACTAATCGACTTAGTCCTCCAATATAAGTTTCGGATGACAGAAATGTCGTTAGATCACTAATCGACGCAATAATCGCTAATAAACGAACTTATTTATTTAGTACCGGAAGCTTTCGTTTATGACCACCACAATTTTTATGGTGTCTACTTAGTGCATTTCTGACCTAAAAATATGTATAACTAGTTCGCTAGACGAATTACGATGAGCTAGGGTGGCCGAAATGTCTTTCGTTCGATCGTCGATCGATATCGGCATGTTTATGTTCCGACGTCGAACTTTTCTGAACGTTGTGTTTCCGTAACCTCATGTTAGTTGGATGGATTCCGAGTTCCAAATGAGGCTTAACTAGTTCGCTAGATGCCCGAATGAGGCTATCGGGCACTAAAATATTCGTTGTTTCGACAAACGGTCGCCTTCCGGTCGAATTGTGCACTGTTTGTCAAATGACCGGAAACGATGTCTTTTGTGAATTCTTCCTATTCTCACATTGTTTTAGGATGATTAACATTATTTTATTCTTATTCTTACATCCGGAATCCTCCGAAATTAGTCTTGCGGACAAACCGACATTTGTCGCCTTTTTGGTCGAAATGGACAATTTTGCAATTTAGGCGTTGTACCGGAAAGTTATGTATTATTGTAATGGTTGATCTCAAATAAGTGTTTTCATTTATATATGGACTCAGGTATGGCATTAACATGCCGTTATTCCTTGTTCTGATTCGTTTTAGCGGATTTACCAGCACAATTAGTGTCACCACAATTAGCGCGCCCATCACTTTCTACCAACACTTTTAGGGCATTGTTTTGGTTTGTTCCGTATCGTAATGGAAACCAGTATATGTTATTATCATATTTACTTGCCCTAATGACGTGCGACTCAGTTATGAAATTAAATTACGATAATATGCATGCGATTATAAAATAAAATTAGTGATTAAATTGTACAGAATTACCGGTTATTTGCCATTTGTCACACTATTCGTACCAAATTTTGTTAGTCTTTTGAACTACAAACAAGTTATGTAATTCCAGGAAAAAATATCAATATAATGGGTTATTGGTTAAATTATTCTTATTATTATGTGGTTAAGATTACATGCGTATCGATTAGTCCACTAGTATTTAATGATTGAATTATTTAAACATTATCTTATGTTATTATTGCTACAATAATAGAAACGACAATATGCCACCAAAAGCGATAAAGGGTCCCTCTACTGACGGTATTAGATTACCTACCACACCTGAGGAGTTGGCACAACTTATCGCTCAACACGTTAACACCGCCATGGAACAGTGCGAAGCTAATCAGACTACGGGGCGAGGACATGGACGTTGTGATAATGTACACGGTTTCGGTGGAATGCCAATTGGAGCCCCTCAAGTGCATGGATGTACGTACAAAACTTTCCAGGGTTGTAACCCAAGATCATTTACTAGTGCTGAAGGACCCCTTGATATCGTTAGATGGATTGAGAAGATGGAGTATGTGATGGCAATCAGCGGTTGTGCTACTGATCAAAGGGTTAGGTATGCTTCATGTTCATTTCATGACGAAGCTTTATCCTGGTGGAACACTCAAGTATAAGTTTTAGGTGAAGACGTTGCCTACGGTCTTACCTGGAACGAACTAAAAGAGATGCTTCTTAAGGAATACTGCCCGCATAGTGAACTACAGAAAATTGAGACAGACTTCTGCAATCTGACCAGGGAAGGCTTGAATGTTAGAGCTTATACGTCTCGATTCAATGATCTGGCTAGGTTGGTTCCTCGGATGGTTACTCCTGATTATGTTAAGATTGAAAGGTACATTTGGGAATTAGCGCCACGATTTGTAGTATGGTCACATCAATGAAACCCACTACCTATCTGGAAGCTACTACACTGGCAAAATCATTGATCGTTGATGCCATTCGTAAAAGTAGCCTTAACAAAAAGCATGAGACCATGAAGTCATCTATGAAAGCTCATGCAGACAGTGAATCTGATCGAAAGAGCGCTCTGAGCGTAGATCTGGGGATTCGCGAAAGTGAAAGTCTAAGAGTTTGAGAAAAGATTCTGAGGATAAGCGTGAGAAGAAACACAGTTTTGGTAAAGCGTTTGTGGCTAACACCAGTGGTTCAGGAAAAGATGTGATCAAGGATAGCAAGAATAGATCAGCAAAGAGGACTCATGGAGATGAGCAAGAGAGATGTAACAGATGCGGTCGATCTAGGCATGAGAGACGTGGGTACTACGCCAAAAGCACATCGGATGGAGCCAAACTCGAGGGATGCTTTCAATGTGGAGAGCATGGACACTTTAAGCAGAACTGTCCTTTGTTAAAAGATCAGGGTGCTAGATGGTAGAGCATTTGTATGATCCTTCAGTTGTTACTTGTAAATTCTTAATCAGTAACCATTCTGCGTTTGTACTATTTGATACTAGAGCTGACTTGAGTTTGGTTTTGAAAAGCATTGAACCATTTATGTCTTCTCAAGTAAGTAAGCTAGATAAAAAGTACTCAATAGAATTAGCAAATGGTAAATTGATAGAAACCTACGAAGTCATTCATGGCTGTAGTATTCGGTTATGCGATCATAGTTTTAGTATCGATTTATTACCAGTGGAGTTTGGTAGTTTCGATGTAGTCGTTAGGATGGATTTGTAGGATTGTTTTGTCTAATAGCAAAGGTCCTAATTTATATATCTAGTCCATACGTGCCAACTTGTTGACTAACTCCTCATTTGTTTTCTGAATTCCCAACCTCTTCATTTGAACAACTAGGTGACAATAACGCTCGATCAACTACTTCATAGTTTCGCCTATCAAGAGGTTGAAAATATCGAACTCTTTTCTAAGCAGTGCCTTTTTGCTCTTCCTCATTTGTGAACTTCCCTGGAACTTCAACCTTAATGCATTCCATAATGATTGTGAGTTATCATCATGTTGCAGCAATGTTAAGATATCTTCTTTAATTGATTGTTGCAATATGCTCATCATTTTCTTCTCATTGATGGATTTTTCTTTATCAGCCGGTGTGAACTGAGTCAACGTCTTCTCTAATTCATTTTCCCCAATTGGTGTGGTATATTTTTCTTTAGTAAACCAGCAGTTAAATGAGTTCGCTTGCACCCAGTTAACAAACCGTTCACTCCAACTGTCATAAGCCACCAAATTCATCAACTCTGGGGGTTTCACCATTGTCCCCATTTCGTTCTCCAAATTCAGATTCTGTGCGGCTGCAATTGATACATAAACAGTTGTCATAGCAAACGCGTTGTAAAATTTGTTCTCCAATTTTACCAGCCTGAAACAACGTTAAATGCTAAAACGATTAAGATTTCAGTTCGAGTGAAGTAGAACTGTAAAAACTTGATTTATCTTCGTGCGAAGATAGATTTATCTTTGTGCGAAGGTAAGTAATTTTTAAACCTTAACAATTTTTATCTTCGTGCGAAGGTAAAGTTATGTACGTGCGAAGGTAAAGTTACTTTCGTGCGAAGGTAGGGTCAAAACTTGACATTTTTGCAATTTTCAACATGAATTCGTTTGATTTCAGATCTGATTTTCTAAGGGTTTATCTAAACATGTCTTTACGTATTATACTTGAAAATCGGTTCATTTTGACCATGGATTCATTTTAAAAAGTGAAAAATAAAAAGAATGAGTACAATAAGAAGTCTTCTAGGCTGAATCTTGAACAATTGTCTTCAAATCGGGCTCCCTGAGCTCTGATACCACTTGTAAGATCGTTTTTTCCAATAGCAAAGGTCCTAATTTGAGTATCTAGTCCATACGTGCGGAATTCATATAAATTAGTGACAATTAACAAGATTATTTCAACAATTAACTGATTTCATTCAATGTTCAATAGCTACAAATGATCAGGAAATCCGACAGAGCTTCGCCATCTCAGTCGCAATAACACCTCACACAAACTCTATATAGGCATGCTACCTTCATGCGAGGGTAGTTTATCTTCGCACGAAGGTAATTTACCTCTGTGTGAAGTTAAATACAAACATCGTAAAATCTAATATTGTCGCCCTATTACAAAATACAGACACAACCCTAAGATATAGGCAATAGACATTATGCACCAACAGGATTGGCTATCTAAGAATAGAGCTGAGATTGATTGTTCGGAGAAACTAGTGCGGATACCCCGCCTTGGCGGTGAAGCAATAGTGATTCATGGAGATCGATCCAGTAGGAAAGCGAGAGTCGTTAGCGTTATGAAGATGCACAAGATGTTGCGTAAGGGTTATCCTGCATTCTTCGTCAACGTGGTTGATACGAAGATCAAAGGAAGGAAGATCGAAGAGATTCCAATAGTTTGTGAGTATCCAGAAGTTTTTCCTAAAGACTTACCTGGATTGCCCCCTGCGAGACAGGTCAAGTTTAGAATTGATCTTGTTCCTTGTGCAGCACTGATTGCAAAATCTCCTTATATATTAGCGCTTTCGAAAATGAAAGAATTGTCGAATCAGCTTCAAGAGAGCTGGTAGACAAAGGTTTCATTCGACCAAGCTTTTCGCCTTGGGGAGCACCTATTTTGTTTGTGAAGAAGAATGGTTCCTTCAGGATATTTGTAGATTATCGAGAGCTGACAAGCTGACTATCAAGAATCGGTACCCACTACCGAGAATCGATGATCTGTTTGATCAATTGCAAGGATCCAACTACTCGAAGATTGATCTGCGTTCAGGCTATCACCAATTGAAGATTGCTGATGAAGATGTTCCAAATACTGCTTTTAGAACACGTTATGGCCATTATGAGTTTTTAGTCATGCCTTTTAGCTTAACTAATGTGCCTGCAGTGTTCATGGATCTCACGAACAGGGTATGCAAACCCTATTTGGATAAATTCGTGATAGTATCCATTAATGATATACTTATCTATTCGCGAACCAAATAAGATCACGAGCAACATATGAATACGATTTTGGAGCTACTGAAGAACGAGAAGTTGTATGCCAAGTTCTCTAAGTGTGAATTCTGGATTTGAGAAGTTCATTTTCTCAGACATGTCATAAATGAGAAATGTATGCATGTGGATCCGTCGAAGATTCAAGCGATTAAGAATTGGAAGCACCAAGGACTCCCTCAGAGGTGCGACAATTCTTAGGACTTGCTGATGCGCTCAGTAGGAAAGAGAGGGAAAGACCTCTTCGTGTTGGTGCTTTGGGTTTAACCATACAGACGAGTTTGACCGTTCAGATTCGCATGCATAATGAGAAGCTTTAAAAGATGAGAATTTGAGTAGAGAAGGCTTAAGAGGTTTAGAATGTGAACTGATACCAAAAGCGGACGAAGTGATGTACTTCATGAACCGGATTTGAGTTCCTCTTAGGTGTAACATACGTGAACTGCTTATGAAGAAGCTCATAAGTCCAGATATTCAATTCACCCAGGTTCTACCAAATGTATCAGGACATCAAGGAGTCGTATTGGTGTCCGAATATGAAGAAAGATATTGTGGTGTATGTTAGTAAATGTCTGACGTGCTCGAGGTTAAAGCTGAGCATCAGAAGCCGTCTGGGTTTCTGTAGTAACCAGAGATTCCTAAATGGAAATGGGAGCATCTTACGATGGACTTTATCACCAAATTACCCCGTACGTCACGTGGACATGATACCATATGGGTAATTGTGGATCGATTGATGAAGTCTCCTCATTTCTTACCCATTAAGGAAACAGACAAGAAGGAAAAGATATCGCAATTGTACCTTAACGAGATTGTAGCCCAACATGGAGTACCTGTGTCAATTATCTCTGATAGAGATGGACGATTTGACTCCAGATTTTGGCAATCTCTCTAGGAGTCGTTGGGTACTCAGTTGGACATGAGTACCGTGTATCATCCTCAAACTAATGGTCAAAGCGAGAGAACCATAAACTTTGGAGGATATGTTGAGAGCGTGTGGATAAATTTCGGTGGAAGTTGGGATACTCATCTACCGTTAGCTGCGTTTTCCTACAACAATAGTTATCATGCGAGTATCAAAGTCGCACCGTTTGAAGCCTTATACGGAAGGAAGTGTCGTCACCCCTTTGTTGGGTTGAAGTTGGCGAAAGACAATGATCGAGGTGTCACGCTCCGGTCAAAGATAATATTTATAGTCCCGAATTACCCTTAACAATGCGTTAGTAGTAGTAAGGGGTCGAACCACGAAGAGTTTGTGGTTTGCGAATGGATGTGATTGATTTTAAGTAAAAATGTCAATTTTTATGAAGCTTGCTATAAGGTTGATTAATTTGGTTTGGTTTGAAGAGGTGTCGGATTGATCCGACAAAAATTGGTTTGATTACTTAATCACTAAATTATACAATTGCGTGAAAACTAGATTACTTGGTTAAAACAACGGTTTGAAACAAGGTTCACACCCGGTTTGGTAATGCAAATCCTAGGGTTCCTACACGTTTTAGTTTCAATTCAATTGCAACAAAGATCAACGAGTTTAGTGTTACGTGGTTTAGGTGCCAAAAGCTATCGACGTTATAGACAACAGACTACTATGCACTTCATTACCAAGAACATGTAAATTCTAACCTAGACAAGGCATAATCGCACATAAACATTTCACAAAGTCAAATTTCATAACTCATTCGACAATTCACAAATACAATACCAATGCGAGACAATTATCTGAGGTTCTCAAATCAAATCACAATTTATCACAAATCAAAACTCAAAACAATGTTAAACCCTAGAACTTACGAAACCTACAATGGGGTGAAACCCTCGAGAATTAGCCGCTCATGGTGAATGGAACACAATCACTGGATGATTTGAGCTTGATCACGAACATCTTGAAACCTTGAAAGTGAGGATGATGGTGGTTAGGGTTTGGGATGGAAGATGGAATTGGATGGAGGATGATGAAGGCGATTGCGGTAGGTTAGGGTTATGATCGAATGTGATGAGTCGGATGATGATGGATTATTGGAATCAATTGGAATTGAGGTTGGGGGTGTTCTTGGCTCCAAGAAGTGTTTCAAAACTCCAAAATCTCGTAACTCCTCACAGTTGGGTCAAACAAACAATAAAAACCCGTTAAAAATTGAAATTCAGCGAACAAACTAAAAAGAGGTGTCGCCGACGGCCCTATTGGGCGTCCCGACGGCCTCCAGAAATATACATTTTCCTCCGACGCCTTAATCCACTGTCTACGACCATTTTTCTCCGACGGGCTATCTGAGGGGCGTCGCCGACAGTCCCACTGGGCGTCGGCGACGGCCTCTCCAATGCTTGATTTCCTGTTTTCCCATTTTGTGATCCCGGTTGACCAGTTTTCCGCCCCGATGCTCCAAAATGCTCCCGAATAGCTCCTTAAACTTTGTAAACCTGCAAAAACACAAATCTAATCAAAAGTAGGCTATTCGAAACTAAAAGTCACGTAAAATGTTAACTTAAACTTAATAGAAACATCGGTTTTCGACCACGTATCACATCCCCACACTTGTCTTTTGCTTGCCCTCAAGCAAATCTGTCTTTCACTTTCACGTGGGTCGAATAAGGAACACATTTCCCATTCTCAAGACATGAGTTAAGGTCTTATGTTATACTAAGTTCATAATTTTTTTATTCGAACTATTTAACGTTAATATGATTAACACATACAAAAAATGGTTATCCAAGATTATCCCGCCTTTGAAACTCATAATTCATACATATCCGTCACAATGTTCCCTCCACTCGGCTCATAATCTGGATAATAAGTAATACGTTAGCACTCTTGATGTAAACACACAAACCGATTAGAACATATACCCGCATAAGCTTGCAACTCAATCATTCTCCACCACCGAACACAAATATCAAGCACAAGTCAAAAGGTCTTGAACCGGTTGTATTGGGGCTAGGCTAAGGGTATGGAATAGGATGCTTTGAAAGTGGCTAAGGTGATGAAAACTCAATTTTTATTACATAAACACTATACTAGCATAATCGACTACGAAACAATAACTACAAGGCAAAAGTTTTCCGCCTTTTATTCAACGACTATCTATACATGCATTTTTCTTTTCTTTTCTCAATTGTTTTTTTATTCAATTTTCATCACATGGGTTAAAATATAAGGTTCAAAGGTCAAGGGCTAAATGGGTTTGTCAAATGAAAGGTTTAGGTTCAAAATTAATGACTAAGGGATTGATTTCGGGTAAGGATATATAAATGGTGTAAAGTAAAAAGGTTTACCTAATGCCTTAATCATTCTTGTGCTCATATTCGGTCTATGATCTCAAACGTATCAAAAATTGCAAGTTCTACAATACATGACTAATGGTCCACTCAACCAAAGAAATATATGCATTTATTATATATCAAAGTGGCTCAAAATCTCACATATATAGGTATGGTATGTGATATGTATAAAATGCAAGTTTCTTAGGCGAATTATTCCCAAATAACCACTCGTTAAATACCCGTCATGTTATTAATTTGAACTTGACCATGACAAAAGACCACATGGGTTGTGTCATCCCTCATTAACTTAGTTACTTGTGCTTTTTAGACCGCTTTAAACAAAGACATTTTGAAAAAGTTTTGAAATTTTCCCCCATCCCCACACTTGAGGTCAACATTGTCCTCAATGTATAGTGTATAAATAAACGGGTCAAAATTAAAAAACTTTTTCTTTCCATCCCCATACTTGAGGTCAACATTGTCCTCAATGTGTAGGAATAGAGCTTTTAAAACGCAAGGGATGTGACACAACTAACCTTCCCAAAATTTCACCCTGGAGGATAAAATACACAATACTATCCACTTATTAAACCAAAAATGAATCAAAGCTAAAGGAAACGTATGCACCAGGTTTTTCGCTCATTCTTCGTGTGCTCTTCAACTTCAACAAAAATGGTTGTCTCGCGAACACAATGCATCTACAAATTTCAATCTTCGTGTAGAAGCAAGCTTCTCACAACTACAAAAATTTGTTAGTTACTTAGTTCTACCATTTTTATTAAAATAATTACCAAGGCATATAATTTATTCAACTTTGATCTTGTGGAAAAAAATTTTACAACAACAACCAAAACTCACTTTCGTAGGAATCACGGTTTCATTTAGCGTATGCAACAAGCCCTTTCAAACCTTCCGATAGCTCGGAAGGACGAGTAGGTCTCATGAGGGTTATCTAGTGAACACACCCACAAAGTTCATTTAACTACTAATAAGAATTGAAATATAAACTTAAAATTTACACAAAAATTTACAACAACAAAGAATACGTACCAGTGATCATCTCGGGTAGCGCTCGTTGGGATCCACCGGGGGGTATGGCTGATAGGGATATCCGGTCAGGGCCGACATCATGTCGTGGAAGTCGTTGAGTAGCCCTCTTCTCGCCTTCAGCTGGTGGTTGGAACTGTGGTGGGATAAAACTGGACCCGACTGCTTCGGGCCAATGAGGAGATGGATCAGAGGGCCTAGTGGGAAGAGGTAGTTCTCATATGATGTCCAAGGCATGTGCTCCTGATATGGACGACCTGCTTCCCAATCTCTATGGTGGCGCTCCTGGTCATGCAAATGTTTGGTGTTATTTATCGCCATCTGTTGCGCCACCGCCAAAGCATGCCACCGACGGTCTTCCAAAGCGTTTTGTTCAACACGCGCCCTTTCCTGCTCCTCCTCCCATGCTTCCTTCTAGACAATTCTTGTGCCTGGTACAAGTCTTGTCTCTCCATAAAAGCTTGTTGGGCGGCCCACTGCTCTTGTAACCTCTCCCAATGCTCTTACTCTTTGGCCCGATACGCAGCCTCTTCAGCCCAATGTGATTGTTGCTGGGCTTCCCAATTTTGTTCCCACTGTTGCCTCCTTTGCTCATATTCCTGGTTTTCCCCAATACACGTGGAGACGTTATCATAAACATCTTCTTGTCCCCGATTGTAGTTGGGGTATCCGGGTTTACGCCAACTTGGGATAAACGAGGCCAACCCCGCTGAAATTTCTCGATGTGGCCGGGTGTATCTTTAACGAGGTCCCCTCGGACCTTGAGGCTCATCTTCATCCTCCTCTTCAGCCATCTCCTACTCTCCCGCAGCCTCTTGAGCTGCACTTAGATCGGCGAACTGGAACCGATGCCCCTGGTCATCAGTGACCGTATATTGATGACCGTACACTTCAACTTGGATCTTCCAATGTTGCTTCATTGAGGCAAAGCAAATTTGATCCACCGGCTTCGAGACCCATAACGAATCAGGCGGCAACCGGTTTTGCTGCACTATCATGGCACTAATGAGTCGTACGTATGGTATCATCTTCCGAGTCTACGACTCAGTGTCCCAAGTGTTGATCATAACAAGATGACACCAAGATAACTTAGGCACTCCATAAAGCAACGAGTGAAGTACCCGACAATCTGAGGCCTTCACCTTCCCTCGGTCCCCGAATCTAACCATGATGTTTTTGAGAGAGAAGGGTTGAAGGATCTTTCCTTCAACCAATAACTGACTGCGCAGAGCAGCCCCACCATCAAAATAAGGCAAACCGACTCAACCATTCTGTCGGGATAAACAGTATTAACCTTGTTGTCCAAAATTTAATCGAGGTGTCGCGCCCCGGTCAAAGATAATATTTATAGTCTCGAATTACCCTTAACAATGTGTTACTGGTAGTAAGGGGTCGAACCATAAGAGTTTGTGGTTTGCGAATGGATGTCATTGATTTTAAGTAAAAATGTCAATTTTTATGAAGCTTGCTATAAGGTTAATTAATTTGGTTTGGTTTGAAGAGGTGCCGGATTGATCCGATAAAATTGGTTTGATGACTTAATCGCTAAATTATACAATTGCGTGAAAACTAGATTACTTGGTAATGCAAATCCTAGGGTTCCTACACGTTTTAGTTTCAATTCAATTGCAACTAAGATCAACGAGTTTAGTGTTACGTGGTTTAGGTGCCAAAAGCTATCGACGTTATAGACAACGGACTACTATGCACTTCATTACCAAGAACATGTAAATTCTAACCTGGACAAGGCATAATCGCACATAAACATTTCGCAAAGTCAAATTTCATAACTCATTCGACAATTCACAAATACAATACCAATGCGAGACAATTATCTTAGGTTTTCAAATCAAATCACAATTTGTCACAAATCAAAACTCAAAATAATGTTAAACCTAGAACTTACAAAACCTACACCAGGGTGAAACCCTCGAGAATTAGCCGCTCATGGTGAACGGAACACAATCACTGGATGATTTGAGCTTGATCACGAACATCTTGAAACCTTGAAAGTGAGGATGATGGTGGTTAGGGTTTAGGATGGAAGATGGAATTCGATGGAGGATGATGAAGGCGATTGCGGTAGGTTAGGGTTATGATCGAATGTGATGATTCGGATGATGATGGATTATTGGAATCAATTGGAATTGAGGTTGGGGGTGTTCTTGGCTCCAAGAAGTGTTTCAAAACTCCAAAATCTCGTAACTCCTCACAATTGGGTCAAACAAACAACAAAATCCCGTTCAAAATTGAAATTCAGCGACCAAACTATCAGAGAGGCGTCGTTGACAGCCCTATTGGGCGTCGCCGACGGCCTCCAGAAATATACATTTTCCTCCGACGCCTTAGTCCCCTGTCTACGACCACTTTTCTCCGATGGGCTATCTGAGGGTCATCGCGACGGTCCCACTAGGCGTCGACGACGGCCTCTCCAATGCTTGATTTCCTGTTTTCCCATTTTGTGATCCCTGTTGACTAGTTTTCGCCTCGATGCTCCAAAACGCTCCTGAATAGCTCCTTAAACTTCGTAAACCTGCAAAAACACAAATCTAATCAAAAGTAGGCTATTCGAAACTAAAAGTCACGTAAAATGTTAACTTAAACTTAATGGAAACATCGGTTTTCGACCACATATCAGGAAACTAACCAGGGCCGAGGCTTATCCAGGAAACCACTGATAAGGTTGCCCAGATTAAGGAAAGTTGAAAGCTACCACCGAACGACAAAAGAGTTATGTAGACAACCAAAGGAAACCGTTGCAGTTTTAAGTCGGTGATCGTGTTCTGTTGAAGGTGTCACCTTGGAAAGGTGTTGTTAGGTTTGGAAAAGGGGGAATGTTGAGCCCACATTATATAGGTCCTTTCAAAGTCCTCTCTCGAGTTGGATCAGTCACGTATAGGCTTAAGCTACCACAGGAATTGAGTGGAGTACATGACGTGTTTCATGTGTCCAAACTGAAAAAGTGTCTGTGTGATGAGACACTGATCATACCCCCTAATGAGGTTCAAGTAGACGATAAATTGAGATTTATCAAGGAATGTGTAGAAGTTCTGGATTGGAATATTTAGAAGCTTAGGAGGAGTCGGATTAAGTTGGTCAAGGTTCGCTGGAATTCCAAAAATGGACCCAAGTTCACATGGGAACGACAGGACCAGATGCAACAGAATATCCCCATCTCTTTCCATCTAGTGCTAAACCAAGACCTGTAGTGTAAAATTTCGGGGACGAAATTTCCTAAATAGAGGGAGACTATGACATCGGGCTATTTTGAGTTTATACGTACTAGTGTGACATGCGTTATGAATAAATAAAGGCGGAATTTTATTGAATTGGTGTTATTTTATTGTATTTGATGTGTTGGTAAATCCAAACTTTGTTAAAAATTATATTGGCAATAATAAGAAAAATGCTTATCGCGAAACGAATAGAATGCGAAACGAATAGAATGCGAAACGAACATCGGTGACCGCCTGATTAATGTTAAAATCCTAAAAGTATTCCGTTATGAGTAAAATGCTTTTAGTCATATTCATGTGGAAAAAATTAATTTAAACGCTTAAAATCCCTATTTTTGCGAATTTAAGTGCGTACTACGCAATACCGCGCATATACTGCAAAATACAAACAACACAGCCAGTCTAGGCAAATAAAATATTGTTCAGCAATATTATGGCGAGTTTATTTTTATAAAATGATAAAAATAATTTAAAACGTCATAAAACGCAAATAAAACGTGAGATAAAATACCCGGTAATCAGTTAAATACTTGTAATTAGCTATATATGTATGTATGTATGTATGTATGTATGTATGTATTGTATGTACGTACGTACGTATGTATGTATGTATGTATGTATGTATGTATGTATGTATGTATGGATGCTAGTATATGTGTGTGTGGGGTGTAGGTGGCGGCCCATGGGTACCAACATTCTCTCTCTTGACAAGTGTAGAACCTAAATTAGGAGGTAATCATTTAAATCCTCAATACACACAATACTTATCATTTTTCAAGAACCAACTCTCATCTCTTCTCCTCTCTCACGTACGTACGTACGTATGTATGTAGTTGTATGTATGTAGTATGTATGTATGTATGTATGTATGGATGCATAGTATATGTGTGTGTGGGTGTAGGTGGCGGCCCCATGGGTACCCAACATTCCTCTCTCTTGACAAGTGTAGAACCTAGAATTAGGAGGTAATCATTTAAATCCTCAATACACACAATACTTATCATTTTTCCAAGAACCAAACTCCTCATCTCTTTCTCCTCTCTCACCTACGGCTGAAACCACCTCCCTACAACTTCCATTTTCAAATTTTTGAAGCTTTCTTGAAGATCCAAGTTCATTTCAAGGTGTTTCCAAGTTGTTTTGCAGATCCAAGGGTAAGGTGATTACCAAGAAGAATAAGCTCCATATCATCAAACTTTATCAAAAATCCACCAAAATCTTGAAGGTATAAAACTTTATTTTTAAATCATGTTCTTGATTCTTGGTGATGATGATAGTGGACAATTTCTCTTAATCTTGGAGTTCTTCACAAACTTGAACTAATAACAAATGGGTTTTTAAACAAAATAAAAATGGAAGTATATATGTATATATGTCTGGTCGTGAGTAGGTGTACATATGAGTTAGAGGATGTGTTGTGATTTTTGGTTGATTCTTGATTGACATGATTCTTGAAAAGTGAATGCATGCAAGATTAAAAGGGATTTTTCTAAAAGTCCATATGATTAAATATGAACATGGAAAAGTGGGTTTTTGGATGTATACGTGCACATGTGTGTGTGTCGTGTATATGTATATATGTATGCATGCATGTGGGTTTTTGTTGGATGATCATAAACGTAACAATGTTATATGCATTTATGTCAAGATGATTGGATGATGATTTGATAAAGATGTCTTGGACTATATGAACATGAATTAGATGTATGATTGGATACATTTAAGTCTTAAATGGAAATAAAATAATAACCATGCATTAGATGCTTGCACATAAGCATGCATGGTCATTAATGATCATGAGATGATGAATTTCTTATGGTATGATAAAAGTGAATGAAATCAGAATATAAACATACAAAAATGATGTTATAGGATGTGTTATGATTATATGAAGTTATATCGTAAGTTTGGTAGCTTTGCATGTTGTACATGTAGCTTAAAAAGTAGTAAAATTGGTGAAATTGCATGATTTATGTGACTTACATGAAATCTGCACTAACATGAGTATAAGTATCATTTTATTCAGTAAATAACATGTGTTATGTTAAAATATCAAATTGTTACGATTTGAGATGCTTATAGTAAAGTTCGGTACAAGACTATGCGTTAAAAACGGTAAAAATCGGCTTTCAAAGTGATTTTTGTAAAATTGTTTTAGATCATAATATAAACTGATATTTTTATATAAATATTAGTATTTTAACTTATATTAATATCCTTGGTGTTTGATTAGTCATACATGACTTCCGACGCCCGAAAACGTTACTAAAAACGCTAAAATACGCATATTTCAACGTACACGAAAATGGATTGTTCAAGGGTGAACTTTGTTTGATATGATATGATATGTGAATATGAGTATATGTAAGATTAGATGTTAAGTGATGACATGATTGTAGGGATTAAGACTATGCGTGTACACTTGTGTGGTTAAAACGGTAATAACAGTAAATATCACGTTAAATATATAACTTATTTATCGAGCATGGAAATAATACATAAGTTAACTTGATGAGTTATTTCGTGGGTATATGCTTTAAAGATGATAATATATATAAATTGACAAGATACGTGTATTACGATTTTTGATAATATGTTCACGTTTATGTATATATATTACGAAGCGCAAATCGTAGATATATTGCTTATAAACGAGTGTGAAGACGGGTATAACATAATAAGGGTCACCAATAATATCGTTCAAATTGCGAAAATCTTAAAATATATATATTAACACACACACATATGTGTGTATATATATGTGTGTGTGTATAAAATAGGCCAACATAATAAAAAAAATATAGACTTTTTGAGAAAATCTCAAAGTTATGTGAAAATTCTAAGTATTGGAGAAACTTAGGTATTTTACGGAATATTGGTTATTAAATCGTTTCTACTTAAATTAGGATGTGTAGACCAAATTGTGGGATCGTGCTAATATAAAAACGCACACAAAGGTGAGTGTCACTACCCATCTTTTTACTGTTTTGTATACATTTTGGGGGAAGAACACGCCTTAAAGTGATAATTATACGTTTTTGTATAAAATATGCCTTAAAATAATTATTAATATATTTTTTCATGGAAAATATATGGTTTTGATGAATATAAATATATGTTTCGGTGAGAAACGGGTTTTGATATATTATATATATATATTTCGGGGAGAAACGGGGATATTTACGGTGTTTGATAAAACGACCATGTAGATTTAAAAATGCTTAAATCTAAGTTGTGACGAATTAGTTCGATCTCAAGAGAGTAAGTATCGGTATTGGCTTACGTTTCGGTGGGGACCTCTGGAAATTCGTACAACACAAATATTAAATTTATCAAATCTTAGTAGGATATATATACTGTTCATGAGGCAGGCATTATAAGTGGCCCATTGTGGGCGTTGCGCAAATTTTGCCGTTTAATCATTAATACTGTATGCAGGGAATTGTTGATAGATCTATCGGGTTGACCACCCAGTCGTGACCGGTAGCTCTGTGTTAAGTCAAGCGACGAATTTATATTATGTTATTGTCTAGCATTGATTATACCCTTATTGTTAATATATAGCTTGTATGTCTTGCAAACTTACGAATCTGAACATTTGATGCTATAAATTTAATATATGTAAACCTTGGGAAGATGTCTTAATATCGAAGGTTTTAGGAAACGCTTGCGATGACTAACCCTCGGATTTTGTAAAGGAAATAAAATTGACTTTCATAAATTATATGGATGTTTTATTATTAAACACATATAAGAAAGTTTTCCTTGGATCAAATTATTTATAATTCGAATATGTGAACTCACTCTCCTTTGTGTTGACACTTGATTTTAACGTGTTCTTCACGTACATGAGTTCGACTTCGGGATTTTGGTGTATCTTGTGGTTGTTGATGCATGTTGTGTTAAATAATAATATGGACAACTTTTAAAACTATTTTGGGACCAAGTTTGTACTAAGATCCATAAGGATCAAAACAACTCAACTATGATGTGGTTGTCGTTATGTTTAAACTCTAAACTTTAAGTTATGTTTTAGTTAAGTTGAATGTCCAAAAATAAATAATGCATCGTCCACAAAGATACCTATGGGCACCAACTTCCGTCACCACTACGTTTGATTTTCGCTGCGATGTTTTTGGGGTATGACAGTGTCTCCCAGACACGCCCCGTGCCTCTCTGTCGCTGAAACTTTTTCCTTCTAGACTTGCCACACGAGGTCGTGCTTCTCAGACACGTGCACCCCCTGTCAACCTTCTATAAGTCTTTACTGAATCATTGATACTGGCACTTTTCACACAGGGCCGTGTCTCCAGACACGTCCCCCCGGTGTTCAGTATCTGATTTTTGAAAAATTTGTTGTTTTTAACCCACTTTTACACATTAATCAAATCTAACCAATTGTGTACACATTGAGGACAATGTGTAATTTAAGTGTGGGGGGAACATGGATTTGTTTGTCCTAAAAGAACCCTTATACAAAACTCTACTTAGAACTGCTAAAACATCCAAAATCTTTTTCAAAAATATATATTTATTTAGTTCGTTTTGTCTTGTTTGTAGTTTAAGTTGGAAAACCAAGTTCTAAAAATATTAGGTTTATACAAATTTACAACCGATAGCTTTCGTGATAAAAAGAACCATATAAGAAAAATCTATAAAAAGGCATGAAAATCTTTTTAAAATTTGATTGTATATATATTTTCATGCTTTTACCCTTTATCCCAAAAATCGTGAGTTTTGCGCTTTTACCGAGCATTCAATATCATATCTTTACTAAATGTTTCACTTTTCATTTCTTGTGTGAATAGCCCATACGGTTCTTACGAATCTAGAACTTGACAAGACAATACATTTCCGCTCCTTACCAACTAATACAAGTAACTACATTATTGAGGCATTAGGATTATAAATCCCTTTTCTCTTTCAACCTTATTTTCTCTTTATCTCACCACCAAATTTTCCTTTAGTTAACCCTTTTTAGCCTAAACCTTTTATTTCAAAACATTCAAAATAACATTTTGCATAAATCACCATCACCCGAAACCATTTTTATTTTTACACCCCTTTATTTTAGTAAAATTCGGTTCTTTTGAAATACACAATAAAAATGTGACTTAGTTATCTTGTGAGTATTTATTTATAAAAATAAAAAAATCTCTAGTTGCTTCAAATAAAAAAGCAATTATATTGCTTATAAGTCTTTAGTTTGTACCTAAGTCACAAATATATAAAGTTTTCAAAAGAAACCGACATTTTATGCTTTTAGCCACTTTTCAAATAAGCATACCCTACCCTTAACCAAAAACCTACCCTTTTAAAGTACACTTGATATTTAAAAGGATTATGTTAAAAAGGAGGTGGTTTGATTACTTGTAAATCATATGGTAGGAGTAAGTTCCATACCAGGACCGAGCATTTCACTTATATATCCTCGGCCGAGTGTTGAGTGATCACTTGTAAGGTGTGTGAATTTGCATATAGCTAAATAGAATTTTAAAAGGTATGTGATGCCCAAAAAATATTTATTTTTCTTAAAAAGAGTTCTAAATAAATCTTGTCGAATAGGATTGTAAATAAAATAAAAATAAGAATAAAAAGAACTTGGATTCCCGACACTCTACAAACAAGACCCGAAAAACTTATTTTCTGCCAATTCCATTTGGGTGTGTAAGCAATATTAAAGAGTTTTGCTTGAGGAGAAACAAAGATTCAAGTGTGGGGGTGTTTGATATGCACCAAAGGCAACATATAAATTATATCAAATAAGGTATAAAATCAACCCCTTTTAGTACTAATGTTGGAAAAAGTGCTTATCTTTGTATACTTTTGATTTTCAGGGTTAAAAAAGCTTAAATATATAAAAAGAACAAAATAACAGTGAAAACCAGCATGAATACAGAAGAAGGGAGCTTATACATTATACCAACCTTCCAAGCTTCACCCCAAGACCAAAAACAACGAATCAGAAGACAAGCAAGGGGCCGTGCCACCAAGGGTCCGTGCCCCACTCAAGATTCTAGAAAGAAGAAGACAAACAGAAGCAGACAAGAGACACGGGTCGTGGTCAACTCCTAGATATGCAAATCTCGGATAGCATAACAAGTACAATGGCCACGGGGCTGGGCCGTTGACACACGGGGTATGCAAGCAACTGGACTGACAAGCTCATTTAATGAAGACAGAGAAGGAGGAAGGCACAGGGCCGTGTAAAGCTTCTGTTTCCCGCTATAAATAGGGGTGCTTGGTTCAATTACAATCCAACTCTTGGTAAACCATTTCTCTCACATTTGCCACCACTCCACCACCATCATCCACCACAACCATTAAAGTTTAGAGTGTGTAGTAGTCTCGGGATCCAAGATTGATCGTAAGAGCCTTTGTTTAACTATGGACATGCTTGGCTAATCTCTTACATCACTTGGTGTAGACAAAATCTTTTATGTATACTTTTGATTTCCAATCTTTGGTTAACTTTTTAATTGGGTTTGTATTAATGACTTTAATAACTATTTTTTATATTGAAAGTGAATTTTATCCTATCATCTTTTAATGTTTTGTTGATTCACTCATTCGTGTCTTAACGGTCTATATAAAGCACGTTAACTGCCTGGAAGGGTTTAGAAGGGTGGTTTGGGTAAAGTTCTTACCTCGTTCAATGTATAGATCCTACAAGGATTTGATTCAAGCTTATTAAGATTTCCTTTGAGGCAGATAGCATCAAATCGGGGGAAGCAAGAACGGCTTGAATCTCTTATAAATAAATTACTATTAAAACTTTAAACCGGCCTTACAGGATAGTATCCCAGCTAACTCAAACTAATATGGCCGAGGATAACGTTGCCTCCAAAAGAGGGACATGCCACATTTTGAATTAATAACTCACTTAATTATCTTTCAATATTCCGGCCTTGCAGGACAGTATTCCTACTGACTCAAACCAATATGGCTGAGGGTAGTGTTGCCTCCAAAAGAGGGACATGCCACTATAACAAAGATAATCTCTTAAAAAAACCCAAAGTGCGGAAATCATCAAAAGATATATGAAAGATGAGTCGGAACCAAGTGATTCTATCTTGTTT
Organism: Scalesia atractyloides; assembly: GCA_947069175.1. Taxonomy (NCBI): domain Eukaryota; kingdom Viridiplantae; phylum Streptophyta; class Magnoliopsida; order Asterales; family Asteraceae; genus Scalesia; species Scalesia atractyloides. Next base: position 49,245,888 of record CAMTDV010000002.1, on the reverse strand, counting down.
ATTTGTTTCTTTTATTTACTTTATTTTCTTTATGTATTTTACTTATTAAAAATCTTTTCTTAAAGTTTGGGTCGACTAGACGTTGACGATAATCTGATATTAAAAGCCCTTGCATTCTTGGACGATCTCGGTATCTTATCATCACTATACTACGCCAACGATGGGTGAACTTGCCCTAACGTGTTATAGAGAGTGATAGTGTTATATCGTGTTTTATAAATTTAAAGCTTGATAAAAGAGTAAAAAGTACTTAAAATATATTTAAAATTATACTCACCCTCACTCATGATCACCCTTCCAATATGGATATTATATATAGTATGATATTTGAAGGAAATTATAAATTATATGTAGTAAATTTCTTACTGATTCCAAAAAAATTGTTTTTTACTTGTGATTAACTAAACCTTTTTTTTCAATTAGAACCACTTACCAAATGGCCCAACTAAACCACGGTAGTGTAATAAGCCAATCATATTTTAATTTAACAACTGAAATCAAATTAAATAAAACCCAAATTGACGAACTTGTTGTAAGAATATAAATAGAACGATGATTGTCGATTATCTAGGGGCCCAACTATTACTTAGCCAAGGCCCCTTACTTAACCAAGGCCCCTGAATTCTCAGATCGGGGACGACCCGGGTAACATGCGTTGGCACCATGAAGAACCAAAACCACACATCACACCCTCGTGACAACACATGGGTTTTGGGATGGTTTTGGATAAAATTAGTAATTTCATTCTTATACTTAGCTATAAAACTGTGACAACCGACAAAATAACTGGTAATTTCCGTACAACTTAATCATTGTTTAAATATACAATTACGTACATTAGACTTAATTATGATGTGATTGAGTCTCATAAGTCTGCAATCCCAAGAAATACATCTACAATTGCATATCACATGATAGTATTTGTCATGTCGTGGTGCGATACAAACTATTTCCAAGACCGTTTGTAGATTGTCCAGTTAGACGAGTCGTGTCAGAAGGGTTCCGCTACTTCCACTAAACGTCAAGTATAGGACTTATAATCATGTCTTACATGATATATACATAAAACCCCAAGTTGGGAAACATGTATACATGATATAACTTTCCGAAGATATACAAGGAATAAATTGGTCCGATCCGGACCATAAACTTGCAATTTACAATAAACTGGTCAACAATTTAATAATTGTTGGAAGTATAGATGACCAATAGATGATGTAAATCATCATAAATAATTCCAAAGGCATTAGATATGCCCTAACGCTATCAAAACAAGATTACCAAACAAAGTCCCATAAGTGACCATTAAGCGAATCACAAGCGAATTTATTATCCGTTTAATGTCCTATAAACTTCAAAACATAAACTAGTTAATATTATTTAAAATCCTAATACTAGTTTAAGTCATTAAACATATTAAATTACCCAAACTATACTATAACTACATAACACTTGCAAATTACATCAACATTTCAACACCTTAACACTTAAGAACATTTTAACCAACTTCAAGAACGTCCACAACTTCAAAGGGGCCCACGCTTATTTTCCTAGTCAAATAGTCAAAGATGCTCTTTTATTACCCAATGGTTAATGTTGTGTTAATAGAGATTATAAGGACCGTTAGATACCAAACCTAATCCTTACCACCTTACAAATCACACCTTCAAAATCACACACAAGATTCATCTACGTCTCCTTCTCTTGCATTGATGAAGCTTCATCTTTTTCTTTTCTTCTTCAAGAATCGTCCCTAGCCACTAGTGCTAGTTGTAAGTCCATACTATTCTTCATCTTGCTTCTTGTTACATGTAGAACACAAAAGTAAAAGTTGATCATTAAGAAACATAAGACTAAATATATGAAATTTAACATAAAGTACCATAAATCACCTAACAAAAGTGTTCTTATAGTGGATCTTGTGTTGTTTATGTGTTGATGAAATAGTAAACAAGATGAACTTGCTAGATGATGTTAAAATGTAGATACTAGCAAGTGTACTAGTAGATCTAACGAAATACATGAACAAAAGTATGATGAACGTGATAGATCTTGAAATGCTTCTTTTAAAAGTATGTTAAAAGTTTTTATAATTTTCTTTTGAATCTTTGAAGATTATAAAAGTTAACGTTCATCAACTTGGTTTAAAAGTGTGTATAAAAGTCAAGTAACCACTAGATCTTTAAAGTTTATAAACTTACAAAGTGCTTATTGTAAAGATCTAGACTTTTATATAAGTTCATGTTCTTGATCTATGTTGAAATGTATAAAGCTTGTGTTGTTGTTTAATATGTTTTTGTTGAGTTTTGGAACTTGATTTGAAGATGTTGAAAAACATGGAAATATCCATATTTTAGGAGAAATTATGGCAAACTTTTTCTAGAAATATAAGTATGTTAAACATGGTTAATCAAGGGTTTACAAAGTTCAAAATGGTTTAAAAGCACTAAACATGATTTTACAAAGTTTGGGTGAAAAGTTTAAGTTTAAGAAACTTGAGTTTGCCATAAACTTAAAATGGATATTAATACATACATTTTAGGAAAAAATATATATTAGCAAGTCACATAAAAATATGTTTATGTGTATATCTTATGTGTTATGTGTATGCAGTAGAAGATATAGGAAATTACACAAAATACACTTACAAGAGTATACAAGAAAAATGACCAAGTATATATGTATATATATACACACACATATCTTAAAAGTACATGGACAAAAATACAAGGATATATACATATACCTATGACAAGGATATCGGATAAATCGGACAAACGGACAAATATAAATATACATGTATGTATTGACCGAAAAAATCTATTATATCGACGCTCGGTTAAAAATATATAGCATATCGGACAAGAACAAAAATATATATATTTAACAATATATATATGACAAACCGATCTTAAAAATATATTATTTTTAAGAAACAGCAAAGAGATATCTCACAAAAAATATAATTCAAGAAAACCGAAAAAATACTAAATGTGGAAATTATCCCCATAAATACAATATATATATATATAGTATACCTATACGTATAAGTACAGGCCTACGTATATCATAAGACACTTAGTAAAATACAAGAATACTAGTAAAATACATGAACACACGTATACGTACAAATACGACACAAGTACCTATGTGATAAGTATACATATACTTGGGTATACTTTACGTACAAGTACATAACCAATACATGACTTAGTCAAGTATACAAATAAGTACACGTACACGTATATAATTATACAAAGACATGCTAAAAATATATTATTTTAAGGGTAAATTACACAGATTGTCCTTTATTTACACCCTAAATTTCAGTCCCTGCCCTTTGTGTTTAATTTGTGCATTCCACATCCTTTAGTTAACAAATTTGCACCTACCCAGTTACACGCTGTCCTTTTCTCTAAACCCCATCCACCTACCCAGTTAAATGCACCCATGTGCCCCTCATATGAGGGGCAAAATTGCCAATATCCTAGCCCCTCGCCAGTTAAAAACCCCTAACTTTAGTGCATCATTAGTGCAACAAAACTTTAAAATTACAAAACCATATTTCATTAATGAGTTTAGGTTTGTGTAGTATAGGTTTGTGCATCACTTTAGATCAATTCAACATTATAGATGAGTTTAGTGCAATTTAAGTTTGTGCATCACTTTAGTACAACAAAACTTCAAAATTACAAAACCATATTTCATGAATCCTTCCAAATTATAATACACTACCCAGTACACATACTACACCAACTAGACCACAACTTTACATTACATTAGGAAAAAAAACCCAGCAAATACAATGAAACACACCAAACTTGTTGTCAATAAAACCCAACTCATTATCAACATCCTATTCAGGTTCATGTTTGCAGCTTGTGATGTATCGAGTTGAGAAACTAAGTCTGCTTATCACATTCAACCTCATTCCTTGACCTCAACAACCCATGTTTGATCTTGTTTGATCTTTAACACACCTTCGTACCAAAACCAGCAAAGGAATCCACATCTTGGGAAATCCTAATACCTTCTCCCCGGGTTCTTTGAAGTCCAAGATGTTTTAAGAATTGCAGCCTTTCCACATCTGTAGCATACCATGATTTCGTGCTTTTAGCTTAAAGAACAAACCCTAACTTTTGTAAAAGTGAAGAAGCTGGGGTTTTTAAATGGTGAGGGGCTGACCATTTTGCCCCTCACGTGAGGGGCACATGGGTGCATTTAACTGGGTAGGTGGATGGGGTTTAGGAAAAAAGACAGGGTATGTGCAAATTTTTTAATTAAAGGACATGGAATGCACAAATTAAACACAAAGGGCATGGACTAAAATTTAGGGTGTAAATAAAGGACAACCTGTGTGATTTACTCTATTTTTAACAAAGTAACAAACTTGGAATATATATATATATAAGAATAAATATACTTAAACATAGTCAAAAGATTACATGAAACAAGAATATATATTTTAGGAGATAACATATACATTATCTACATCAATGAAACAATCGTGTGAGACACGAAGACATACAAGGGGTAAGGCCCTATTCATACACGAAAAAACAATACAAATGTATATAGATACATTATACAATAAACATACGGATAATCATCTACCAACAAGTCTAAATAAATAAAGGTTTTCAAATAAACAAAACAAAGACGAGTCTTAACAAGGGGATGAAATGAATAAACAATGAACCTAAGTGCCTTAACGAATACAAGTCAAGAAAACCCGCGAGGTTGCTAGCAGATCATTTCGCATGGACGCAAATGATGAGTTCATGTCCCCTCTTTTAAATATATTTTGTTTCCAAAATTAGGGGTAATACATGTTACAAAATGGTATGAAAGTTAGAGAATGAAATCACCATAGATCATGTGCGCATAAGTAGAAAAACACAAGAGTAACCATTAATCACACATATAGACCGAGGAATAAAAGGTGTAGATCTATTGAGTCTTGGTGAGTTTCACTCTGGTCCGTGAGACTCTGTTGGAGTGCTTTTGTTGTCCCAATAGTCATGGTACACTATGGACTTAGTGGCTAGAAGGACATCCATCGTCTAGGTTTGTTTGCTTATATATGTTGACACACATACTAGTGTTCTTGCAAAACATTAATTAACCCACGAATTTCAAACTATGGATACCGGTTTTTCAATACAAGGCTTAACAAATGTTTTCAAGATTCATTTGCTTAAAAAACAAAACACATGAATTCACCAACAATTTTTTTGACTTTTTATCTAACATGTATTTCAGGAAAGTAAACATACATGGTCTGAACAAGAATCAAGGAAACCATGAAAGATACTACGTTTGAAGGGTTTGCCCTTTATATATCGCCTTCGTGTGGGAATATAGGGGCCAAAGCCTTGTTATTCAATATTCATAACTCTTGTGTTGTGGTTTGAAACAATATATTACAATGGCGTCGTGTTTTTTTACCATATAGAATGTTTAATTTATCGAATGCAATGAGAACCTTTAAAGGTCATACACATGCACTTCCACTACTAGCAGGGTATGACAAAAACTATGTCCCATGCCCAACCAACACCCGCTAGGTTATGTCGAGTATCACGCATCGCATGAATATCAGGTTTACATGTTAGTTGTTAAAAAATGTCGTTATTTTTCTAACCATTCCAACTAATGGCGGACCCATGATTTTTTTCCTTTGGGGTCCATTTTTTGTGTAAGAAATTTTCACAACTAAACATTAAAATTTTCGAGTCGGGGATAGGAAATAATGTAGAAGCATTTAGTGGACAGGAAACCACTACATTATTAAAAACCATTTTTAAGTATCAAGTTATAAAATTGTGGTGATTAATAACTTGCTTGGAACCAATAGCTACCTAACAACACAATTACTTCAAATAACTTCAAAATTTTGTTAAGTTTTTTTTAAACGCCACTATATATTGGAAGTCTTATTTGGTAATCAAATGTGAAATAAAATTGACATTCAATTTATCATTTTAAACAAGTAAATTAAAGGGTCAATGGAAGGTTGTGCTGTTTTAAAACACTAGTTTAATTTTGATGGAAAAAAAATAAATTAAAAAATAAGACATGTAAGACTTGAACTTGGGATCTATTTGTTGGAACACAAGGGAATTTACTACCACACCATCTTTGCTTTTAATACTATGAGGTCCAACTAAGTTATTTTACAGGGCCCCTTGAAAAATTTAACATATAGTTCTACTATTTTTTTAAAAAGCATTGAGATCCGTGGACTATGATCAGACCATATGGGTCCGTCCCTGATTCCACGTGTATGTAATTTTATATAAACAACTTCAACATATTAAATTAGGGTACATCTCTCCAAGTGACTCAATTTTGTTAATTGTTTCAATCTTGTAATGCTTTTTCATACATCTTATAAAAATTAAAATCAGTGAGAAAAGATAGAATTATCAATTCAAAGTCTTCTAAAAATAAGAAGTCGTTAGAAGGGTAGTAAATGAACTCTGTTTGACCTCATTCTCATTTAGATGACATTGGAACCGTCTTATCGAACTATATGATGTGAGATTTTAGGTTTTTGTTTTTAGATGTTTAGGTTGTAGATTTTAGACTTTTGTTTACATCATTATGTCTTTTCTATATTTGCGTCTTTGTGTTTTTTTGTGACTAATTGTGTCTTTTTTTAAATCGTGTTATTTTTTCGACGTTGTGTTATATTTTTTTGACATTGTGTTAATATTTTGCGATCTATTGTGTCTTATGCACTTCTTGTTTTTAGGAGCCTTTCCAGAATATCTTACCCTAGAAATTCATATCCCAAACATAAAAAGTAAAGGTTAAATCCTAAATTCTAAACTATCAATCAAACTTTTAAATTGTTAAAACCAAATCACAAACCGCGCATTTAAACCACCAAACCGCCAGATTTATTGAAGTATACACGATTCTGGTGGCTTTAACATTTTATAGAAACTCCTATACTAGTAGTTGGTATTTGATATGGTACAAAATTTGTTGCATGCTCTTAAAATATCTTTTGCATTGTCAAGACTAAATATCTTAGCATACGAAAGAGAATACCAATACGAATACGACCGTTCGTTTCAAAGCACTAGCCGCCACAAAACCCAAACCCCACACACCAAAACACACATATCCGCCCATCAACCACTCATCAATCACAACTCACCCACACACTTCTCCTTCTTCCCTAATATGCTGCTGTCGGTTTCCATCTTCGCCGGCCGGCCACTTCCCATCATACTTTCCACCACACCACCAACCGCCGCCCGTCCTCGCCGCTTCTCCACCTCAATCGCCTCCCTCGCCTCTCCACCATCACCATCACCTCAACCAAAGTCAAAGTCAACTCCATCAACTGCCGATAACACCTTCAATTACGCCATTTCAAATCCTAACGGCACCAATCCTGCGTTACAGATTGTCAAATCCACCGAGTCTGAAATTGAAAAGGTACGGTTCTTCTTAAGTTGAATTTGGGGAAATATTGTGTTGTTGTTGTTTTTTTTTAAGTTTTAATGATGAATATGGTTTAATTAGTGTTTTCATTTTTTGCTACTGTGTAGGTGATATTTGATTTTCGGTTTTTGGCACTTTTTGCTGTTGGAGGTTCATTAGCTGGCTCCTTGTTGTGCTTTTTAAATGTAAGCATTTTTTTAATCTCGTTTGTGTGAATTTGCTTCAGGATTTATGTGCAAACCTGCAAATTAGGATGGTGATTGCATGATTTTTAATATTGCTAATTTACTGTATCTGTAAGCACCCAATTGATTGAGGTAATTAGATAGCTAAATAAACTCCATGATTTACGCGTTTTTACTATCAAAATATAATCAAGTAAAATCAGGAATTGCACTAATTTTAACGTTATTTTACTAATTTCGTGAAAATAATGTTAAAAGCGGCGGATGGTTAATCATGCATCATGTGGTGGCGTTGATAGCCAAAAGACAAGGGGTTACATGCACGAATCGGCCTTTGTCCCGATTGCTAAGCAGCCTCTCTATTCCTACGGAGGTATCACTGTAAGCAGCCTCTCTATTCCTACGGGGTAAAGGTAAGGCTGTCTACATCTTACCCTTCTTAGACCCTACCTTAGCTTTGCTATTGCTGGGATTTACTAAGTATGATGATGATGATGATGGTGGGGCGTGGCATGAGGCAAGTTGTAAAATGTGTCAGGGGCTTGAGGTGGCGCCTCAAGTACCTTTGGGTCTAAGTTTGTTAGAATTAGGGTATGTAGGATGCTGATTTGTAAGAACAATTAAAGAGATGATGAAATTTTGAAAGATTTACTTGATAAAAATTTGGTTACACATACAACAACATTTCGCATATGTGATGTGCTCACCTTGGCTTTTGGGACCTAATATATTAAACTAGGGGCTTCATAAGTCTTAACCGTTCAAAAGTCATGCACGTTTTAAGTTTGACCCTTTTCTAGCCCACTTGCTTTTATCTGGTTGGTCCAAATATGGTCCGGCAATTCTTGGATCATATCCGTATCAAAGACTGTGTGACATCTTGAAACTAATATAATGTTCCCTATAAATTCATGTGAAGGAAATCCATGGTATAATTTTTTTTATGAACCCAGTTCATATACATACATACTTGTCAAAAGTGTTTTTGACTAATCTTTGTAACAAAGATATATACATATATGAACTGGGTTCATAAAAAAAATTATACCATGGATTTACATATATACATATATTATAGATATATATATATATTATTGTTAGTTAAAAAAACTTTAACTAGTGAAATATATATATATATATATATATATATATATGCATTTTAAGCAACGGAAGCATAGGTAACAATGCATAAATAATATGAACACTTTTGTACCAAGGAGCACCCGCAATGGAACAAGGTCACCGGCATGCAAACACGAAATAAAAACGCAAACCATAGGGGGTTTAGGTATACCTTCAGTTAGTAATAAACCGGTTGAGACACTGAGGTTCAACGAACACGTGCTAGTGACACGAACTAATGAAACGCGGATATAGCCCGGGTAGTGGCGGCGGCGTCGATGGCCGGCGATGGCGTCGGCGGGCTACCGACGGTGGCGGCGGTTGTGGTTGTGGGTGTTTGAGAGTTTTCTTATGCAAGTTCTTTCAACCCCTAAACCTTGTCCATACATTCCTTTATATAGAATATGGAGATCCATGCATGTGCGACAAACGGCGGACATGCACTTAGAAGTTGGACAAGTGTTGAGAAGTTCATGCATGTGCGACAAGTGGCGATGCAAGAGTGCATGCGTGACAAGTGGCTAGGAGTTCATGCATGTGCGACAAGTGGCAATGCAAGAGTGCATGTGCGACAAGTGGCGAGATGAGTATACCCGTCTCACCCGGTCCATGTACCCGTCTCTCAGTTAATACCTGCAACAAGTTTATCAGTTAAGACAATTACATTATTAATAACAAGTATTAATAATATAAATCCGCTCATGATTGTAAATATAATTATGATCCGTTTCGCACATCGTTCATAATTACCAGTTAAACAATTTAAGTGGATTTTAGTTTGTTGCCCACGGTGTAACTCTTACGGGTCAAGACCCGGTCGGTAGCGTTGACTTATCGAACCGACATAAATATCCAACATCGCGTTCTTAGCTTATATCATTTGTGGGTACTGGTTAGTAAGTAGACCAGTAAACTTTTATTCTTTTTTTCTTTAAACTCACGGTATGCTACATTAATCTACCTGTTTTTTTTTAATTTGAACTGCCATATCGCGATCAGTTAGGTGATGCTGACATGTTTAGCTCTTCACAGGGTTGTGTTTATATTGTCGATGCATATAAAGTCTACTGGACGAACTGTTCAAAAGGTGTTCATACCGGAAAGATGGTACTCAGATTAGTCGAAGCTATTGGTGAGTCTTCAGGACTTTAGCTTGTTATATCTTTTGTGTCATTCACAATACAAATGTTTATAAAAAAATCCCAGAAACTCAAAAGAGTTAACAGCTGATCATAACGAGTAATGCAGATGTTTATCTTGCTGGGACTGTCATGCTGATATTTGCAATGGGGTTGTATGGGTTATTCATCAGTAACTCCACTGATAATGTTGCCCCAGCCGACGATCGCGCTCTTAAAGGCTCTACCTTGTTTGGGATGTTTGCTATGAGAGTAAGTAGCTCGTGCGCATACATGTTATAATTAGAACTGGCAATTTATGACATGACTTCATGTGGTTAGATGAGTTTTTGGGTTTGATTCAAACGAGTTGGGGTCATAGTAACACAATAAAAAACGTATCTAAACAAGTTCAACTCGCCAAATTAGTTTCTGGCAGAGTTACATGTTTAACTACTCCTGTTAAATGAGTTAACAGGTCGACACGACACGTTTAACAACCATTCATCAAAATGACGTAGTTTTGTATATAATAGTACATATTATGATTAGATACTCTAACTAGCGAAAGCAGTGCGTTAAGGATTTTATGGATCGTAACTTTTATTTAGTCGTGCTAAACGTGTTCTGTCATGTCATTGAACTAGTTAAATTTGATCGTGCTAAGTGTGTCGTGTAGCCTTGCTTATTAAACATGTTTGTATTAGTCTTAAGTATATGACCTATATAACTAAACATGCCGTGTTCTGGTTGATAGTCACCCATTTAGCACAACTTGACACATTTTGCGAGCTTGAAATATAATATTATAATCTCGTGGACTTGTAGGAGAGACCTAAATGGATGAAGATCAGTTCACTTGATGAACTGAAAACAAAAGTGGGACATGTAATTGTGATGATTCTTCTGGTGAAGATGTTTGAGAGGAGCAAAATGGTAACCATAGCAACTGGTTTGGATCTGTTAAGCTATTCAGTATGTATATTCCTATCTTCTGCTTCATTGTACATTCTTCACAACCTTCACAAAGATGATCATAAATAATTAACTTCATGAGGAAGAAGATATGTAAATACAACCATACGGTAATTGCTATTTGAGGTGTTGGTTCTTGACTTCTTGGCCTTTAAGACGGTCGTTTTGACCCGAACCCGTTTATCTGTTATCTAACCCGACCCACCTGTTTGGTCAGGCTTATTATGAAGTAGTGTGTTTTCGTTGAGCATGGTCTAATAGACTAATGGGCTATTTGACAAGTGCTGAACCAGCAAGAGGTCTGAACCATTAATGCTTAACCATTCAGAGGCAAATGTCGACAAATTCAGAATAAAAGTCTTAACCATTCAGACTTAGTATAATGCTTAACCATTCAGAGGCAAATGTAGCATTATACTAAGTCTGAATGGTTAAGACTTTTATTCTGAATTTGTCGGACATTTGCCTCTAAATGGTTAAGCATTAATGGTTCAGACCTCTTGCTGGTTCAGCACTTGTCAAACATTCAGAGGCAAATGTCTAAACCATTTAGACATCTGCTCGCGAAACATTAGTATAATGCTTAACCATTCAGAGGCAAATGTCTAACCATTTAGACATCTGCTCGCGACACAAACATTCTGAGCCATTATGTGCTGAACAATAGCACCTAAAACTTTAATAAGCAATGGTCATGCATCAACATAGAACATTCAGAATATAATGATACAACAAGGACCATTTTAGGGCCCGAGTAGGAGTTGTCAAACTGATGTTTAAGGTCTGGTTTGGCCGGTTTAATTATGTTTGACCTAAGTGTCATTTACATCCTTGTGGTTTGTCCACTTTTACCATTTCAGACAAAATTTCAAAATTTGTACAATTTTTCTCCTTGCCATTCTCAAAACGTGTAACCCGGTTAAAAATACCTCATAACTCAGTTAGCTTAGAGACGTAAATGACACTTAACTCCTAGATTTTTTATTTTTCTAGTCTTATTATTATTATCATTATTAAATGACACTTAACTCCTAGATTTTTATTTTAAACTTATTATTATTATTATTATTATTATTATTATTATATATACAGTCTCTTTTACTGCCCCCTTTTTACATCACCACCACCACAACTAGTACCGCCCCAACCCACCACCATCTTCTCTCCCCCTCTCTCTTTCTCTCCAGCATTCTTCGTCTCTCTCCCTCCCCCTCTCTCTAACATTGCATCATCAACGCACCACATACCTTCTACAACCATCTCTATCATCTGCCGCTCCTATCATCACAATAACCACCGTTGAAGGCTTGCACAACCACGGAACCCTTACGATCTATTGGGATTTGAGCATGAATTCAATTGTTCATAACATGTGTGATCTATTTATACTAAGTACGAATGTTTTATTCAGTGATTGGCTGACGTCACCCTAATAGTGACATCTAAATATTTCTAAAAGAAAATATTCCACAAATGTTGCAAACATCTGTGCAAATCCCATCATCTGTTCTAACTAGTCTAAACACTTATAAGATAAGTATTGTTACATTGGGAAACCACTGTCTAAGCTATCCACTGTTACAGTTATCCAAACATTTGTTTGGCCGTACAGATGTTTGGTCTTCTTTATTAGACCTTTGACTTCTCAGTGCTTTGGGTTTCAACAGTCTTTAGCTTTCAACAGATGTTGTTTCTTTTTTAACAGAGTTTTTTAAAGATATAATTTTTTTATTATTTAATATATAAAATTATATTTATTTAACCCGTGTAATACGCATTGTTCTTTAAGATATAATTTTATTTTTATTTTTTAGTATATGAAATTGCATTGGTTCCGTATAATAGGGTTGTTAAAGATATAACCTTTTTTTATCTAATCTAAACTAATCTAATTTATAACTAGTAAGGAACCCGCGCGTGGCAGCGGGGTCAACAATACGGGGTGAAAACATAGTTCAAACCTTAAAACGATAAAAAAATCGTATGAGTTGTGTGTGTATATATAACTCTCATCCGGCACATACCAGAGTTTCATCCAAATCAAGAACCACCTTCAACCTGTACTCATATGATTTCAAATTACAGATAATCTAAACACTTAAAGCTGATCTTATACCCTTCATATTACGCTTGGTTATCTTAAATTATACATGATACTGTAAATATTATGAGTAAGCTAAATTATACTTCATCAGTTGATCACGCCTAGCAAATTACTAGCGATTCAACAATCTTGCCCCACCTCATTTCAGACTCTCACTATAGGCTTCCATCACTAAAAATTTAAACAATGAAACATGCTACAAGCATCATTTATCCATGTGGAACAAAGATGGAACCGTAAGCACATCTTTTGGTTGGGTTCTTTAATATAAACTTTAATCACCTTGTGAACGGTCTATTTTTCTCTAACATAAGTTGCTACACAGTCACCTTGAACCGTATAAAGTTAACCAGATTGAAACTCGGCTGTAAGTTATGCACAAAAAGTCATGAACCCCGTGTGTTCAACCATGTGAAGCGGGTAATCATGCAGTATGATCATTCCCTTGACGACACACGCCTAGGCCAAACATAGAATAAGAAACAACCGAGCTTTTGTGGCTTCACCATTAACCGGGGCAGTCTTAGAAGTCAACAGGTCACGCTATCCCATTTGCAAAGCACAACCGCACAACCGCCTTTAGTAATGTGACGTTTTAAATGGTTGGTTCCAGCAACCTTAGAACCCGTACTATAAGCCAACGATTGCTTGCATTGCTTACAACAAGCTTTCCTGACCCCAGCCCTGACATTCTCAATGATAAAATATACACAAATCACAAATTTCTTCTTCCTATGCTTCGCAGGCTGCAAGTCCACATCATTCATTTGTGTTACTAAATACTTTGGCTGCATCTTTATGCTAACCAAAGCATTACTTTCCATATCTGTTGTAGTTTCTCACTGTTGACAACCAGAATAGTCAAATGGAACACTCTACATTAAAGAAAAATCGAACACGTGTATATTTGAAAAGGGTAAGGTTGAGATAATGGATGATGGAGTCTGATGTCCATTCTAATGCTCAATATTGAATCAAGATAATGCTCTGGATATTGAATAGACATGAGGAATATGAGGAATGAACAATGGTGTGAGGTGAGGTGGTCACGACTATTTGATTCTCTGCAGAACCGAGTTTGATGCCTAAGATTTGCATATCTGATAAAAAAAATATATAATGAGTCATAAATGTAATGAAAGAGTTTCTTACCAATTTATGACGAGATGAATTCAAATATTCAAGAGTAAATTGCACAAAACGTCCTTTAAGTTGCATCAATCTAGCTGGTTTCATCCTTAATCTTTAAAAGTTGCCAAAACAATCCTTTAAGTTTAAATTAGTTACGGGTTTCATCCTTTATCACTAACCCGGTTATTAATTCACGTTAAACGGCCTCACATGCATGGCATGTGAGGGTAAAACCGTCTTTTCATACATTTGAGCTTATAAATCCCAGACGTCTTCAATACTCACAGACGTCTTCAATACTCACAATTCCGATCAAAACCCCAAATGGCTAACAGAGGAGGTGGATTTCATATACGCGGAGAAGATGATGATGTTTATGATGTCGATGAACTTCATGGTAAAGTTCAAAGTTCAGTTTTATCATATTTTACTTCGATACATTTCATGTATGTGTTTAAAGTTTAGATTTTTTATCTTTAAAATGCAGAACTTTATCCAATGTTCTTCTCAATCAACATGCATCATGGGGGATCATTTACAAACAATCCTAATCGTATGTATGTAAATGGTTTGTTAAGTTTTATTGATTTGGTAGATGACGAGAAATTTGGGATTTATGAATTGGCCCTAATGACGAAAGAGTTAGGGTATGATCTTGATGTCCCTACCTTTTACCATTATATTGAGCCAGGGGGTGATTTGGAATCTGGGATTCATCTATTGGCTGAAGATTCCCATGTCTTGCAGTTGTTAGAAATCATTCATCAGGGGAACAGGTTTATTGATATATACATTGAGCATGGGATGTCTAATATTATCTTAATGGAGATACCCTCACAATCAAGTGTGGTACTAGAAGAAGTCAGTGAAGTTGAAGCTCAGATGATTGATAGTAAAAGGAACAACCCAAAGGTACTAGCATTGACCTGGAATGAATCATCAAATGAAAACAATGGAGGCGTGGAATGTGGAACAAAGCACATTGAAGATGATACTGAAAATGCAGCATATGTAGTAGATATTGAAAACTCTAGTATGGTTACTCCTCAGGTACCTAGTGCTGCAATTCATGATATTGGAATGACTAGTTCTGTTATGAATGCTTTTTACCCTTTCTAAGATGATAATGATAGGATTACTAATGAGGTTAATGATAGGGATAGGGATACTAATATAGGAGAAGATAGGGACCAAGATAGTGATTATATGGTTGATGAGGAGAATGATATGGATGAAAGTGATATTGACATGAGAGATTATAAGTTCATGATTGATGATGAAGAGGAAGATGAAACTCACCATGAGGCAGGGGTTGATGATTTAGAGCTCTTGGACAATGAAAATTTTGATAGTGCTAGTGATGGTGAGAATAATATAGGGAATGTTAGGAGGAGAACCTTAAAACATATAAAAAGGGCACATGCTAATGATAACAACTTCTACATAGGTCAAATGTTTGGAAATAAGGCTGAAGTTAAAAAGTTTTTAAAAAAACACACAGTGGAGACTAGAAGGTTGTTAAAAATAGTAAAGGATGATAAGGATAGGGTAAGGGTGGCATGTGCAGGTGATATTCCTGGTGTTGAAAAGGTGGAAGCTGTTAAGAGGCCAAAAAAGAAAAAAGTTAAAAAGAACCAGAAAGAAGGGGACATTTCTGTTGAAGGAGGGACTGAAATTGAACATGATAGGAATGAAGGAGGTCTAGAAAAAAAACACATTGGGGGAAGAGGTAAAAAGAAAAACCCTAAGCAGTTTGTATGTCCCTTTGTGTTGTTGGTGTCTAGGGATTCAGTGACAGAGAGTTGGATAGTTAAGACTCTAATAGATGAACACAAATGTTTAGAGAGCCGAAACATTTATCACTGTAGTTCAACTTTCTTAGCACAACAATTGATGGAACAAATCGAAGATAACCCCAGGATCCCTGTCAAAGCAGTACAGGAACAGTTTCAGCGAAAATATGAAGTTTCAATTTCTAAATGGACAGCTTTTAGGGCCAAAGCTAAAGCTCAGAAGCAGCTACATGGTGACTATAGTTCACAGTATGGTCTACTTAGACAATACATTGATGAATTGCTTAGGACAAATCCAGGAACCACTATCAAGTTAGATGTGGAACCACCAGCAGAGCCTAGTGAGCCTACAAGAAAATTCAAAAGAATCTACATTTGTCTTGGTTCACTAAAGCAAGGATTCAATGCTATTGGGAGGGATTTGGTAGGGCTTGATGGTGCATTTATGAAAGGACCTTTTCCTGGTTAGGTTCTCACAGCTGTTGGAATTGACAACAACAACATGATTTATCCTGTTTCCTATGCAATTGTTGAAGCTGAGAACATTAACTCATGGACCTGGTTTCTTGAATGTCTTGGTGATGACTTACAACTTGCAAGCAATTCAAATGTCACATTCATGAGTGATAGACAAAAGGTACATGTTTTACATTATTAATCTATTGGTTTATCATACTTATGCATTTTTAAATGTGTAACAGGGAATTCAGAATGCAGTTTCAAATTTGTTTCCAAATGCTGAGCACAGATTCTGTCTCAGACATATCCATGAGAACATGAGATTATCTTATAAAGGGAAGGAGTACAAAGACATGCTTTGGAAAATAGCAAGTGCTACAACAGTTGTACAGTTTGAGACTTGTATGGATGAGCTAAAGACTTTGAATTCTGATGCACATGTGTGGTTATCAAAGATCCCACCAAAACACTGGACCAGATCTCACTTTTCAGGTAATACACTTGCAATTATTTAAAATATTAAATTCCATATGTAGACTATTACACTTGTAAGTTTTTGAATTTGTGCTACATATTTTGTGAACAGGCAGGGCACACTCTGATGTACTTCTGAACAACATGTGTGAGGTATTTAATGCCAAAATAGTACAAGGGAGAGATAAGCCCATAATCACAGCTTTAGAATACATAAGGGAATACCTTATGAGAAGGATAGTTAATGTCTTACAAGTTATTGATAAAAGTGATGGTCTGTTGACACCATATGCTACCAATCAGTTGTCAAACATAAAGAAAGATGCTGCAAAGTATTCAGTTAGTTGGAATGGGGATGAACACTTTGAGGATCTCATGGTATTGACCAATGTGTGGTCAATGCAGTTCAGAAAACATGTAGTTGCAGGAGGTGGGAGATTACAGGAATACCTTGCAAGCATGCAGTAGCAGCAAATTGGAATATGGCCAGCCATAGTCAACAGGTTGTCTTTATTTATATAACATTCATTTTGATTTGTTATTGAACAATAATTGTTGTATACAGGTTGATATACCAGAAAATTGGGTGCACCCAATGTACAAGATGGAATCATGGAAGCATGTTTACAGTTTCAAGATATTTCCTATCAATGGTAGAACTTTATGGCCCAAATCCCAGGTGCCAACTACTATAACACCACCAAGTTACCACAAGCAAGCTGGAAGGCCAAAAAAGAAAAGGAAAAGGTCTGTAAGTGAGATAGAGGATATGTCCAAAGGTGGAAAATTATCAAAGAAGGATGCTTATGTGAAATGTGGAAAGTGCAAGGGCCTTGGTCATAATACCAGGACATGCAAGAATGTTGAAGGTTCTTTAGGTGTTAAGAAGGGTGCAGGCTCTAGTGATGTCAAGAAGGGTGCAGGATCTAGTGGTGTGAAGAAGGGTGCAGGCTCCAGTGGTGGCTCCCGTGCTGTCAAGAATGGTGCAGGGGCAAAGGCAAAATCTCTGAAAAAATCAAAATGATTGTTTATGTTTGATAGTGTTAGGATGTTTACATGGTTGTTCTTTTGGTCTTAAAAACTTATGTCATGTTAATTGTCTTTGAAAACTATGTAGACTTGGTGACTTTTGTTATGTTTTGTATTAGACAGTATTTTCTTTATGGTATGTCATGTTTTTATTGTCTTTATATGATTTGTGGGTGTTATATGTTAGACGGTCGTTTAATGATTTGAGGGTGTTATATGCTATACATTTAATGCAGGGTGTTAGGGGGCAGGTTACAATTTCTGCAGGTGGTTCTGTTTGCAGATTGTTTGGGGTTTGTATTATCAAGGGTTACAGTTTGTTAAGGATTGCAAGTTGTTAGGTAATGCAGGTTGTTAGGTGATGATAGGTGTCAAATGTCCGCGGACACTTATGCTTTCACTTTGTTATGTCCGCGGACACTTATTCGTTCACTTTGTTATGTCCGTGGACACTTATGCTTTCAATTTGTTATGTCCGCGGACACTTATGCTTTCACCTTGTTATGTCCGCGGACACTTATGCATTCACTTTGTTATGTACGCAGCTATACAAACATGACATAAACAACAACTGCAACAATATCCATATGATTGAAATTTCCAAAATACATTCCATTAATAATATCCAAAATATATAACCGCCTTAACATGATTCACAACTACAAAACACAATACATCAAGATCATACTAGATTTCATTCCACTAACTAACTATTTTTAAGAAACACAACAGTGAAAAGCATCAACCAACTAAGAATCATGTACTTTTTCCATTTTTTTGATTCAGCTCTACTGTCTTTCAAATGTTCTTCAAGTTTCTTGTTTCTAGCATGAAGCTCATGATTTGAATCCATAAGTTCACTGTTAGTCCTTAGTAATCCTGGAATGGTATATTGTGCTTCTTCATCAGCCTTTGGTTCAGCCCATCCAATGAAATTCTTACAAATCGGTGATGCCTGTAAACAAAACAACATACAGTAAACATTGATTTTCAAATTATGGTGAATTTGGGGAAAACTTACTTTGAAGGGACACGAGTGATACAGTCGTCCTGGGTTTCTATCTGACCGAGAGGTTCGTAAGATTGCTTCCTTCCCACACAAACAATAAACAGATGACATTGAAGTTGGGATTAGAATCTAGGGTTTGCCATGTTTAATTGTGTTAGGTGGAAGAACAAGAACACAAAGTTTTTGGGATTTTATTAGGGATTTATAAGCTCAAATGTGTGAAAAGACGGTTTTACCCTCACATGCCATGCATGTGAGGCCGTTTAACGTGAATTAATAACCGGGTTAGTGATAAAGGATGAAACCCGTAACTAATTTAAACTTAAAGGATTGTTTTGGCAACTTTTAAAGATTAAGGATGAAACCAGCTAGATTGATGCAACTTAAAGGACGTTTTGTGCAATTTACTCAATATTCAATCGACTATATTCGTTACAAAACCTTTAGACATTATTATTTGGTGGTGCAAAAGACCATATTATCCTCAAAATAATTGTATTATAAACATAAAAACTTGTATTTACTTAAATTTATAGTCATCCCAGATGAAATACTTTATACTGTGAAATGTTTTATAATATAATATAATATAATATAATATAATATAATATAATATTATTTACTATATAAAATTATTATTATTTATTATATAAAATTATTTATTATATAAAATTAAATTTATTCAAAACCTGTGTAATAGTAACCTGGTGTGTGTATATATACACACTTTGACTACACGGGACAATCGCAGCCGATGCTCTCTCCTTTTGGCGCCAATTCGACTCCGACCCTATCTTCTTGTCAATATTTCTGCGAAACCCTAGATTTCCTTCAATCGATTGGCATCAAAGCTGTTCATAGATTCAACGATGAACGAACCGTGTGCTAAACGCCCTAAAATCAGCAGGTTAGCTTCAATCAAAACCCTAATTTTTATGCAGAACCGTACATTTTCAATTCACAAGATAAAATTGCCGAACGATTGGCTCTTAGTTGGTTCTAATCACTAGTTAAAGTTACATATTTATGTACTTTATGATCAATTATGGATAATAATTCTCAATTGTTTTGTGAGTTTTTGGTTATGGAACCTTAATTTGAAGTACTTGTTTGTATGTTGTTTCAATAGAGGTGAAGATGATTATCTGCCTGGGAATATAGTGGAGATTGAGACTAAAAACTTCATGACTTTTAATCATTTGGTATGCAAGCCGGGTTCTCGGTTGACCCTTGTGATCGGACCTAACGGGTCTGGTAAAAGCTCATTAGTGTGCGCGATTGCGCTCGGGTTAGGCGGTGAACCTCAGGTAATGATTAAATGCCACCTGGATGATTTGATGACATTTGGTTGTTGTTGTTTTTGTTGTTGAGGTTGTGAGTTGGTGTCTATGCAGCTGCTTGGGAGGGCTGCAACTATCGGTGCATTTGTTAAGCGCGGAGAGGAAGCTGGTTATATGAAGATTACGTTGAGAGGGAACTCTCCTGATGAAAAGATTGTTATAACGCGTAAAATAGATGCGCGTAACAGGTCTGAGTGGCTACATAATGGTGAGTTATTCTGAATTTTTTATATGGATTGTGTCAAATTATCAGCTTTGATTTACACTCACACCAAGTTTTCTTTTTGACTAGTGATTTATTTATTTACAGGCAGATCGGCTTCTAAGAAAGAAATAACTGATGTAATCCAAAATTTCAATATTCAAGTCAACAATCTGACTCAAGTGAGTTCTGATAGTTTTTCACCGACAAGCATGCCATAAAGTGATGCGTTTGTATATAGTTGTTTGATTATTTTGTTTTTCTTGTGTTTGTTTTTGGGATGTTAGTTTTTACCACAAGACCGCGTCTGCGAGTTTGCTAAACTTTCTCCAGTGAGACTTCTAGAAGAAACCAAAAAAGCTGTCGGAGATCCTCAACTGCCTGTGCTTCATCGTTCTCTTGTTAATAGAAGTGCAGAATTGCAGCGATCCGAGCAGGCAAGCTTGTTAAATTCTCTAAAATTATAAACACTGAATATGCACTTTTGAAAAATATCAACATTATATACTTTATAGGCTGTTGAGAAGAACAAAGAAACACTCAATCAGCTAAAGGCACTTAATGCCGAACAAGAAAGAGACGTGGAGCGTGTTCGTCAAAGAGATGAACTTTTAGCAAAGGTATGTTTTTGTTTTTGTTTCATGTAATTTATTGGAAAGTTTGTTTTAATTAATTTTTAATTGTTTTATAGACAGAGTCCATGAAGAAGAAATTACCATGGCTGAAATATGACACGAAGAAGGCTGAGTATCTCGAGGCTAAAGATCAAGAGAAGGACGCAAAGAAGAAGCTGGATGAAGCAGCCAAATTGTTAAATAAAATTAGAGAACCTAGCGAGTATGCCCGTTTTTATCTATCTATATATCTATCCATCTATCGAGTGACATGTGACCAGTTGTGTAAAGTAGTTGATGTGGCATCTTGTCAACTATTTTACCAATGGACATCCATGTCATCAGGTTTATACAACTTGGACATCATCTATATGTTATTATTGATACGTTGACTTAGCGTGTCAATTGTGCAAAATAGGTGACTTGTCCTAGTTGTATAAAGTATTAAAGTTAATGAACAATTTACACAATGGAAATTCACGTCATTAGTTTTATACTACTGGAACGTCATGTCTGCCATCTACACAGTTGGCACTAAACATGTACAAATAGTTTCTTTTTCCAAATCGAACTGGTTTTTTTGTTGATTAACACCGTTTTTTTAAAACCGGACATCATCTATGTTATTATTGATACGTTGACTTAGCGTGTCAATCGTGCAAAATAGGTGACTTGTCCTAGTCGTATAAAGTATTATAGTTAATGAACAATTTACACAATGGAAATTCACGTCATTAGTTTTATACTACTGGAATGTCATGTCTGCCATCTACACAGTTGGCACTAAACATGTACAAATAGTTTCTTTTTCCAAATCGAACCAGTTATTTTTGTTGATTAAGACCGTTTTTTTTAAACCGGGTCGGTTTTAAACCTGTTTGAATGCCTAAAGATCTGAACTATATGGATTGATTTGGTCAGGCTTCAAACTGGGTTTTCCCACACCAGTTGAAAAATACAGATTATATATATAAATAAATTAAAACAAACAATTTACTAAAAGATTCACTTAAAAACTTTAAAAAACCTTTTTTTTAAAAGAAGTTTTTTTAAAACTGCAAAAAAAACCGTTTTTTAAACTCGGTTTTTGATGGGTGATGGGAAACCGGTAAACAAACCGGTGGTTTGGGCGGGGTTGAAACTGGTAAAAAACAGTTTTTTAAACTCGAATCGGGGTTTTTCCGGTTTTTTAGTGACCTATGTGGAACAATGGTAAAACTGGCTACTATATAGTGGTATGCTCATATATGATCCTTACATTAGTTAAGCTAACATTAAAATTATTTTGCCAAAGTTATATATGACACATTAACCAGTACCTGTAAAGGTAGGAAAGACATGTATTTTTTGAATTTGTATATGCGCTTCATGCCCTTAACAAGAAGTTTAGGTTATTATATGCTATTGTAATGTAATGTAACAATCTGTTTGTAGGAAACTACAGCACGAAAAGAAGGAACAAGATGCTGAATGCAAAAGGTTTAAAGATCTTTTAGAAGACGTTGAAATGTCATTCAAGCAAATGCTGGATAAAGAAAATCAGCTGGTATTGCGTTTGAGTTGCTTCTGTTTTCTGTTCTTGCGTTCTTATTAATATTAAATAAATAATTTACTTAATGTCGTTTCATGTTATTATGGTTGTGTATTATTTAGGGTGTTAAAGTGAAAGGGAAATATAACGACATGAAGGATTTAGAGATGCAAGAACACTCACGTCAGCAAAGAATAACAAAAGCCGAAAAAGATTTAGCAGATGCTGAGCTGGAACTGGAAAACCTTCCACCTTATGAAGCACCTAAAGAGAAAATTGTTGGTCAAAATGTATTTTGAGTAAAATGCCATTTTCATCCCTGAGGTTTGGCTGGTTTTGCGACTTCCGTCTAAAGGTTTGTTTTTTTGCATCTGGATCTAAAAGGTTTGAAATCTTGCCATTTTACCCGACTCGTTAACTTCATCCATATTTCTCCGTTAATTCAGGGGTATTACTTTCTTATAGTGTTTTTAGTATTAAAATAATGTCTAAAAAAGACGGTAATACCGCTGACTTAATGGAGAAAAATAGATGGAGTTAACGAGTCGGATGAAAATGGCAAAATTTCAAACTTTTTGAATCCAAATACGGAAAAAACAAACCTTTGGACGAAAGTCGCAAAACTGGCCAAACCTCAGGGACAAAAAAGGCATTTTACTCTTTTATTTTACATGAATGTTTTTGCATCTAATAATATTTATTTACCATTCGACAAAGAACTTGATAATACTCAGACATTTATCGTAACACTTCAGACAATCTGGTTTTGCAGGAAAAGTTAGGTGCTGAAATATTGGAGCTGGAAGCTTCCGCAAGAGAGAAACGATATCAAAAGAAAGAAAAAGAGAAGCTTATAGACCGAAATAAACAATTAGCAAGGCAAACCGCAGAAAGGTGAATAATCTGCTCTGTGGCTTGTTGGCATTGTATGCGCATAATATTTTCTATCCTGAATTCACTGTATCTTTTGTAGGTTACGGGAGATGGAGAATATAAAAATAAACGTTTACAGGCGTTAAAAAATTCTGGAGCTGATAAAATATTTGATGCTTATCAGTGGGTACAAGCACACAAACATGAATTTAAGAAGGAGGTGTATGGGCCCGTATTAATTGAGGTTACTTCATGTTCTATTCTGAATTTTCAGTAAGAATATGTTTTTTTCATTTATTTGTTTTTTAAAATGATTTTTAATCATGCTTCAGGTCAACATCTCGACCCAGCTTCATGCTTCATACTTAGAGAGTCATGTTCCTTATTACATTTGGAAGGTACCTTAAAATTTTGATAATTTATAGCTCTTTATTCCTTTATAAAAAATATTTTTCTTTTAAGTTACATTTTTTTTTCTGTTTAAATGCAGGCTTTTATCACGCAAGATTCTGCTGATCGTGACTACTTGTTCAG
Organism: Scalesia atractyloides; assembly: GCA_947069175.1. NCBI lineage: Eukaryota > Viridiplantae > Streptophyta > Magnoliopsida > Asterales > Asteraceae > Scalesia > Scalesia atractyloides. Next base: position 49,221,937 of record CAMTDV010000002.1, on the reverse strand, counting down.
AAACCTTAAGTCATTTGATGTAGCTGTCATAAATCACGTTGCTGATGGAAATCGCAACCCAGAGCCATTTAATATATCTCAAGAGGCACGTGCTGTCATTTTTTACATATCATACGCTTCTTATCGAACTAATTTGTTTGCAATCTGATTAAACAAGCAGATGTTATCCATGGGCCTATATTCAAGGCTTGACCAAGTTTTTGATGCTCCACATGCCGTCAAAGAAGTTTTGATTGGGCAAGCGGGTCTGGAACACTCAGTATGTTTTTGTTCATATCGGGTTTAGGTATTTTTAAGAGTAAAATGCCATTTCCGTCCCTGAGGTTTGGCCAGTTTTGCGACCTTTCCAAAGGTTTGTTTTTCCGCATCTAGATCTAAAAGGTTTGAAATCTTGACATTTTCATCGGCTCGTTAAGTCCATGCATTTTTCTCTGCTAAGAGGGGTATTTCCGTCCTTTTGGTTAACTTAATGGGCAATTCGTTTTTTAGGGGTATTTTGTCTTATACATAAAGTGAAAATGGCCGAATTGCCCTTTAACAAAAAAGAGGGAAATACCCTTGAGTTAACAGAGAAAAATCGATGGAGTTAACGAGTGGCTAGATTTCAAACCTTTTGGATCCAGATGCGGCAAAACAAACCTTTGAACGAATCGCAAAACTGGCCAAACGTCAGGGACGAAAATGGCATTTTACTCTATATTTAATATTTACAATAACGGTATGCTAAAACATGCGGATCTTGTATAATTTTACCAGTACATAGGTTCTAAAAAGAGCGATGAAAATGCTGACAAGGCTCATAATTTTGGAATAATGGATCTTTGGACTCCGGAAAACCACTATCGTTGGTCTAAATCACGATATGGTGGTCATGTTTCAGCGTCTGTGGAAGCAGTGAGTGATTCTCGTCTTCTTTTGTCCAGTAAGTTCTGAACCTGATATCATTTGTGTTCTTACTAATTGCTATTTCTAAAGTTTTAAGGGTTGTTTTCAGATACCGATGGTGATGAATTGAACACGCTTCGGGGAAAGAAAAAGGAGTTAGATGAGACCATTTCTGGTATAGAAGCGAGTTTTAAGTCGATACAGAGTGAGATAAAAGAGTTGGAAGATTCAGCTGCTCAACTTCAAAAAAAACGTGTATGATAGTTAACATTACTATAATATACATATAGGGGCGTTCATTTATGAACCAATAATATGTTAAGATCCGCATAATGGATATGTGGTCCTCAACATTTTATTGGTTCTGAAACGAACGTGTCAACACGCACACGCACACACGCACACACACACACGTGTGTGTGTGTGTGTGTTTTGGAGATTTTGAATATTTTTTTTTTCTTGCAGGAGAATCTTGTGAATGAAGCACAACTTGAAAAAAGGAAACTCAGGGAGCTTCAAAATAGAGTTAGTGAGTAAACCTTGTTCGTCTTCATTGTAATTTAAATATGAAGTTTTGTATTTTTTGACATTTGAATATATACCGTTGCAGATCAGAAGAGGCTAAAATTACAGTCCATGAGGAAGGAGGAAGACGTGGCCGTTGCATTGTCAAAGCTGGTGCAAGACGCTGAGAACTTAATATTCAAAGATTTAAATGTGCAATGGAGATTAAGGTAGGTTATCTTGGAGCAAAAAAACATTTTCTTCTAATTTTTAGTGATATAAAATATTTTTTATATCCTCCTTTAAGGCCACCTGCCAGCACAAGCTGCATTTAACCTATTGGGCTATCTCATTGGTTAGCAGGCGTTGGTGGGTTCTATGAGACATGTGAGTTTACCTGTAACGGGTTCTCACATTCACCAACAAAAATAATAATTTCTGGTTTTGTATGCAGAAATTACTCACTCAAGCTACTGCCTACAGAAGGAATTATGCTGAAAGGTGCATGGCCTCCGTTGAACTTGAGATCAAGGTGCCCTTCAATGATTTTATAATTTATAGCTGTTTTTATTGTACTTCGTTATTTGATATTCACATAGTAATCAATGTATTACACAAGTCAACTATCTGAACCTTAATTATTTTTTATTCTAAAATGCAGAAAAGTGAAACCTTTCTTAAAGTTAATGACTTTTTTTCATTATTCTACACTTTTTGGTCTTTGATAATCTTGCTAAGTAGGAGTTAAATACAATGCAACCATAGTTATCAATAGCGTCTATGGCGGCGCTACAGCGAATAGCGTGGCGTGGCGTGGCGGCCTTATGCTGCTACAAGGTACATATCGACGATATAGCGATTTCCGACCCGAATTCTGGCGAAAAATTCCGGCGACGGTGCTGCTTTTAGCCGGAAACCAGGAAGAAGGCGGAAGAAGAAAAGAGTGGCTGCGTTTATGAGTGTTTTAGGCTTTTAGGGTCTAAATAAGTTTTGGTATTTAAACATTTAACCCCTCTATCTTTCACTAGTTTACATTCAGTCCTAGAACTTGTATTTTTTTACTTAAAAAGTGTAAAGTTGTTTGTGTATTTAAACATTTAACCCCCTGTACCTTCAGTAGTTTACATTTGGACCTTAAACTTTTTAATTTATACATAAAAAGTATAAAATTAACATTATAAATACATATATAAATTTTAAATTGCTGTTTTTTATTTTTTGAATTATCTACTACCTTATCGCTAAACACGGCTCTATTTCGTCGCTATCGCTATGTAGCATATAACTAGTCTGTCGCTACTGACCGCTACTCGCTATCGATAACTATGAATACAACATAATTACTTTAGCATTATGTGTAGTAAATCATTATGAACTAAGAGTGTTTGTTGTGTGCTTGTCAGATAAAAGAGATGGAAGCATCTATCAAGCAGCAGGAGAAGCTTGCATTGCAAGCTTCTTTACATTTTGAACAATGTGCTATTTCTTACCCTTAAAACTTAAAAATCAATAATACCTAAGTTTTATTTAACGACTTGTATTCATTTTTATAAAGGTAAAAAGGCGGTGGAAGACCATAGACAACAATTGGCAGCCGCCAAGAGAGCTGCAGAATCAGTCACAGTTATTACCCCGGCTCTTGAACAAGAATTTCTTCAGGTTTGTTTTTAGATTTTATTTTTCGGATACTTTTTTTAATGGCAATGCTTGCTCTACTCTACTACTCCAATAAATCCAAAATTAATCGCCTATGCCCGGTTAAACGAGTTTTTTTGTAAGTGAATCACTGTATTCTTTAGGGGGCATCATATTAAAATAGGGGAAATTTCATATATAGCCCTGAAAACTTGCATAATATCATATTTACTCGTTAAAAAAAGTTAATACCAAATAGAGCCATTAAAAACTTAAAAGTTCATATTCAGTCATTACATAACTACGATTTATAATATGGTCATTATCTTCTTCTCTTTCTCCTTACACTCTAAACTCTCATATTTAAATGCAAGTTTTAAGGGATGGATATAAATGTCATAGATTTGAAAACTGGTGTTATATCTGATATCATGATTTTCGTTGGGTAAATATGATATTATACCAAAGTTTAGAGGGGGGCATGTGAAATTATCCTACAAAAATAAATACTATTTGCTAAGTTTTGAACATGCCAGATTATGACATCTTTGACTGTCAATCTGGTTTTGTGTTCTGAAATGCCAGATTAAATGTATAAATCTGACGTGTTTTGTAGATGCCTTCTACCATTGAGAATTTGAATGCTGCAATTCAAGATATAACGTCTCAGGCTAACTCTATTCTCTTTCTGAACCATAATATATTAGAGGAATATGAACGGCGTCAAGAAAAAGTAAACTTCTGATTGCACTCAAATTGTCTATTTAATATCACTTTTATGTTTTATCCATTTAATATTATATTTCTTAACAGATAGAGGAGCTTTCAGTCAAACTGGAATCTGATGAAAAAGAGTTGACTGCCTGTTTAGAAGAATTGAGTTCCTTAAAGGTTAAAAAGTATCTTTTCTTCAATTCAAAAATCTTTTGATTCTGCGATCACAAAAATCTTACGATTTTTCAATCACAGGAATCTTTTTTTTGCTGCTTGCAGGGGAGATGGCTTCCGACGCTTCGAAACCTTGTTGCTCAAACAAACGAGACTTTCAGAAAGTTTTAAGTGCTCACCACCAGTCTGGAGGGGTATATAACAATGACATATTAATTGTACTTTTATAAAATATTGCACTTCTTTTACAAATTCTCACCAGTTTTCCATGTATTTACTTAGGAACGTTCGGTTTCAACAATTCTTTATCTTGTTTCACTTCAAGATCTGACAAATTGTCCCTTTAGGATGGTTGATGAGATAAATCAAGGTTTGTGAATGTTCATTACTTTTTATTTTATTGTGATTTTACCTTTTCGTGTAATATAGTATAACTGTGTATGTATATCGATATATGTAAGGAATGGACCCTATTAATGAGAGAAAGATGTTCCAGCAATTAGTCAGAGCTGCAAGTCAACCCAACACTCCACAGTAAGGATTCTTCCCTTTTGATTTCTTATGGTCAAAGTTTAAAATTCACTCACTAGTGTTGACTTTTTGTGTACCGTATTTAGGTGTTTTTTACTTACTCCGAAACTGTTATCTGATTTGGAATATGGCGAGGCCTGTACGATTCTGACTGTAATGAATGGCCCATGGATTAAGCAGCCATCAGAAGGTCAAAATTACAATTTCATCCCTCAATATTATCTTAATTATTTTTATTCTACGTCTCTAAAGTCAAAGTCAAACTTGTTAATGTTTTGCAGTATGGAAATTTGGAGGAAGTTGGGGTTCTGTTATGGGATTATTGGGAGAGAGCCATCGAGTCAGATAGACGGATACAGGAAGTGTATTATAGTCTTCAAACTTTTGATGCTGACATGGCAAGATTAGAGATTAGCTTTCTTGACCATATTGGTCTCATCCTATTAATTTGTATTTTCTTTTCATGATACTAGACAATTTATATGGGAAAGAACATGCAAGTGCTTTCTCTAAATTGTACATGGTAATGGGGTTTTGTTGGAGATATAAATAATTTTATGGCGTATTGTGTCGAGAGACTAGAGTGGTGTAAACGAGTTGACTAGAGAGGTGTAAATGAGTCTAGCTGATTAATGTAAGTCGAGTTCTGCTTGTTTTAACTTTGCGTGGCTTGAGCTGGTCTTGTTATAAGCTTTGTGCTTAAATCTCGAGCCTAGTTTATGAGATTTAAATATTTAATTACTTCTATATGATGGAATATTTAAGGACTTGGAACTACATTGATATGATGGTAGCAATGTAATGTGGGCATATGAAACATATGTATGATGATTTATCTTCAATTGCGTCTTAAATAGGGCTGGAAAGGTAATATATAATGGAATAGGTAATATATATAAGAAACGATTAGATCTGTTTAATGAAAAGTACACTATATAATTTTTTACTTTTTTAAAAATAATTAAAATTAGAAGGTTAGGATCCATCATTTTCCTTCTTGGTACATAAAACACTCGACTGTTATAGACGTTGGAATAAAATAGTTAAAAGAGTCGTATTCAAGTTTATAACTCGTGTTGTTCACGTTGTCAAAAACATGTTAAACCCGCTAAAACACGATTTGTCAGCTTTAGTCTTAAACATCGTGCCTATATTTCACATAATGTTTTTTATGCGATGGTATACTTTATGGGAGTTGATACTTCCACACCCCTCCCCTCTATCTCACTATATATATACATAGATATATATAGGAATAGATAAAGTAAAAAAGGGTATAAAAATAAGATATATGGCGTGGAAATAGTTACTTTATTCCTTTAACTTACGGCTGATGCTTCCTTTAGTGTTTTATCCTTTTACCGTTGATGCTTCCTTTAGTGTTTTATCCTTTTTTTTAACTTCTATTGTTATTGCAGTGGTGTAATATGTAACACTACAATAATACTTAGTATATATAGATTAACTTGGTAAAAGGTTCTTAATATGTGAAACTACAATAATAATTAGTATATACAGATTAACTTGGTAAAAAGTTCTTTAGTTAGCGTGACATTCTATTAGTTTTCAATTTATTAATATTTTAGATTGCCATATAAAATAGGTTTTTAGTTACCATATAACATTGGTTTACAGCACCTACATATATATAGGTCTCACTCGTATATACATTAAAAGGGAGAGAAGGGTGGTTGACTCAAGGGAAGACTAAAACATTCGGAATCAGTAATGAGACGAGTTTTCGAGTATGAGACTCAATATCTTTTCAGATGGTATTAGGTGATATCTAACACGATTATCCAAAACATTAATACATATTTTTCTAAACCATTCATGTAAGCATTTTATTTCTATTAATACCATGTAATTGAAATATCTACCGATCAAAGACTGTAGTATTTGCATTTCAAAATTCATTGTGTAATAGAATTATACAAAAAAATTGAGTAATAAGAAATGTATTTGGGAATCTCAGAGAGTAACTATAAAAAACTAGTCGATATATCTGATACCGATAGGTGAGGGTGTTCATCGGTTTGTACGAGTCAGTTTTGAAGTTTTATTGGCATTGTGTGTAAACTGAATCGAGCTGTAGAAATATGTCTAAATGAACTAAGTGCAACCGATTAACCAATTTAGCTGGTTTATTTGGTTTGGTAATCCGATTAAACCGGTTATTATACTGTTTATTCAACTGAATCCGATTCGGTTATCTGAATAAGCAAAATTTGTGGAATCGAAAACCGAACTGAAAACCTAATTATCAATTCGGATAAGGTTGGAAAACCTAACCAAAAACAAAATTTACAATTTAGATCGGTTTTTTCTGTTACGAACATGTTTTGGTTTTTCTCGATTTTCGGTTTTTTGCACACCCCTACCAATGGATATTGAGGAATGGGGTGCCTGTGCGAGTATGAGACTAATACTCGTCTAAACATGACCCATTGTAGTCCCAACAATTAAGGATGACAAACGGGTGACCACATATTGCAAAGGGTGATAACAAGTTTGTGTATGTGTGATGTGCGTGTTTAGAACGTACGAAGCAATCATGCATTGTCGATGTGATCATGTGGGCCTAAATGATCCATGTCGTAATCTCGACTCTGGTAGAGGCGTCTTAGAGTGATATTTTAGTGATGTCATGTCCCTCTCAAGAGAACATTCGAGCCAACTACAGTTTTGTTTATTTTTATTTATTTATTGCTAAAAGTAGGTATAATAAACCTTTAATTAATTATACTTTCATAAAACATATAAAAGTTATGCGTCATTTACGTTAGGTGGTTTGCTCATTTTTATCATTTCAACCTAAATTTTAAAATTGTGCCGTTTTTTCCTCTAACATTCTCAAAACGTGTCATTTCAGTCCAAAAAATTAACCCAATTAAAAAAAACTCATAACTCAGTTATCACAGGGACGTCAATGACACATAAAGTATAGGGACGAAATGACACATAACTTCAAGAATTTTTTTATTTTTTAAATTTCTTTTTATTTTTGAAGAAAAATTGTAAACATCGTCCCTGAGGTTTGGGCATGTTTACAGTTTCATCTAAAACAATTTTTTTATACCATATTGCCTTTCACTTTTGAATTTTTTTTGTCATCTTCATCAAAATGTCTAACTTTTTTTTTTTTTTGCCAAAATCGTGTTTTAAATTTGAGATTTTTGTCATTTTCATCCAAATGCCTTACAAAAAAAAAAACCCAAAGCAAATCACACGTTTGAATGAAAATAACAAAAAATCCAAAAGTGAAGGTCAATATGGTAAAAAGATTGTTTTGGATGAAACTGTCAAACATGCCCAAACCTTAGGGACGATTTTGGTAATTTACTGTTACTTATTATTATTAATATTATTATTATTATTATTATTATTATTACACACAGTTACAGATGAGCATTTGGTACCGGGTACGAGTACCGAATTTCCAATATTGAAATTATTTTCGGTACCGATTTGGTACTCACTTTTTGGCGTTTTCGATTCGGTATCGTTATTTTACTGAATTTTACCTTTAAATACCAATATCGTATCGGGTACGTACTGTACCAAACATTTTCGGTACCGGTACCGAGCCCATCTCCACAGTTTTTTTCACCCCCTACATCACCACCATCACCACAACCACCGCCATCACATCACAACCACCACTGAACGGAACCGTATCGAGAGAGAGAGAGAGAGAGAGAGATAGAGAGGTGTTACGATCTAACGTGGGTTTGAGTTTTTTTACAGGTGGTGGTTGTCTTGTTGTGGCGACAAGGCTGTGGTGGTGGTGATGTAGATAGGAAGTGAAAGGGACTGTATGTAAGGATGAGCTTGGTATTGGTATCGAAAATCGCCAAATATGAGTACCTGTACCTAAAGTATTCGGTACGGTATCGGTATTTGAAGGTAATATTCGGTAAAATTCCGGTATAAAACCGAATTTACCGATACCAAAAAACGTAAAAGTTGGTACCGAATCGGTACCAATAAGTCGTTACGGGAAATTTGTTACCGATACCCGGTACCAAATACTCATCCCTAACTGTGTGTAATAATATATAATAATAAAAAGAAATTTAAAAATAAAAAGTTATCAAAGTTATGTGCCATTTTCGTCCCTATACCTTGTGTGCCATTTAAGTCAATGAGATAACTGAGTTATGGGTTTTTTTTTTAACTTGATTAGTTTTTTAGACTGAAATAACATGTTTCGAAAATATCATGAAGAAAAATGATACAATTTTAAATTTGATCTGAAATAATAAAAATTAACAAATCATATCGGATGACACTAAAAAACTTTCAAAACAAGCAAATTTGTCAACTAAGTAGTGGAATCAATTTTGAATAAAATTCAAATACAAAAAGGTAGATGTAACGACGAAAATAACGCTAATAAAAAAACATCTAAAACTAACATATTAAAAAACAGAGAATAAAGACACAAATATATAAATAAAGATATATATATATATATATATATATAATATATATTTATTTTATGAAAAACAAGATTGCAAAATCTTGCAATCTGATAAGCATTTTAATAAACTAAAAGAAAAAATTAATGACAAAAAAAAGTGTTTAAACATGACTCATAACATTAATGCAGTATGATATGGGATAAAACTCTTAGAAGCTTCACATGTTTGCGTCATGTAGAAAAAGGGTTGAAAAACCCTTCACCCTTAACACTCATGCATTGGAATAAAATCCCTTAAAGCCCCTTTAATAAAAAAGGAAAAAAAGCGAGAAAAATATCTGATTGGTTGAAAGAATGTAGGTCCTTATAAGATCTTTATAACACCTATTTCTTGTTGTTTAATGCATAAACAAGTGCGGAATCCAAGTTTATACACAACTGAAGCAAAAACACGATCAATAACACAAAGATATCACTTTAATGTTCAATGTATTGATTTCCGCAAAGTAACAGTACATGAATACAATAGTATGCTTCTGCTCTCTGAATGTGCTCTCTTCCCCTTAAAAAACACTTGACTACAATATATATACACAACCTACAGGTCAGTCATGAAGGTGAGTTGGTTACCTTTGAAGGTGAACCTCAAACCTCTTGTAAGAAATGGTGTTTACTTGCCAACAAAAATGCACACTTCACGTCCATTTGATAAACCTTAAACCTCTTGTAAAGAGCATAGGCTAGAAATATTCGAATAGCTTCTAGACCTGCGACTGGTGCATACACTTCATTGTAATCTATCTTTTCCACCTGGTTAAAGCCTTCAACAACAAAGCTTACTTTATTTCTCATAACAACTCCACGGTCATCTTTCTTGCATTTAAATACCCAACGAGTTCCAATCTTTTTGTAGTTCTCAGGTTTATCAACTAGTTTCCAGACACCCAATTTCTAGAATTGTTGAAGTTCATCCTGCATTGCTTTTACCCATGACTCTTCCTGTAAAGCGTCCTTCCAAGATCTTGGTTCTTCTTGAGACACATAGCAAGCAAAGGACCAATCATTCTACATACCCGATTCTCTTATCTATGCATACAAGCCAGCATTGTTGTTGTTTCTCAATTAATTTCTTGTATGCACGCCACTGTGAACATTTCAATTATATTCTGCTGAGGGTGGGTATTACGAATCTAAGTCTCTGGATTAGCAGGAACTGAAATGTTTGTACCTAGCTTGTTGATGTTTAGATCAACAACCAAGTCAGATCCTGATTAGGCGAAGAAGATGATGTAGTGGTTTCACCAGCTGCGGGTGTATCCATTGGAGAAGTAGCCTTAGAAGTTCCATGCACAGCTGCAGCAGGTACTTCTTGGTTTGTATCATGAAATTCATCATCTTCTCAAGATTCGTTATAATCAGCGGCATCTTGAAAATCATCATTGAGAGCATTATTAACCGAAGACGAAGCCTGAGAATTAACAATAATAAGACGAACCAATGGTGAATCTGTTGCATTGTCACTCTCGAAAAACATTTGTGCGGAAGCATCCACTACTTCTTCTTCCACGTTGAATGAATTGAAAAGGCATCATACTCAAACATCCAGGGTTTACCTGGACATCTGGTAGGAACTTGTAACACCTCGAAAAAAATTCAGGTCCCGTAATATACCGACACGTGTACATACTCTCGGATGAAGCCACAAATGAATAGGCCGCTCATCTCGCACAAACGTGTCCAATTCGCATATTTTCGATATGCCGGATCGTAAGCTACCGTTCCAAACCGTAAGCTACGGTTCGGCTATGCTGTTTAGAAATCTAACCTGACCGTAACCTACGGTCAAGGACCATAAGTTACGGTTCAGACTTGCTGAATTATATTTTTATCAACCGTAAGCTACAGTTTGGCGACCGTAGCTTACGTCAAGGTCCTAAAACTCTTTCTTTTTATTATTTCAACTTTCAACAAATGACCCGGAGGCCCGTGGACTTCATTATTTTCATATTTCTTACATAATCAAGCCATCTCTCGACCCAAACGACTCCCAGTTGATGTGATATCTCTTGATTTACCATCCTTGAGTGTTCCGCATCATCACCGAACCTTAAACTTTACTAATGTAAGTGATTTAACCTGTAAAACCATAAGAACTCGTATTTATCACATTCTAAACTTGTAACCACTTAAAACTCACTAAAGCACACATTAATGTCCGGGTACTCACATTCTTCGTCAGTGTGCCACATGTTGAACGAGAAGAATTAGTTATGACAATTGTGTCATTTGATATAGTCAAGGGACAATTCATAAAAAACTATAATCTCTGAGGGACTAAAAGTGTCAACATGCCAAAGTTCTGCCAAGTTGCCACATATCCAGCAATATGCCACCCTCTTGTAGTTCTTGACACCTACCTAACCACTTGTACTGATCCTACAACACCTCTAACACCTGGCATCATCCTCATTCCCCCTTGCACTATAAATAACCCACCAATCTCACTCCATTCTTTGCTCATTTCCTCTTCTTCTCTCTATTACACTCTTGGAAGTTCCTGGTCATCTAGGAGCATCCATTCAAGTTCCAAACTTTCTCTTGGATCACTTGTAAGTGTTCCCTCTGCTCTTTTCTTTTATAGGCTTTAATAGCCAAAAGTCAAGTATTTTCGATAAACGCTTTGACTTTCGGTTAAAACCATTATGGTCTAGCCATTGCTCAAAATGAACATGGCTAAGTGATCATAACTAGGTATGTATTAATCCCTTAAAAGGGCACCTCCTAAGAATCACATTTACTAGGTCAATTAACGGGTCAAAACTAATGTTTTAAAAAGTCAAACGGGTCAGATTATATAAATATTATGATTTGAGTTTATATATGTTATAAATATGTTTTGACACTTAAAAAAGTTGGTAATAATTATTAGAACATGTGGGAACATGTTTGGCTCGTCAATTTCAGTTCTAGGGTCGGTTCACAACCCAAAGTCACAAAGTTTGACTTCTGCTTTGACATTCGATTCTGACCCGATTTAGATTAGTTTACTACAGATTTATGGTTGCATTATGATCGTAATATAGTATAGCATAACCCCCTGAGGTTATATTACATGATCATAATCATAATATGAGTTTATGCACAAGTTCCGCTAATATGTCAAACTTTGACTAAAATGCAATTTTTTCATAAAATAAGGTTTTAATCAACAACGAACTTGCAATGAATTACCTGTTGATATGTTAATATAATCAACATATTATGATGTTATTATTCTGATCATAACCTGAGTTTTATTATAACATCGTAAATTATGCCTTTAAAAGGACCAAAATGCCCTTTAGGTGCATAGTTTGGTCCTAAACCATAAACCACACTTATGTATGACATCTTACTGATAATATATCATAAATTAAGTATTTTTTTCAAAATGTTTATGATCATAACATCAGAATATATGCAAGTTCCTTTTATACGTCATATAATGATCAAAACGCCTTATGAGGCATAGTTTCTTTTTAAAACCTCAACGGGCATATAAGTTGATATCTTACTGATATTACAACTTATTTTTAAATATAATAGCATACAGATTTTGTTCATGACTCACCCAGTTACCCGACATCGCTTATATGCGTATTAGGTTAAGTTTATGTAACTAGTTTACGAAAATTAACTGAAACGGGTTTAACCTTATCGTTTTAATCTCAAATTCCAGAATGTTAATTGTTTACCCATGTCATACAAGTCTTAGTACTTGTTGGGTTTAGACTACATTCTATTCGGTCATCGCTTAATCTAGCGTATCATACTGTTTTAATTCTTTGAGCTAGCCGGTCTGAGTCTATGACTTAAATAACATCCATTAGCATTCTAATTGGTTAGTTTATGCCATCATTCCAGACTATAAGCCTTCCAGTAAACGCTATCTACACTTATCTGTTGATTAAACGGCTGAGTTAATATAAACTTTGCATTTAAAGTCAAGTACTAGCTCAGGTAAATACTTTTAACTTATTTTCCCTATACGGGCTTGGGATACGGTAAATTATTACCGCTTGGTCGGGAATGAGATCAATCGAATGCCAGATTATGGCTAGTAAATCTACATATTCTGTTTTGATCAGTTTTGTTTGATAACTTAAACATTAGGGGGTTAACGACCGTGTCCTGGATATCCTCGGCTCATTTAAGTTACTAATGGCCACGACAAAGCACGAGGTGTAGGCGTACACCTGACAGATGCGAATGCTAAAATATATTTTACCCATAAGTGGGGATAACTCCTTCATGGGTTTATAAGTTGCGTGTCAGTTAATCATGTCTCGGTTTCTATACTGGGCCCCATATGTATTGACAAACATGTGAATCTGTATAAAGGGTTAAAAGATTAACATTCCCAAGCTATAAAAAGATTTTTATGTGCCCTGTGCATTTAAATCAGTTTTTGAAATGTTTTAAAATGAGTCAATTAATTGTATTTACCAGTGAGAAAGCGGACGTATTTTCAAAAGACTAAGTTGCAGGTACGCTGGAAGCTGCTTGGTAGTGATTTAAGAGGATCTTGCAAATCCTTAGATCTGCCTAAAGTTTGTTGTAAATCTTTTGTATATTTTACGATCGCCTGTGGATCTTTAGTTACGAACCGTCTGTATATTATTTTTGAACTTTGGACATTTTGGTTTGTAATAGTATTTTAAACTTTAAGACTTCCGCTGTGCTATGTTAATTGACTATGATGACATCAACTTACATCACATTACTCCCCCACTCGGCCCACCGAGATTTGGTTGAAATCCAAGGTGTGACAGAACTGTATCTCTTTGAACTTTAGCTTCAGACCATTCTGATCCTTGGAGTTTCGATATTCCAAACTCTAAAATTCGGAGTGGCATACCCAACAATGTATCCCTCAATTGCTTTTGCTCTGAATTTACCATCTGGATCGATCATTGTGCGTGGAGCTCCAAACGGTAAATTTCAAGTCTAGTTTTCCATTTATGTAGTAGCTCGTAGGTCTTCTTATGCCTTTAAACTAAAAGGACTCTATTCAATGTGTAGCATGTAGAGGCCACAACTTCACTCCAAAAAGGAATGGGTAGCTGTGACTCTACCAACATAGTCAACGTTCGATTCTTACGCCCAGCGACGCCATTCTACTGTGGAGTGTAGCAAGCACTGTATTCGTGAGGGATACCTTTCGAACAACTAAACTCCTCCATAGCATGATTTTTGAACTCGGTACCATTGTCACTGCGTATCCTTCTAACGTTTAGATTATACAAGTTCTCAATCGTTGTGATTAAGTTTTTGATAATTTCAAACGTCTCACTCTTATGTGCCATGAATGCTACCTAAGAAAATCTAGAATAATCATCTGTCACTACTAAGCAGTATGAATCTTTGCTGATACTTTTGTGCTTCACTAGGCCAAATAGATCGATATGTAAGTGCTCAAGAGACACAACTACGATGTTGATTTTGTTTGAGGGTGCGACTTTTTGCTTTCCTTTTTTGCAAGAAACACAGACATCTTGAAGATGGATGTTCTTAACAAGAACGCCATTCACAAGATCATTTCTCACTAATTGATCATTTTTATTAAAGGAATGTGTCCCATACATCTATGCCAGAAGATAGACTCATTTTCAGTGGCTTATGAGATAAAACACATCACTTGTGTAGACGTACTAATAGCATGGCTCATATCCAACACATACAAATCATTTATTCTTGGTGTAGACAAGAGAATCCAATCATCGTGTATTTTGAGTTTGGGTTTCAACACATAACAACCAGCATCATCGAAGTGCACGGAGAATTTTTTTTCACAAATTTGAGAAACACTAAGAAGATTGTGATCAAGTTGTTGCACGTAATTGATCTTGTCAAAACTTACTATCCCATTGGATACCATTCCCTCCCCAGTGATGTAACCTCCTTTATGTCCAGCAAAAGCGACATAACCTCCTCTTATTGATTTAATGTCATATACGAGCCTCTTATCACCCGTCATGTGCCTGGATGCGCCACTATTAACAACCCAAAGACTATTGATAGTTCCTCCTAGAACACCATTCACATGAGATTACACAATTAGTGGGAGATGGGGACCCAAGCCTTCGGTTTTGGGTCGTCCATTATCATCACAAATGTGATTTCAAGTTCTCGATGATTTAGGAATGGTGATGCTCCCTTGAATTGGTAACCGTTTTTTGTTTTCGTATCTGTTTAGTTTTACCGATTTTATTGTTTAAAGCTTTTAATTTATCCGGTCAAACTAAATCAGATTGTTTTTGAACAACCTTGGTTTTCAGAGTCTTTTCAATTACCTTGTTCTGTTTTCTTTTCCACTTCATTTATCATTCTTTTGTAAGACATGGATCTTGCATTGGTGAAACCTATCGTCTTTGGTAATTGTTTTCATGGGGTGCATCAACATGAGCTTTAAGCTTGTTCAACTAAGGACAATCTTTGATGATATGTCCAAATTCTCCACATTCAAAAATATGATCTCCGTTCAGCACGCCCAAGAGTTTCATATTGATTACTTGATGATGAACTTCATGATTTAAGGTACTCGGTCCTGAATTACAACTGTAATTTTGACCATCTTTGTTCAAAATTATAATTTGGTTAACAAAATCTACGTTAGATTTGTTTTCAAAACTCTCAATTTTATGAGTACCTTTTGACTTCACAAAGTTCACACTTTGAACCTTTCTTTGGTTATGGGCCCTTTGAATTTGAACCTTTTGGTTCAAAGGTTTGTTCTCCCGTTTACTTGCATGACCAGTGTGACCTTTTTGTTTGTTCTCAACTGGTAGGAGCACACTGTGTCACAATAATAGTTGGGCTCGACTTACCCAAAAATTTGTTACTTGATTCTTCAAAAACTTTATCAATCAGTGATTGATTTACATTTTTAATTGGAAAGTCTTTGTTTGAATAAACTTTATTGTCACAAGTTAAAGTGTATAGTAAGTTCACACTTTCAGATTTTGTCAGAGGAACATCATTGGATTTTTTTGAAACAAATTTTACTAAAACAGTCTCAGCAAATTTAGCTGGAGGATCACACAAGATGTGATTCTCAAGAGGAATGTTTTCCTCTTTTGTCATTGTGTTGGACTATTTTAGTTCATCCTTTTCTGATTCATCATCTGAAGTATCAGCATCCTCAACGACTGGAGGATCCTGATTTTTTTCGGTTGTTGAATCTTTGATATCAGCTGATCGAGCTTGATTAGGGGATATGCCCTTCTGGAATACGAGACTAGTTGCGAATTCCTCAATGTCTAATGAAACCGACGGCTCAAAGCGAGGCATATCCTCCTCATCATGCAACTTGGTATAATTGTATCTTATTGGGGGGGGGGGGACATGATTGATACCTAATGCATTTGACATTGCCTTTCTTATTTTGTATGTCGATGATGTGATCCAACACATATCGTGAGTTGGAATAACTATCCAACTTGAGTTTGATCGCATCATGTTCATGCTTTGCACAGGCTTACTCCTCTTTCGTTTCTTCAAGCATGTTAATATAATTGTTAATGGTTATTTGCTTTTTCAAAACAGTTTTCTTTAAATCAGAAATGTCTTTCTTTAAGGTCTCAATCATGGTTTTAAATTCTTTTTCATGTTGTTTTAAAACCATGTTAGCCTTAGTGCATTTCGAATGGCCGACAATCAAGTTTTGATTGTGGTTAAATGTCAGTTCAAATTTACTTTCCAAATCAGACAATTTACTTCCTAACTCAGAATATTTATCACATTTAATAGGTTTACATTTATCAGTGCATACATGACTTGATTAACCTCCCACGTTAGCCATGAAAGTAGAATGATGAGAAAAACATCCATCTTCAGATGCAACAACTACTTTCTTCACTAGGATTGATCTCCTGCTATTCAATGACTCTGCTTCATTCAATAGTTTTGCAACATCTGCATTAATAGATTCACTCGATGCTTCTTCTGTTCCATCTTCACTTGAGTTTGAGCTCTCCTCGTCCGAGCTTCCACTATACCCGGAGCTCTCTTCATCTTCTGAAGAGCCACCATTACATACATGCTTGATATGCCTTATCACTTTAGTATAACATGTTGTTCCACCTTGATCACCACTACCTAGCTGTCTCAACCAATCACAACCCTCATTACTTGCACGCCCAAAGCTCTAGTGTTGTTTGGATTTGAGGATCTAGCTTGATTTGAATTGTTGACTGGTATCATGGCATGTTCTACATTGTTGGTTGGGTTATAATAGGTGTTCTGGTTCGATTGACTTATTCGGTTTCTGAAAGGATTGTGGTTTCCCTGTTGTGCCGGCCTTGTACACTCTCGCTTGAAGTGGCCCTTCTCTTCATAATTGAAACAACTAACTGCTTATTTATCAAACCCGTACTTCGTATCTTTCTTGCTTTCCAAGCTCGTTCTACCCATTCTCTCCATCAAATCCTTTGCTCGTAGTACTATGCTTGCAAAGGCCCACTTGATGTCCATCAATTCCATCTCATCTTTGTCAATTTGTTGGTAATCTTCATGTTTCAGATGGATATTACCAATTTGACAGGCTACTAATCCATAGTATGCACTTACTAAGGTGTTTAAAAGTTCCATATGCTCCTTTGTAACTTCTACACTTACTTTAGAGAAGCTTGATGTGTCTAAACAAATAATGTTTAGACTAGGTGATTGACCAACATTGAAGGTTGATGATGCCATAACACGCTTGTTGATTAGTGTTTCGAGGATCAAGAAATGGTGGGGGAACAAAGGTTTGAGCATTTGGTTTGGGAGTAACAAATTGTTTTGGCATATATGGATTGGCACTCGAGACAAAGGCGGTTTGTAGCTTTACATGTTGTGAAGGTTGTGTTGCACTGCAAATTCCACAACAATTTCCGAAATATATCTCTTGGTTCTGTGGAACCAGTATTCTTTTCGCTTTTCTAATCTTTTCTGCATTTTTGTTTTCCAAAGTTTGAATGAACTCATAAATATTTGTCGTATCTAGAGTAACATTGCACTTTAAAATTTCC
Source organism: Scalesia atractyloides (assembly GCA_947069175.1). NCBI lineage: Eukaryota > Viridiplantae > Streptophyta > Magnoliopsida > Asterales > Asteraceae > Scalesia > Scalesia atractyloides. The sequence goes on along the minus strand of CAMTDV010000002.1, from coordinate 49,204,021 downwards.
AGGAATCCACTCCATTTAGGAGGTAAAGCATTAGCAAATTTAGAAACAAGTTCTTGTGGACTTGAAGTCACTCCAAAGGTGTATAGTTCACTAAGCAAATGATAGAATCTAGTCCACATATCTCCTAACGACTCATTTTCCATGCACATGAAACCTTCAAGCTCCTTCTTGAGTAAATCATGTCTGATTTTAAGCGGTGCTTCATTTCCTTCTCTTCTCACTTTTAATGCATTCCATAACCCTTTAGTGGTTTTACAGAACACAAATTGATGATTAATATCCTTGTTGAGTGCTTGAGTGAGAATCAAGAAAACTTTTTTTTTTCAAGATCATAGGCCTTCTTTTCTTCATCAAAAAGGCTTGCCAATGACTTAGGATTTGATCCGGCTTCTTCAAGTGCCTTATTGTATGGAGTAGTGAAACACATCCACAATTCCGTGTTTTGTCCAAGAACATAGGTATGAAACCTCCATTCCAACTAGGATAATCAATTATATGCATAAGTTTCAGTGATAGGTTATTGACATGGTACGAGCGGGTTATAATTTTTGTTATATTTTAGGTACTTTTTACTCGTAGATCAAGATTTAAATTTATAAAACACGATACAACACTACCACTCTACACACGTTAGGGCAAGTGCACCCATCCTGGATGTAGTATAGTGATGGTAAGACACCGATGTCGTCCAAGGAACAAAAGCTTTAGTACCGGCTTATCGTAAACGTCTAATCCAACCAAATTTTGATAAAAGTTTTGAAAGTTTTAAAAGATATAAAAGTAAAAATGTAAATAAAAAACAAATAGACAAGAAAGAATCCGACTCCTCTTTTACATATCCTTTGTTGATTTCCGCACTTTGGGCGTTTTAAGAGATTATCTTAGTTATAGTAGTAGGCCCCTCTTGTGAAGGCGACGTTACCCTCAACCTTCGGGTCTAAGTCAGCAGGGATACAGTCCCGCAAGGACGGAATATTGGAAGATAATTAACTAAGTTAATAATGCGGAAAGTGGTAGGCCCCTCCTGTGAAGGCGACGTTACCCTCGGGCATATTGGTCTGAGTCAGCAGAGATATAATCCTGCAAGGCCAGATAAAGTTTTGATAGTAGTTTATTTATAAGGGGTTTAAGTCGTTCTTACTTCCCCTGATTTGATGCTATTGCCTCAAAGAAAGTCCTACTAAGCTTGAACCAAGTCCTCGTAGGATCTGTACACTGAACGAGACAAGAACTTAAACACCCTTCTAACCCCCTTCCAGGTAGTTAACGTGCTTTAAATAGACCGTAAAGACACGAATGAGTGAATCAACGAAACATGAAGAAATATTTAAATAAAGTTCACTTTCAGTTATAAAAAACTAGTTATTAAAATCATTAATACATACCCAAATAAAATGTTTCCAAAGATTGGAAATCAAAAGTAATGTATAAAAGATTTATCTTAACCAAGTGATGTAAGAGATGTAGCCAAGCATGGACTTTGTTTGACAAGAACTCTTACGATCAATCTTTGATCCCGAGACTACTACACACTCTAAAAGATGAAAGATGGATGATAGTGGTGGGTGTTGGTGTTGTAGTGGTGGTGGACTGATGGCAAGTGTGAGAGAATTGGTTTGCCAAGGGATACCTTTCTCCAAAGCTAAGCACCTCTTTTTATAGCTGAAAACAGAAGGCGACCACAACCCCGTGGTGGACTTTTTCTCTTCCTTCATTAACTGCAGATGTCAGGTCGTTGTACCAACACGCCCTATGGTGGCAGAGCATGACCCCGTGGTTAGTGTACTTGTTGTACTCTCTAAGATTCTGCAAATCTTAAAGTTGACCACGACCCATGTTGAGCTGGCACGACCCCGTGTTGGTTGTCTTTTGTTGTTGTCTTTTTCTGCTGAGAATCTTTGACTGGGCACGGCCCCATGCCTGGTTGGATGTGATTGGGGGGTTAGCATGTCGTGTCAACCTTTCTTTTAGTATTTTTCTTGGTTTCTGCTATTAATTTGTACCTTTTATTCCTTTAAGCTCTTTGGATCCTGTAACTTTAAAAGTAAACAAAGAAACATGCTTTTTCCAACATTAGTATCGAAAAGGGTTGATTTTATGCTTTGTTTGACGTTATTGATATGTTGCATTTTGTGACATTTGTACATTTTTAGTTATTGAACAATCCCGGAACATTTTCGTATTTAATAAAATCTTGTGTTTTATTCGCGAGAATGTATACTTATCAATCATTATACAAACTGGACATTTTTATTCAATAAAATCTTGCATTTTATTGGTAAGAATGCAAAAATGTCAATCATTGCACAAATTCGGTCATTTTCGTGTTCGATAAAGTTTTATACTTTATTTACGAAACGTGTAACCGTACAACCGAACGAACCGACATCCATGACATTTCCGGACAAAATCCAAGTTACACATGCGTTAACTCCTTTATATAACCTAAATAGAGGGCTTAAAAATGACAAAATGCGACAATCCAAGTCCAGGGGCCAAAATTGTCAAAAAAATGTTTGCTTCATCACCAAGTTTGGTCACCTATCTCCAATTTTTGACACCTTGCACTCATTTTGACACACTTAATTTGGTGTCAACACATGTTAGGACAGTAATCCACACTTGGTAACACTTGTCATCACCTCCTTGATCCTAAAACACTATAAATACCCTTTGATTCATCCATTTTTTTCACACCACTTCAAAAGACTTCAAAGCAAAGTGTGAAGTTCTTCTTTCTATCCTTCTTGGAGCTTGTTTCTAGCCTTTGGAAGCCTCCTATCTTGAGTTCTGAAAGTGTTCTTCAACACAAGTAAGTACTCTTCCTAGTTCTTTCATTATTTTAGCTATTTTGAGCTAAAAGTCAAACAGTTTGGCTTCCTGTTTGACTTTCGGTTCTAACCATTTTGGTCAAGTCAAAGTTCAAATTGAACTTTGCAACCTGATCGTAATCTCAAAGGTATTAATCCCTTGCGATTCCACCTTCTGATTACCACGTTTAGTAGGCGAGATGACGAGTCAAAGTTTTACGAGTTAAAAGTTAAAAAAATGTATAAAAATGCATTTTACGACGAAAACGTTTTTGGGTATTAAAACTTAAGCTTTTGACACCAAATCAGTTTTATAACATTATTAGACATGTTCAAACATGTCTAACTCGTCATTTCTTGTTTAGTGCTTATTTCTTAGTCGTAAGTCGAGCGGTTTTACTACCGTTTTGACTTTCGAATCTGACCCGTTTGGTCAATCTTAGGATTCGACCAAGCGCATTTTTATGACCATAGTAATTTAGGGAATAATCCTTGAGGTTATACCTTATAGTCATATAGTTTTGTTAGTTATATGATGAGTCGATTTATGTACTTTTAAAATGCCGAAAACACCTTTTGGCGCATAAAATGGTTTTAAACATGTAAGACCATATTTTTGACATCTAAACTGATATTATAACATAATAAAACTTGTTTTGACATATAAGACTCATCATAGGACTTATTTAACCATCCAAACCCACAGTTACGCTTGCGACCCGTTAAAGTGGCGTAAACCATTTTAACAATTCGTAACGGGTCAAAGCACTTAGAAACTCTTCCAAATCAGAATGTAAGGTATTATAAACCATATCATATGAGTCCAAACACTCATTTGGTTTATAAGACCTCATTCTATCCAATCCCCCGATTAAATCTCGACACACTAACATAGTATATACATTAGGACGCACTTGAATTCTTCAATCCTTGAGCTTTGTTTGATCATTTGAACAAGACATTTACGCAATCCCAAGTGAGTACATAACCCCCTCTTTTACATTTTCAAATGTTTTGGGTGATTCATATGTGCCTATCACTACTTTCTTATTTTCATGACATTATACATGTTTTGCTTATCTAGTACATATAGTACATGATTTCAAAGACATTTTGCTTCATATGTTGACTTAGCATACCTAGTACATGATTTCAAAGACATTTTGCTTCATTGTTGACTTAGCATGCCTAGTACATGATTTCAAAGACATTATTGCTTGGTATATTGACTTAGTATGCCAAGTACATGATTTCAAAACAGCTTCATGACATGCTTACATTGTTCAAGACATAGTGGTGCGTTGAATATACAATGATACATTCATTAACATTGATCACGGTACCGGTAGTATGTAATGGTACCATAGGATTGACAATCCCATTCCCGCTTCCTAGGTTTGTTTGGAAGTGACTTTAGGGAATGACAAAATCCGATGAACATTTGATAAACCTCTGTCTTATAAGGGTTTATCCGACACTCAACAAGGCTTGAATGTATTCGCCAACAATCCATATATATGTGTCTACACAATAAAAGCAATTGATTTATAAACAAGAGTTTTTGTTTAAACAAGACCTTTGTTTATTCAAAAGACCTGTTTTATACAAGACATTTTGACAAGAAAAGACATTTTTTATACAAGACACTTATTTTATGGTTTAAACAAGACTTTTGTTTGCCATACAAGACATTGGTTTATCCATAGACATTTGTTTGTAAATAACATTTCGTTTATACAAGACATTGGTTTATACACAGACGTTTGTTTATAAAAGACATTTGGTTTATACACGGCATTAGTCTATACATGACATTGGTTTAAACAAGACATCTCAATTGTTGGCTCATGGTAAGTGATTTAAATGACGAGACATGTGTAATATGATAAAAGCATGGTGGATACGCTGCTGGTACTTCCTAAATATAAGTTCTTTCATTATATTACATAACATAGCATTATCTAAACCACTTAAAACAAAATACAAGACATGACATAAAGGCACGAGTTATTTTGGTTATTAAGTTAACCATGCATCATTTCTTTTAAATCATTTGATTTTCATATGATTTCATAAAAGAAACATTTTTGTAAAGGATCATGGCTACTTTTGTAATAGTTGAACATTTCTTTTAACTTTCAAAGCCATGAATCTTCATCACAAAACCTATGTGTTGGAATTGAACCTTACAAAAGAACATGTGATAGAAAGCCAAAATATACTACAACCTCTGATCCTAATAACAATTATAACATCTACCCAAGTCAAGCTCTACTGAAGACTAAATGTCAAAGGTCTGCCATAGCAAAACTCTGTTGAAGACAAAAGCCCTACTGAAGTCTAAAGCTAAAGGTCTACCAAGGCAAAGCTCTGCTGAAGTCTAAATCTAAAGGTCTGCCAAGGCAAAAGTCTGCGGAAGATTAAAGCTAAAGGTCTGCCAAGGTAAAGCTCTGCTAAGACCAACAGAGGACGTCTCATCAGTGTTTTCTATTAGTCTTTGTAATGTTTAGATATAGAAGTGGTTAGCTTAGCAGATGTTAGTTTGTTATTTTTGTTAAGTGTCACTTTCATGCTAACATCATCATAAGATGCTCAGTAGTTAGGATTGTAGTATAAATAGAATAGTGCTTGTACTGTTCAGTTAGATCACTTTCATCATCTATCAATCTATCTTTCTTCCTTATATTCTATACGAACAAATCATTGATCTTAGGCTGAGGGGGAGATTGTGAGTTATATGCAAGTAATTATAATTACAAAAGCATGACAATGAAAACAAGCTCTAAATTATTATGAATTAAAGTTCATCAGTCCGCTGCATGTTCATCTGATTTAATTTCCTTCATCTTTCATCATTTGAACTTTCATAATAGTTTCAAACTCAGATTCTAACAATTGGTATTAGAGCTTGGTCAATCAAATTGATGTAACAATCAATTTGATTTGAATAGATTAGCTCTCACTGGTAACTTGGTTTGTTCGTTTTTATTGAAAAACATAGTTTAATTACATTCACAAAGTTTTTAAACAAAAACTATTTGTAAACAATCAGAATGTCACACACTTCACAAGATCCTCATAACACCGACAACATGTTTAGACCACCAATCCTTGTCAGATCTGAGTATAATATCTGACAAAGAGGAATGGGTCATGTCCTTGCTCAGCAAAATACTAGTTGCTGAAAGGCGGTCATCTTTAGACCTCATGTTCCAATGATACCGAGTACAGAGGACCCTAAAGTCCAAGTACCAAAGAATCCTAAAATTATTCCGATCAAGATTTCCAAAAAGTTGAGCTAGATGCAAAGATATTTAGCATCGTGGCCTCTACATCGCCAAACGATATTTAGCGCATGTTGCATTGCAACAGTGCAAATGAATTATGGGATGCTTTGAATGAACAATTCGATGGGCCTGAGGAAGTGATAGAAAACAACAGAGAGGTTCTGAATCAAAAATCTGAAACGTTTTATCATGTAAAAGGAGAGTCACTAATCCAACAGTTCGAAAGATTTGCTGTCTCATTAGTGAGCTCAAACTGGTAAATGTTACACTTGCAAATTCGACTCTAATAGTCGTTTTCTTAGATCATTACCAGACAAGTGGGACACTATAGCTTTTGTAACTAGAAATTCAATTGGGTTCAAAGAAATGAGTCTTACTCAGCTTCATGGTAGGTTCCTCACTTATGAGAGAGAGCTGAACCAGAAAAAAAGGTACAAGAGTCTGGCAAAGTGGCTGATGACTATGCATTCGGTAGCACAACACTCATTGGCCAAGAAGAAGCCTCTGGCAGCTATAAGGATCAGAGTTATGATCATTTCATTGGCATAACTTCTGGTTTCAACTCTGACCCTTACACACCTAATTATGCATTTGCTGCTAATGGGGAAAGCCAAACTTCTTACAACTTATGCTTTGAGTTGAGTGACCTTCAGATTTGGAAGAGATGGACATTTTGCACTAGTTGGCTTTGTTAAGTGTCAGGGCTAACAAATATTACAAGAAAACTGGTTGAAAGTTTCTAGGGTTGCATGGTGGGGGACAAAAGTTGGGCTGGATAAGTCAAAAATTAAGTGTTATAAATGTAATAGGCTAGGACACTTTGCTAGAGAATGTAGGTCTCAATTAACTTGACCAATTGTCATACATCCTAGCCCTAGACGTCAAAATACTGTCCATTATTCCCAATATACCCCTGCTCCTAGTATGCAAAACACTGCTCATTTTGCACACCCTGCTACCACTATTCCTGTGCAATGTGTTCAAACCACTGTTCCTCAAATTCAATATGTTAAGCACCAGCTCCTCAGGTTCAACTGCCACCTGCACAACAAGTTACTCAAACCACTGCTCAGGCAGAGGTTAATCAACAAAGTTTCTTTACTCAGGGCTTTGTTGATTGGAGTAGCTTGCCTGAGGATCTGACTGATGAAAACTTTGCTCTAATTGCTGACACTGAAAAGAAACAAAATGAATTTTTGCTTTATGGCATTAGAGTCTATAGTTGAGGGTGTTGAATCTGAAGAAGTGGATTCTAAATCTGTTAGGTCTAATATTCATGATGATACAGTGGTTACAAAAGAAAGTGTTAATGAAGATGTGAAACCTCTGTCTGACCCATGGGATGCTAGTGTTTGTGAAGGTGAATGTGATTGTGCCATGATGGCTGCTACTAAGGTATCTCCTCAGGTCTTAAAAGATCTATGTTCTGATGAATGCATCATAGCTTTTGCTAACATAAAAGAGGTGAATGAAAACCTTAGGAACAAGATTTTAGATGATGAATTACAGTTTGAAAAGCTTTCAAAAGAGCTAAAAACTAAACTATTTGAAAAAGAATCTGAAATCAGCAGCTTAAAACATGAAGCCAACATAACCAAGGATCAACTCCAAACTATGATAGGAAAATATCAGGTTTGCAAAAAGGAGTTGGAATCCACCCAATCACTTGTGAAAAATGGGTGGAATCATGTGAAGGTTATGAGATTTTGCTAGAAAACCAGGTCAAAAGTACATAAAATTTGGCATTGGATTTAAGAAATATGAAGAAGTTTCTAAAAATGTTATTGGTTGGCCAAGAAATCAAAGTCACTGATAAAAATAGAAATAATTTTATATTAGAAAGACATGAGGGATCCTCAACTTTGAGGAGATTGAGAAATATCAATTTAAACCCACATGGTCTGATGAATGTGACATTCTTAAAAACTTCAAGCCAATGGATTTTTCAACCATTGAAGGTGTCAAAGCACCAAAGGCAAGAATCATTCCCGTAACAGACTTAGCAGCAGGTGTTACAACATCTGCTGATAAAAGGTCTGAAAAAGGGAAAAGAAAGAAAATATCAAAAACTTGTTTTGTGATTTTGTGAAAAGAAGAATCATGTTATCAAAAACTGTTTTCTTCTAAAATCTTATAACATTAACAAAACAAGTGAGATCACTGATTCTCCAAACTGCAAAATTTGTAATAAAAGAAATCATAAAACTCAAGAGTGTGTTTATCTTAAAAACTTTGATGTGAAAAAGAATGAGTATACATCCAAAACACTGGAGAGTTCAAAGACAAGTACTGCAAATGGAAAGTCTAAACAAACCTTTGTGCCTGTTGAAACATCTATTACCAAAGTACTTCACAAAACCTCTGCTCTTAGAGAGTTGCAGGTAACAGATGCTCTACATGACAACCGGTACCCAAGAGGATATGACCAACCAATTTACTAAAAGTTACCTCTTAGTTATGAGGGTTACAAAAAGCCCTCAAAACCAAGAATGAGTAGGCATCCTCATGGTTACTATCATCTTGTAAGAGATGGGCCTCAACAGATGTTACAAAGATCTGTTCAAATCTCTACTCATTCTTCTAAATTTGAGATTGACATGTTTGTGACCCCTTCCAAAGCCATTTTGGCTTTGGAAACCCACCTAAACTAATTATTTACCATTGTGCAGGGAGCTACTACTTGCTTGATAGTTTATGGTATGTAGGTGGAGGCTCCAGGCATATGACAAGATGTTGAGCCATTCTCAAAGATTTCATGGCTCATGGAGGGGGTGATATATCTTTTGTTAATAATTCAAAAGGGAAGGTGCTTGGGTCAGGAACAGTTCAGGCTGGGAAATCAAATTTGAAAATGTCAATCTTGTTGACAATCTGATATTTAATCTTCTTAGTGTTTCCCAAATGGGTGAAAAGGACTATGGGTCATTCTTCACCAAGAAAACTTGTCAGATTGTTGGGACAGAATGGTTAAAAAGATTGATCAAATCATAGTTGAGAGGAAAGCACAACTTGTTGCTCATAGGAGTGGCAATGTGTATGTGGTTGATATGTTGAAAGATAATCCAATAACTGATGCCTGTCTGTTCTCAGCTGCCTCTAACAAAGAGATAGAATTATGGCACAGGAGACTTAGACACACAAATCTGACAACTATCACCAGACTCTCTAAACAAGGCCTTGTAAGAGGTTTACCACAAAAAAATTTCACGAAAGAAGAACATTGTGTTTCCTGTTTAAAAGGAAAACAACATAAAAGTTCTTACAAACCCATTGGTGAGTCCAAAACAAGTCAGTGCTTACAATTGTTACACATAGACTTGTTTGGCCCTGTAAAAATCATGAGTCTAAGTAAAAAAGAGATATTGTCTTGTTGATGATTTTTCAAGGTTTAAATGGACTTACTTTTTGCACTCCAAGGATAAGACAACAGGTATCTTGCAAGAATTTGTGAAACAAGTTGAAAAGCAATTTGACCTGCCAGTAAAAGTCTTCAAAAGTGACAATGGCACGGAGTTTAAAAATAAGGAGTTGGATGAGTTTTGTGTGTCAAAAGGAATTGTAAGGCAGTACAACATTCCAAGAACACCAGAACAAAATGGGGTGGTTGAAAGGAAAAACAGAACTTTGATTGAAGCTGCTAGAACCATGCTTACAGATTCTGGTTTACCCTTGTCCTTTAGGCAGAGGCTGTAAACACTGCTTGCTATGTTCAAAACAGAGTTTTGATCAACCCCAGGTATCATCCACTGCTTATGAAACTCTGTTGAAGATCCAACCATTGATTCATATTTTAAAATCTATGGCTGCCCATGCTTCATTTTAAATCTAAAAGATTATATTTCAAAAGTTGTAGCCAAAGTAAACTGTGGTTATTTTCTGGGATACTCAACCACGGCTAAAGCCTATAGAGTTTTTAATTCAAGGACTAGGTGTGTGGAAGAGACCTTGAATGTTAAGTTCAATGAACTTTCTTCATTAAAAATGCAGCAAATCCTACTGAACTTTTTGATTTAAACAAATTCACATTTAAAGCTGTGTCTATTAAGACTGACCCTGCAGGTACACCATAGTCTCCACAACAAGGCTATGGATATGGCAATGTGATTCCACAGTATAAACCCACATCCACCATCAGAGGAACAAATGTTATCAACAACTATGACTCTGCCACTGTTGAACTAACCACTGTTGATCCTCAATCCTCTGCCATCTCATAAACCATAACCTCTGTTGATAAAAGTCCAACCACTGTGGATAAAAGTCATCATATTCTCGCACCTCTCTCACCAATACCTCAACCTCCATTTCAAACAGATGTTGGCTCTTCAAAATTGCCAACAAATGTTAGCTCAGTTGATTCCCATCTGCAGCCTTCACCTCAAAATACAATTATTCCATATAAGGGAGATCTAATCTACCTTAAAAAAACCATCCACCTGATCTCATCATTGGCAACATCAATGAAGGGGTGCTCACTAGAAGTCAAACCTAAAACATTTGTCTTTTTGCTGGTTTCGTATCTCTCACACAACCTGTCAAGTACCAAGAGGCACTAAAAGAAAACAGTTGGGTACAAGCCATGCAAGAAGAGCTCCTTCAGTTTAAAAGACAAAAGTATGGGAACTTATACCATTGCCAAAGGATATATGTCCAATTGGCACAAAATGGGTCTTCAAAAACAAAACTGATGAAATGGGTATTGTTGTCAAGAATAAAGCTAGGCTTGTGGTTCAAGGTTACAGACAAGAAGAAGGCATCGATTATGATGAAACCTTTGCTCCTGTAGCAAGATTAGAAGCCATCATATTGTTCTTAGCCTTTGCTACCAACCACAACATCAAGGTGTTTCAAATGGATATCAGAGGTGCATTCTTGTATGGTAAGATCAAAGAAAAGGTATATGTTTGTCAACCTCCTGGGTTTGAAGATGCATTTTATCCTGATCATGTCTATAAGCTTAATAAAGCTTTGTATGGCTTGAAATAAGCACCAAGAGATTTGTATGAAACTCTTTCCACCTTTCTCTTATCCATTGGTTTTACAAGGGGTAAAATTGACAAAACCTTATTTTTGAAATGGAGAGGAAAGGATTTGATGCTTGTCCAAATCTATGTGGATGACATCATTTTTGGATTCACATGCACTGCTATGTGTGAAGAGTTCAGACAACTCATGGCAGCAGAGTTTTAAATGATTTGCAATGGGTGAGCTCCAATGTTTTCTTGGTCTCCAAGTAAAACAATTGCAAAATGGTATATTCATTCATCAAAGTAAGTATGTCAAAGAACTACTTAAAAAATTTGATATGAATTATTGTAAACCATGTAGCACACCCATGGCAACCACAAAGCTTGTCACTGTTGATGACAAAGATGACGTGGTTGATCAAACTCTTTATTGAAGCATGATAGGTTCTTTATTGTACCTAACTGCATCAACGCCAGACATCATGTTTGCAACATGTGTTTGTGCCAAATCCCAGATAGCACCTAGGAAGTCTAATCTCATTGTTGTACAAAGGATATTCAAATACATAAAAGGTGCTCCCACACTTGGTATCTGGTATCCAGCTAATGGAAATATTGAGCTTTCAGGTTTTTCAAACAGTGATTTTGCTGGATGTCACACCACAAGGAAGTCAACCTTAGGAGGATGTCAATTCCTAGGCAATTGCTTAGTGTCTTAGCAAAGCAAAAAGCAAGTTGAAGTATCAACATCCACAGCAGAGGCTGAGTATATTGCTACTGCAAGCTGCACTGCTCAACTGATATGGCTTCAGAATCAACTATTGGATTTTGGTGTAACAGCTTTAAAGACTCCTCTCATGTTAAATAGTCAAGCAGCTGAAAACATCATTAAAAATCTAGTATCTCATTCTACCACAAAGAATAAGACATAAGACATCACTTTGTGAGGGATTGCTATGAAATATGCTTGATTTCTTTACATCATGTTCCAACTAAAGATCAAGTGGCAGATGTTCTAACAAAAGCATTTGATACATCTACCTTTGAAAGTCTGATCTCTAGAATTGGTATGCTAAACATGGAATAAAAACAAAAAATTGTGTTCCATGCATAATAGCATCAAAATGTTTTCAGAAAGTCAAAATTCCATTCGTAAAAATAGCTAAAATTGGAATTTTTTCAATAAATCTCTAAAGTCTGCTCATAACCACTTCTTCTCCAAACCTCTGCTTGGCATGAAAATCTATCCGTTGCTGAAAGTGTATCCTCTGTTCTACTTCCACTATTAGTGAAACCACTGTTTTCCCAATTCACTAATAATCTATCCTCTGATAGTGTAAAATTACCCCTGATCATTCCTCTGTTCAGAACCACTATTGGTCTCCAGCAGAGGTTTCCAACAACTGTCATCCATTATCCAACAGAGTTTACACTTGCACAGATTTAGCCATCAGATCTTTTGGAAACCGCTGCCACTCAGCATTCACTTTTCCCTTTATAAAACCATGTTTCATCCAAACAGAGTTCCACTTGCTATTTCGAATTCAAAAACTCCTCCATCAAAATCTCCATTACTCTCATCTTCTTCCAAAACCCTCATTAATCACTCTTCCAACATGAATCTCTTCATAAAAACTCCCTACAACTACCTTCCGGTATTCGAAAAACCAACAATAACACTGTGTTTCACTCCATGATTGAGGTTCTACAAACATCGTCATACAAAGATGAGTTACTTGCCAAAGCGCCGATTTATTTGACACCCTTTGCCAATTTTGGGAAAATGCGGAACTTCAGGTTCAAAACAAAAAGCCCTTTGCCATCACTTCAAAGATTGGACAGTCACTTGTTCAGATCTCTCCATCTACCATTTTCACCACTTTCAGTCTTAACGACCTTGATGACCCCACTTCTTTCTCAAAGAAAGATTTACACGCAGAATTCATCGAGCGAGGATATGAAGGTCAGTTATCAGGTATTACCATTTTCAAACTTGAATTTCCCGCTGACATGAAATTCTTTTTCCACGCCCTTTTATTATGTTTGTCGGCTAAAACAACTGTTTTTAACGAAATACCTTTAAATATTCAATATCTGGGTTATGCTAGTCTAACCAAATCAAAATTTTATTTTTCCCAGGTATTGTTCTCTGATTTGGTTGCAAATTTTAATAATCTTAAAAAGGGTAAAGCTTTTTTGATACACCCTAGGTTGTTGAGTTGCTATTTACAAAAACATGTTTTTGAATCTGATTTTCAAAAAGGTGTTATCTGTGAAGTTGGCAGCCTTAAACATGAAACTTTTACTAGACTCTCAACACAAAAACCTAAGGTGTTGAAAACTAAAGCAACAGAGACTGAGCAAATTTTGATTACTTCTACAACTACTGCTCCTTCCTCTGATGCTGAGCCTACTACTCCTGGTGAACATGGCACTACAACCAGTGTTAAATAACCCCCACCAACAAAACCCAAAAAGAAACCACCAAATCTACAAAGCCCACCAAACCCCCTAAAAAGGTAACTATGGAAGATGAGATCCTAGATGTTTTACAAGTGACAACACCAAAGTCACTTACAACCACTACTGCTACTTCCTCACAAAGTTGGTCCAACGATCTCCACCATCACAAGCTCATCTTGTTTCCTTACAAAAGGAACAAGTTGTAAGTACAGGGACACCGCACTATGAGGCAGATGATTCAATTGAACATTTGTTCTCAAGCCCCTCTCCCAGGGCTATGTCTTTTTCTACTCCATTACCCACTTCTCTAATACCACCCACATTCATACCTTTGCTTGAGGCAATAGAGAAAACTCAGACACTCATCAGTCCCTCTCACTCACCTATTAAAGAGAGTCAATTTCCATATTTGATTGAGTCTGATAAAACTCTATCTGCTAGCCCACAAGCAATTGAGGAGGTTACACCCCTTGAGTTACATGTAACTCTTGGTGGTAGTTCAAGTGATGCAACTACTACAACTGTTGCTACAACAGTGGCTCAGTTGGACAATGGTTACATACATAAGACTTCCTTGAAGGCAACAACTACTGAGGCTACAATTATATCCTCTGAGCCAGTTGGAAGTCCCTAGAACCAAGAACAAGGGGCATTTTCGTTCTAATACTATGGAGTTTACTCTTGTAGAAGATCCAAACACAACTACCACTGGTAGGAATTTAGATGATCCTATTAAATTAGGTGAAAAATTACGATACAAAGAATTGACGGAGAGGATGTCTTCCATGGAATCATCAATTGATGACCTCAAAACCAAGATGAAGCAAGTCTTACAAAACTCGCAACCTCAACCATCTCCAACACAAAATGCTGAAGAGCTATGGAAGGTTGTTCAACCAATCATTCTAGCTCAAAGACAATTAGCTTATATTCAGCATGAAACTCATATGAAGCTGATCCACAAGATGGTCAAGGCTCGATATAAAGATACCCAAGCTGATATTAAAGCCATTAAAGACCACTTGCTGAAAACTACTGGCTCTGCCCCAGTTATCATTCTTCAAGATGACAAAGAAGATGATGCCAAAAAGGGGGAGAAAGATTCAATGAGAAAGTTGCAGCCTAACTCAAAAGTTAAATCTGAGGTGCAAAACAACAGCCAACAACCACTGCTAAAGCATCCGAAGCTACTTTGGGAAAAGAAATTGATGAGACCTTAAACAAAGAAGCTGAAAGGATTGCAAATGACAAGCAGCAAAGACAAGATACACTCAAAGAAAAATCTTTGAAGCCCATTAACAAAGAAAAAGCTAAGCAGTTGGAAAAAGAAGATGTTGGTATTTCAAGGCAAAGAAGGTCTGCAAGAAAAGCAAGACAACCAACTCCCATCTCTTCTAAAACTACTGTTGAAGCTACTACTATTGTATCATTTGTCACCATAACCCCAACAGATGTTAGGACAAATGTTGTGATAGCAGATGCTGGAACAACATATGTTCCAACAGATGTTGTTCAAACCACTTCCCTAATCATCTTTCCAACATTGACCGAACCATTATCTACACCACCTCGAATCCCTACACACCCACCATCTCCAAAACTTAAATTCCAACGCAAAAGAAAAACTTTTGTTGATGATGAAGATGATGATGATGAAGAGAGCCAATCACCACTCCCAACATCATCACAATCCGTTTCACAACCATCCTCATCACTGCCACATTCTGAAACCCCATTTCCAACATGCACTTATCATCCTCATTCCTTACTATGGGTGCATTATACCCATTGGAACTTTTTGCCGTTAAAGAAGAGATAGAAGCTTTCTACAAGATAGAGGATCCAAAACAGAGAGAATTTCCATCTTGGCTGGGGTATTGAAAGCCTAAGAATCTTGATGAATATCTTAAGATAAAGGCAAGACAAGTTTGTCAAAAGACAAATCAAAAGATAAAGATGACAGGCTTTACAAATCTCCTTGCAATTCCAACTGAACAAAGTAAGAAGTATTGAAGAATTTGCTAGGGTGTTCAGTAAGTCTATGTCCGAACAGCCAACCACTAATGATCCTGAATTGAAAGAACATTAACTTGATCATGTCATGAAGAACAAGCCTTACAAGGCAACAAGGGCTCAATTTAAAGATTGGTCGGCAAATTAGCTAAAGGAAGAAATTGAAAGAATTCATACAATACTCAAGGATCCTTCAAAGAATCCTACTTTTCCTACTTGGAAAAAAGCCAAACTTGAAAGCCAAGACCATGCTCTTAAAATTAAAAGATTGAAAGCCGAACTTGTTGATGCTCTTTATGGAACAACAAGGAAGATTGCTAGATGGCCAGAATCAGAAGTGGTGGATACCTACAGAAGATTGGAAGAGCTAAGAAAGAAAGATCCTTTTGTCCCAAGAAAGCCAATCTATGCTCAATCAACCACTGCCCCTGAACGGACCCTTGCTCCTAAAAGATCAACTGCAACCTCTGGCTTGTCTACCATTGCCTTAAATCAAGAAAAGAGGCAATAGTAGATGGAAGAAGAGGATCAAAGGATGCATGAAGAACTAAGAAAAAAGGGCATAAAAAATTAAATTTTGTACCACACAGATGCTGCAAGTGACAAGCTTAGAGCCTCAATTTCTACACTTGTACACAGACCTATATCATCCAACTCATCACAAATAACCCTACTCCCAAGAAAACCATTTGACTCAAAAATCATAAAATGGAAGTCTAACATAGACACCCATGAATTGACACTACTCAGGTCAGATGGTAGAGTTCAAAAGATAAAGATGGAGGATGCTTATGGTCTGGATTCAGCTGATCTCCAAGACTTGATGGACTTTGAACTTCATTAATAAGGGAATCATTAATAAGAAATAAAGATCAGTAATAAAGTTTAGTTTTAGCGTCATCTGTTTATTTTTTATTGATTAATGTTTATCACTCAAAAACATCACAAATCACACCAAAATGCTTGGTTTTCAACAGCGAATTAAGTCAAAGCTCTGATACCACTTGTAGATCCTTATAAGATCTTTATAACACTTATTCCTTATTGTTTAATGCATAACAAGTGTGGAATCCAAGTTTATACACAGCCGAAGAAAGAACACGATCAATAACACAAAGATGTCACTTTAAATGTTCAATGTATTAATTTCTACAGAGTAATAGTATATGAATACAAAAGTATGCTCCTATTATCTGAATGTGCTCTGTTCCCCTGAAAGAAAACTTGAGTGCAGTATATATATATAACTGCAGATCAGGTCACGAAGGTGAGTTAGTTACCAGCGAAGGTAACCTGTTAAGGGTGAATGTCATCTTCGCACACAAGCATCCAGCGAAGGTGACCGAAGGTCAACCTTCGCACCAAGTATCCAATGAAGGACACCTTCATGACACAGAAGGTCACAAATACCTTCTGTTGTTTTAAAATATCACAGAAACATTGTAACTACCAACTGTTGGCCAAGTCAAGACAAAAGGATGTGTGACTAGGTCAACTTACAACAAAATACAAGCATAACATACAAAACTAAGACCGTTCGATTACATAACAATAGTTACAAGCTACATACATAAATGTATCAACAAAGAAGGTGGACCCCCTCCTATTCTTCCTCTCACGCTCGCTAAGAGATGGTGTGTGGGGCACCATTAGGCTGATGTGATGACGGGCGTGAGACAGATCAAGCAGCCTAAGTGTAGTGGATTAACTAAAAGACGGAAAAACTATTGCTATATCACTGCTAGATAAGCTTTAACTAAATTACACCTTCACAAGGGCGTAGTGACTTTACTAAATTTTCAAATTTTTTATTTATTTAATTTTAAGAATTTCATTAGAAGTACTAATTTTAATAGTAAAACAAGAAAAAAAATAAAATAAATACTAAAAATGGAAGTTACAAAAGAAAACATGACAAGTATTAATTTTAATAGTAAATTCTCATTTTAGTCCTTGTGATTTGGGCACATTTGTTACTTTAGTCTTGAAGGGTTTGTGTTTTTTAAGTATCTTGGCCCTATTTAATTTTTTTAATCATTTTTTCTAACCCATTAACTTCATCCAAACAAATCCCTGAAGTCATGGGTATTTTAGGTTCAGATCTACATCTCCAGCCGACGACAATGGAGCTTGAAAAAAAATCAATTATGGTGGTAGTTATAATGGTGTAGTGGGGGGTGGCGGTCTAGTGTGATGGTGGTGGCGATGGCCTGGTATGGTGGTGATAATGGTGAGGTTGTTGTGGTGGCGGACTGGTGTGGTGATGATGGTAACAGTGTGATATTCTAGAAAGAGAGACATGAGGATGGGGTTTATATGTAGTTTAATCTTTAAATTAAAAAGTAAGAGAAATTAAAAAAAGTAGAAAACAAAAATAGGTAAAAAGTCCAAAATACCCATGACTTAACTGACTTTTTTTGTTTTTTGTTTTTTAATTTCTCTTTACTTTTAAATCTAAAGATTAAACTACTTATAACCCCTCCCCCTGTCTCTCTCTAGAACATCACACCATTATCACCACCACCACCACCACACCCCACCATTATCACCACCATACCAGGCCGCCGCCGTCACCACCACACTAGACCGCAACCCCCACCACACCATTATCACCACCACAAGAATTGATTTGTTTGCAAGCTCCATAGTCGTCAGCCGGAGATGCGGATCTAAACCCAAACACTTGGTCGGAGATTTACGTGAAATGTATTGTGTATAAATATTTCGCAATTTTTATTCAATCATACATGGTTTTAAATCTTAAATTATAAAAGCGAAACAAGACTATCACTCAAATGATACATTAGGGCAGGTGCACCCATCGTTGGCGTAATATAGTGATGATAGACACCGAGATTGTCCAAGGACACAAGAGCTTTTAGTACCAGAATGTCGTCAACGTCTAGTGGAAGGGCGACCATTCGTAATAGGACCCCATTTTGTGGGCATCACTACTCTAAACAATATTAGAAACAAGTAGCATGGCGACCATTTATAGTGTCGGGATCAACCCCATAACAATGGAAATAGGTATCACGTAAGTACGTTGACGCAACACTTACCCATTGTTGGGGTTAAAGTATTATGTAAAAACCACTCACAACCGGATCTAGTTCACAACCATTATGGGCCATTTGATTTGGTATTGTTTTTCAAGAGTATTGGAGATCAAAAAGATCAAGTCCTTCGCGCTTCGATTTTTCTACCACGTTGAGGCAAGAATTACGAAACCCAAAATCCCAAACCATAACATCTAACCATCTTTCAAGATATTGGTTACAACATAGACATGGAAAAACATGAATGTTTGACTCAACAAACACATGGTTGATGATTTATTTTTAAGAGTTTATAAAGTTCACTTTCAATGTGGTGATAATTACTTGAAGTCATTTACACATACCTTAAGGTTATCCATAATCTTTTAGTCAAAGCCCTAACAAGGGTGTGTTTCTCCCAAGTGACAAAAAAACTTAGACACTCATGGCTTTGAAGATGGATATTAACAAGCTTTATTGGTTTAAATCAAGCATTACAATATTAACAATATATTTAAGTGTTCATACAATCTTGAATTACAAAATCAAAATAGAAAACAGTAGGATTAGAGTCTAATCTTGAGAGAGGGGGAACAATTTATCAATGAAAATGGTTGGGAAAGCTCTCAATTTATTGGCTGAACTAGGCGGTCAGTCATAGCCCATGCCTAGTATAAAATCTAGCAGGATCTTTGTATAATGACTGACACGGGGAGTGGTACTTAAGCATGGGGAGTGGTACTTAGGCACGGGGCGTGGTTAAGTCTTGTGGGATAGGGGAAATCTTCGAAACTCTTATGAAGATCTTCTTGTCGTTTGTGGATGGGGCATGCTTGACATATCATCATTTTTTCCATCTTTTTTGCTTTATTTGTCCTTTTCTGCCTAGTTTGTCCCAAAAATTCAAACTAAACTGATGTAGAACTAATTTATTGATATTGTTTTCCAAGAAAATCATTAAAAATGGGTTTTAAATGATGTAAAAAATATATAATTATGCCCACATCAGAGATGCAGATCTAAACACCACCACCCCAGTTAGGGGTGCTAAATGGGTCATGTTTGTGGGTTGGCAAGTTCAACCCGACCCGAACCCGAAAATTTAGACGAACTCGAACCCGTCCTGAACCTGAAAATTGTGCCATGCATATAAACACGAACCCGACACGAATATTCGCAGCCTGACCCAAACCCAACCCACTCAACCCCGATTCTTTTATTTTTTAGCAAATAATAAATAAAAGTACAAGTTCTAAATTTATTTTGTTTTTATTTTTTTACAATCTTATTCATCATGATTTATCGAGAACATATTTTAAGAAAAATTATTTGTTTTGAGCATAGCATGCCTTTATAAAATTCTATTTAGTTATATACAAATTTACATACCTCACAAGTGGTCACTGGACACTCGGCCGAAGGTGTTTAAGCGAAATCGCTCGGATCCGATGTGGTGCTTATGCCTACCATAGACTTGACAAACAATCAAACATTCTCCTTTGTGACGTTTAATCTTTGTAAATATCAAGAGGGCTTTAAAATGGTAGGTGTTGGCTAGTGGTAGTAATTTTTGTGTAAAAATGGTGAAAAGCGTAAAAGTGTCGGTTTTTCAAAAAAATTTTGTGGCTTAGAAAAAAATTTAAGGAATGTTTTTTTAGCTAAAGTTGAAACTAAGCCATAATTTGTTATTTATAACTAAACTTGTTACTAAAAATAAATAAAAAGAAATTTTTGTTGATATGGGTGGTTATTTTTGCAAGAGTTTATATTTTTGCGGGTTTAGAAACGAAAGGGTTAAGGCTCAAAGGGGTTTAACTAGGGAGATATGAAATGGAAAATAAAGGTTTAAAATGAAAAATGGGTTGTAGTCCTAGTCCTCTATCATTTACTTACTTGAATTAGTGTCGGTAAGGATTGGGAACGTATTGCTTTGGCAAGTTCTAGATTTGTAAGAACCAAATGGGTTATTCACACAAGAAACGAAAAATTGAGCAATTAGTATAGATATGTATTTGTATGCTCGGTTAAGGCTCAAAAACTCACTTTTGTGGGAAGGGTTATAATGTAAAAGTGTATATATAATCAAATTTTATAAATATTTGTTATGCCCGTTTTTATAGGTTTCTTAATTGGTTCTTTTTTATCATGACGCTATCAGGTGTAAATTTGTAAAAACATAATTTTTAGAACTTATATTTCCTAAACTAAACCAAGATAAGTAAAAAAATGAAAAATTAAAAAAATATATTTGAGGCGATTACTGGTTTTCCAAGGCGAGTTTTGTGTAAGGCTTGATTTTAGGACAAACGATTCAAGGTTTTAACATACCCCCACACTTAAATTGCAGATTGTCCTCAATTTGTCCCATTTAGGATTCTTTTTGATTAAATATGTAAAATGTGGGGTTAAAGAACAAATTTTAAGTTTACTGGTTACTGGGCATGGGGACGTGCCAGCTAGGCACGACCCATGGCCAAAGTGTAAGTAACATGAATTTTGAAAAGCTTACAGAAGGCTGGGCACCGGGGCGTGGATTATGGGCCCCTGGCTATTGTCTCTAACAAATTGGGAGCTGTCTTTCGTGGCTTGGTGTCAGATTTCTGGGCATGGGGACCACTATGCTTAGTGTGTCCAAGACTCCCAAGGTGCCTTTAAGCTATAATCCTACCATAATACAACAATCTAACACAAAATAACAAGTTTCCTACATTACGAGCGTTCACTTGTTTATCCATCATCACATGAAAATAAAAATGCAAGAAAGTAAATTGTTTAGAGAAGCAATTGTTCATCGGGACGTAGCCCGAAAAATTCCAAATTGTTCAAAGAGAGATAACCTGAAGGATTGATCTGTCGCCCACCACCACCATCGCCTAGTCCGAGTCCATCCTCGCTCTTTTCCTCCTCCTCGTCATGATACGCCATGTGCTTCTGGATGTAGGTAATGTCGTTTTACATGCTAACGATATTGCGTTTCATGCTTCCAATCCAGCTGCTTGAGCTTGTCCCAAGCTATAGGCGTTCCTAGACACTTGGAGGTTTTCCTGCATAATATTGTATAAATTTTGGAGGTTAGGAAAATCACCTCCTCCTTTAGAGGAGGAGCTGGGGGTATGTCCGGAGTATCGAGGACGGTTAGGGTCATCTTCGATTGCGAGGACCTCATCCGGGTCACTTGGGTTCCATACCCGACCACGTGCATCCTTAAAGCGCATGAGACCATTGTTGCAATCGATGATAAGACCCAAACTTCGGCATAAGGCTAGATCGGTCTTTGCCACACCCACTCCCTTGTGGAACCCACTCGGAGTGCGCCTAATGTAATTCTTGAAAAGCTGGTGATCCATCCTCCGAAGAATATCGGTGTGCGGGTGTTGGCGGTGGAATTTGAGGCCATGTTCCTTAACAACATGTGGGCGACATCGATAGCTTGGCGATTCAGGATGCAATATAGGCAAATTAGCTCCCGGAGATTCACCACCCACCACTATCTTTCCTTCAGCACAAAGAGCCACCAAGGACCCGATGAATGTATCAGATTAGAGGGTCCCTTATCTTTGTGATGCTCGAATCATAATGGCCATCCCCAATCTGTGCTCATGCAGCTTGTCTCAGATTATCTGGGAGTTCACGGACTCCTTCCGTGAAATCTGGCTCAGCTGTGTCTTCCTCAGTGTATAGCCCAATATTCCACCAAACTGGGCGACGGAATGCTATACCATTCTCCCCCACAATCGATAAATGATGCATGACTATCCATGTCCGACTCACAAATAATGAATACATTCGACTCAATGATCGCTCTTCTTCTCGAAAATGAGTGTGCTAAAAAATTCCATGTTGAACTCATGAACAGATCTGAGTCGGGTCTCTAGAATAGTACGGAGTGGACCAGTGATCAGAGCCTCGTATCTCTCCCTTTGCGCCACAGTTTCAAGCGTGGTATAACACACTTGTCTTGGTGGTTCTTCGAGGCTTGCTTGTAGCACTTCAAAGCGGTTTTTATGCTCAAGCTCAGAACTTTTGAACCTTAGAAACTTATGAGTTGCCATTACTGCAAGAAAGAACTAGTAAGACAATCGGTGTGTCAAAACTATGCGAAAAAGGGAATCAAGGGGTCTAGACACGGCCTCGTGCCTACCAGGCACGACCCCGTGTTTGCAGACTGGGGTGCCCACGGCCCCGTGGTCAGTGGGCACGACCTCGTGGTGAACCATCTGTAACCCAATTTTAAGGTTTTCGAGCCGGCTTCGAAAAATTCAAAATTTTTGGTTCATCATGTACGGTTTACCCCAAAAATCAAATCCCAAGTATCAATTTTGCACAAACTACTTGTTTACCCCTTCGATTTTAACTTTTTTGGTTATGAATGAGTGTTTGTGGAAAACTCTTTGAACAATTCGATTATTCTAACAACGGTTGGTTATTTACTTCTCAAAACACTTCTATTTACTACTAGTAGCAAGATCTAAGAAAAATTTTGGGATTGGCACGAGTCTAGTTTAAGAACCCTAGATTTTCCTCAAATTTTTGATGTAAAACTAAATGGAAAGTGTTAGTCTAACTAATCATGATTTTAGAATCATACCTTGTCGATGGATTTTGGTAAGAAATCGTCAAAAATCTGCGGAAAAGGGAGAGGAATTGGCTGCTCCAAAGAAACGGGTCGTGGTTTTGTGTTGAAAAAGTGAAGAATAAGGGGTTATAAACCCGTCTGCAGACTTGCCACGGCCCCGTGCCTGGTGGGCACGACCCCGTGGTCAATATATATATATATATATATATATAATATTGGTATTGTGGCGTCTGACCGTTTCTCTGAGAGTTCCTTGTTTGGTACTTGCTTGTTTCGCGTTCATTTTGCTTCTTCCAAATGTACCTACAAGATATTAAAAAGAAAAATATACATATTTACGATTAACGTTTGATTATTGATCATTCATCTGCTTCTTGGAGTGTTATTTCAACTTCCTCATCCTCAAGAAAATCTCTATAGAGTTTAAGCCTTTTTCCGTTGACCTTGAAAGGTTCACTATTTGGGGGTATAATTTCTATGGCGCCATGTGGAAAGATTTGGATTATAGAAAAAGGTCCCAACCATCTAGACTTGAGTTTTCGGGGAACCTATTGAAGTCTTGAGTTAAACAAGATCACTTGATCCCCCTCCTGAAATTCTTTAGGTTTGTTTATTTTATCGTGTATGTTTTTTATGCGTTCCTTATAAATTCGGAGTTGGAATATGCTTGATTTCTCATTTCTTCTAATTCATTTAACTGATAGAATCGATTTTTACCAGAAGTCTCTTGGTCTAAACCTCTAGGTTTACGTTTTTAATGGCTAGTATGCTTTGTGTGCAGGATGTGATAATTTTTTCCATAGACGAGCTTGTATGGGGTATTGCCTATTGGTGTTTTATAGGTCGTTCGAAAGGCCCATAAAGCATCGTCTAATTTATCCGCCCAATCCTTTCTATTTTGACCCACATTTTTTCTAAGATTCTTTTTAAACTCGATTGATTACTTCGGCTTGACCATTGGTTTGAGGGTGGTAAGCAGTTGAAACACGATGATAGACCCCATATTTTATTAAAATTTTATTTAATTGGTAATTACAAAATGGGTGCCTCTATCACTAATAAGTGCTTTTGGAGTGCCAAAACGAGAGAATGATCGTTTTAGGAATTTTACCACAACTCTTCAATCATTTATTGGAAGAACTTCTCTTCGGCCCATTTGGACATGTAATCGACTGTCACAAGAATGTATCTGTTCCCTCTTGACAGTGGGAAATGTTCCATAAAATATAAATCCCAAACATCAAAGATTTCACAAAGTGGGGATGCCATTTTGAGGCATTTCATTTCTTGATGAGATATACCTGTTCATTGGCATGCGTCACATGTTTTTATTAAATTGTATGCATCCATATGGATGGTTGGCCAATAAAATCCTGAATCGAATACATTAGGTGCGGTGCTTGTTGCTCCATAATGTCCTCCATATGGTTCTTTGTGACAATGGCGAATAATCTTTCTTGCTTCTTGACCATGGATGCACCTTCGGATGAGTTGGTCGGCACATATTTTAAAAAGATATGGATCTTCCCAAAAATACTGTTTTACATCAACAAAGAATTTTTTTCTTTGATGATGTGACCATCCTTTCACTAAAATGCCACTAGCGAGATAGTTAGCACAATCGACATACCATGGTTCTTCTTGATATTCAACCATTTCTAAGGCTTCGATGGGGAATTTTTCATTGATGAGCTCTTCTCGAGTTAGCTCCAACGCAGGATCTTCCAAGCGAGACAAGTGATCAGCGACGGTGTTCTCCGCCCCTCGTTTGTCTTTTGTTTCAATGTCGAATTCTTAGAGGAAAAGAATTCACCTAATCAAACGTGGTTTGGCATCTTGTTTTTTGAAAATGTATCGAATGGCGACATGGTCCGTATAAACTATTGTTTTAAAAAGAACAAGATGGA
This sequence comes from Scalesia atractyloides, assembly GCA_947069175.1. Taxonomy (NCBI): domain Eukaryota; kingdom Viridiplantae; phylum Streptophyta; class Magnoliopsida; order Asterales; family Asteraceae; genus Scalesia; species Scalesia atractyloides. Next base: position 49,178,960 of record CAMTDV010000002.1, on the reverse strand, counting down.
ATGAAATTTATCAATTATACTTCAATTATACTTCCCACAACCGAACTCCTTTGATTTCCTTCACCAGCAGGTGAAATAATTTGAATAAACGTGAAGATCTACCACGTAAGTATTCCCGAAACTTGAACTCTTCATGTTTCGACTCGCAGAATGAATCGAACAAGAGCCGGATAAAACTTGCAGAATGTCACTTTCTATAAAATCATCCATGAGGAGAATGTTTGGACCTATTCCTATAAGACCATTCCTGATCTCACACACATACCTGAAAAGGTAGATTCTTAAAAAGGTTTACTTAAACCTTCTTGTCTTTACCACTAATAGTCATTTCTCCTTCTTCAACCTTCCACAACCTCCATTGAAGCTTGAAGCTTCAAGCTTCAAAGCTTCAATCTTCAAAGCTTTAATTGTTAGGTTACGAGCATGGTTTTTAGCCCAAATTTTTGCAAAACTATTATTTTACAATATTATTTTGAGTTATTTACATTAAAAATGTAAAAAACCAAACATTTTAAACTTAAAATAAAGGTTCTTGGGCTAAAATATCAGAGCAGTTGAAGCAACATGGGGTCGTGTAACTTATCTGTTACTCCAAACTTTAACGGTTTGTCAAAGGCTCTCACTTGAAGCCACCCTAGTACGCTACGTTTGCGCCTTACGAGAGTCCATTGAAGAAATGCTAACGATGGAGAAGGTCCTCATAGACCGAGTGAACTACCTCACTCTAGCCCTATAGGATAGCTTTACGGAGATCAACCTCCTTAATCAAAGGTTGAACATCTTGGTGATACCCCCGATGGAACCAATCTTACCCCAAGACGATTGGAACATCGCTCATGAGGTGATTAATCCCACCGGGTAAGACGAAATACACCCGAAACCTCCCATTAACGCCTACTTTGAGGTTCCGGTGAACCCGCTCCTCTCCCGCAAGAGCAGGTCGATGATAAGCCCTTTATCTTCCTTCCAAGGGAGATTGAGGAGATGCTCAACGACATTTGAAGGAGCATTCCCAGAAAATTTCTCAAGGCTCTCATTTTCCGAAAACTAGTTTCGGTTTTGGTAATCTTTCATTGATTTGTCTAGGGGAAAGCTATTTTGGTTAAACATCTTTTTAGTTGTAATGATGGATAAATGGAATGAACATGGAAATCTGAAAGTAGAGTGCGAATTATGTGAAAAATGGCCAAAGGACGTTGAAACAGCACCCCATGCACGTAAACCGATGTCTCCCGACGTAAAATCTTCAAAATAGTAAGTGGAGCACAAGGCCGTGTAAGGTAAGCACGCCCCCGTGCCTCAAGTATGTAGAAAAAGATCTTGCTTCTAGAACTTTTACACAGGGTCGTGCCTCATAAGCACGCCCCCGTGTCTGCCTTCTGGAAAATTTTCTTTACTGGCACTTCTGACACGTGGCTCTGTCCCCCCAAACACGCCCCCGTGTCTGCCTTCTAGAAATTTTCACAGAAGTCATGATACTGGCACTTTTCACACGGGGACGTGTCCCCCAAACAAGCCCACGTATCCTGTATCTGATTTTTGAAAAAAATATTGTTTTTAATCCACTTTTACACATTTAATCAAATTTAACCAATTTTGGACACATTGAGGACAATGTATAATTTCAGTGTGGGGGAACTTGTAATTGCTTGTCTTAAAACAAGCTTTACACAAAACTCTACTTAGAACAGTTAGAACACCCCAAATCTTTTTCAAAAATATTTTTTTTAGTTTGTTTTATCTTGTTTTTAGTTGAAGTTAGAAATCAAGTTCTAAAAATTCAGGTTTTTACAAATTTACAACCGATAGTGCCGTGATAAGAAGAACCAAATAAGAGAAATCTATAAAAAAGGCATGACAATCTTTTTAAAATTGGATTGTATATATAATTTCACACTTTTACCCTTTTCCCCACAAATTGTGAGTTTGAGCCTTTACCGAGCATTTAATATCATATCTTTACTAAATAGCCCGTACGGTTCCTACGAATCTAGAATTTGACAAAACAATACATTCCCGGTCCTTACCAACTAATCCAAGTAAGTACAGATTGAAGCATTATGATTACAAAACTTTTTCTTTTTCAACTTTATTTTCTCTTTATCTTCTCACCAATTTTTTCCTTAGTTAACCCTTTTGAGTCTAAACCTTTCATTTCATAACCTGCAAAAATACCATTTTACATAAATCACCCATCACTCAAAACATTTTTTATTTTTACACCCCTTTATTTTAGTAAAATTCGGTTATTTTGAAATACACAAAAAGATGTGACTTAGTTATCTTGTGAACATCTATTAAAAAATTAGTTGCTCGAAATAAAATAAGCAAACTTATTGCTTATAAAATTTAGTTTGTATCTAAGTTACAAATAAATAAAGTTTTCAAAAGAAAACCGACATTTTACGCCTTTGTCACTTTTCAAATAAAACTACCCTACCCTAACCAAAATCTACCCTTTAAAAGTCATCTTAATATTTACAAAGATTATGTAAAAAGGAGGAGGTTTGATTACTTGTCAAGCATATGGTAGGAGTAAATTCCATACCCGGATTGAGTGTTTCACTTATACATCTTCGGCAGAGTGTTGAGTGATCATTTGTGAGGTGTGTGAATTTGTATATAGCTAAATGAAATTTTAAAAGACATGTTATGCTTAAAAATATTTATTTCCCTAAAAGAGTTCTAAATAAATCATGTCGAATATGATTGTGAATAAAATAAAAACAAGAATTAAAAAAAAAACTTGGATTCCCGACACTCTACAAATAAGACCCGGAAACTTCTTCTCTACCAATTCCATTTGGGTGTGTAAGCAGTATTAAAGAGTTTTGCTTGAGGACAAGCAAAGATTCAAGTGTGGGGGTATTTGATATACACAAAATGCAACATATAAATTATATCAAATAACTTATAAAATCAACCATTTTAGTATTAATGTTAGGAAAAGTGCGTTTTTTATATACTTTTGATTTTCATGATTAAACAGCTTAAATGTACAAAAGGAATAAATTAACGGTAAAAACCAACATAATTACAAAAGAAGGAAAGTTGATACACCATACCACCCCCCGAGGTTTGCTTCAAGACCAAAAACAACGAATTTAAGAAGACGAGCACGGGGCCATGCCACAAAGGCATGGTGTCGTCCCTACTCAAGATTCCCATAAGAAGAAGATAATCAGAAGCAGACAAGAGACACGGAGCCGTATCCTACGGAACACGGGCCGTGGTCAACTCCCAGATGTGCAAATCTTGGATAGTAGAGCAAGTACAATGGCCACGGGGTCGTGCCGTTAACACACAGGGTTGTGCAAGCATCTGGACTAACAATTTCATTAAATGAAGACACAGAAGAAGGAGGGCACGGGGCATGTGAACAGTCTATTTCCACCTATAAATAGGGGGTGCTTGGTTTTATTTCTCTCACACTTGCCACAATTCTATCACCATCATTCACCACAATTATTGGAGTCTAGAGTGTGTCGTAGTTTCGCGATCCATGATTGATCGTAAGAGCCTTTGTCAAACTATGGTCATGCTTGGCTAATTTCTTACATCACTTGGGGAAGACAAAGTCTTTGATTTCCAATCTTTAGTTAACTTTTTAATTTGGTTTGTATTAATGACTTTAATAAGTAGTTTTTCTATTAAAAGTAAACTTTATTCTATCATTGCTTCATGTTTTGTTGATTCACTCATTTGTGTCTTTACGGTCTATATAAAGCGCGTTAACTGACTGGAAAGGGTTAGAAGGGTGGTTTGGGTAAAGTTCTTGCCTCGTTCAGTGTATAGATCTTACGAGGACTTGATTCAAGCTTATTAGGACTTACTTTGAGGCAAATAGCATCAAATCGGGAGGAAGTAAGAATGACTTGAATCTTTATAAAAACTACTATTAAAACTTTAAACCGGCCTGACGGGACTGTATCCATGCTAACTTAGACCAATATGGCCGAGTGTAGCGCTGCCTTCAAAAGAGGAATATGCCACTATAACCAAGATAATATTTTAAAAAAACCCAAAATGCGAAAATCATCAAAGGATATATTAAAGATGAGTCGGAATCAAGTGATTCTATCTTGTTTATTTGTTTATTTTATTACGTATTTTCTTTCTTTATTTTACTTATTAGAAATCTTTTCTCAAAGTTTGTATCGATTATACGTTGACGATAATCCGGTATAAAAAGCTCTTGTATCGTTGGACCTTGATATCTGACTATCACTATACTACGCCAACGATGGGTGCACTTGCCTTAACGTATTGTAGAGAGTGATAATGTTATATCGTGTTTTATAAATTTATATCTTGATAAAAAAAAGTAAAAAGTACTTAAATATATTCAACATTATAGTCACGCTCGACACATTCAATTATTAATATCCTACATACCATTCTAACATTTTATTTCTAGTAAATTTACTTTTAACCCTTTAATGTTCATGTCTACTCACCCATTACCTCTCAAAAATAGTGCTTCCAACCCTTAATTATGAACTTGAAAAAGGGCGCCTAACTTTCAATTGTTTGTGCATGCAAAACAGTAGAGCAACGTAACCCAACGTGCTGGGAAATCATTGGAATTTGGACAAGCTTTGGGAATAGGAATGCTTCTATTTATTTGCAATGAGATCAATACATTTTCCTTCTATAAAAAGTTTGATGCACAATTGATTACAATAATACATCCAACATATTACAAAGCTGAGTTGAACTTTTAAAGTTTGTTTCAGTGTTGTAATGATTTTTGATGAAAATGTTTATTACACTATGCTAGCCCTAAACAATGATGCATCTAACTCAATAATGATGATACACCCATTTTTATGGGTTTATTCCACTATTGTAATATATATATTTTTCACATGTATATACTGATTCGTCTAACCATTATAATAGTGCATTCAACTTTCGACTCATTTTTATAATGAGTTTTGAAGCCCTTGTATATAACTACGAGTCGAAGCCATTACAACGATACACCCAAGTTAACAAGTTTAAATGGTAAATAGATGCCAGAACGCCAAATAATCTCGTTACAATGAATACATTACAAGATACGTGAACTCTATTGTACGCTACAGTAGTAACTAAATGAACACATCTACCAAATATCATGACATAAAGCATAGGGGTTCATACATACTGAACCGAACTGATAGTGTATATTCCATTCAAATTACTATAGAATATATACTTTACCTCCATTATGTTGATTGTAAGACTAATAGGTAATCGACACATGCCAATAAAGTACGTAAGCCCAAGCCAACCATTTCCAGTTTCAGGGAAAAACCCGCCGCCCGAAGACTCACTACGGTAAAACGCGTCTAGGATCAGATTTGAACTTGAGACCTATAACCTCAAACCCAAATCTTCACTTCGTCTCCAATACCAATTGACCTAACTCGTTGGCAAAGTACCCCATTTAGGGGGGACAAGGCACCCTTTTCGGGGGCCATGCGCTGGTTTCGTACCTACACTAGAACCCGCCGCCACCCCCACGGATAGGCTGGGCGGGCTAGTTTTTTGGGTAGATGAAGTCGCAAGGGTAAGGGTTGAGGGGTTGGTGTTTGATGAGTTTTTTTAAGGGTGTGTATGATTGGAGGGGAAAGTAAAAGAGTGTGATCTATGATTTTAGGTTACTTAGGGTAGTGTTTTATAGTACAAAAGTATTTTATAATGAATTTGACATAATAACACTTGGTTGGTCAGGACAAAAGTAATAACATTGGATTAGAAGATCAACCGGTTAGATTATAATATTTTAACAATTAAATATAGTCTCTCTAATTTATTACCTTTTACACCATTTCTAATAATTTTCTATATCGGGTGATAGAATCTACAATATGTGGTCTAAAGCACACGAAAGGGTAAACTTTAGACAGTTGACCAGAAAAGCTAAATCTGTGAGATGACATTCAGATCGCAGAAAGACATTTTGCATCTCCTGACTCCTGATCCTCCACTCACTCACTCTCTCTCTACACCCACTAGGAGAGAGAAACTTCCATGGCAGCCACCACCGTCCGTTCCTTCTCTCTCCTCTCTCCCACCTACCACCACCACCACACCACCACCACCACCGCACAACCCTCCGCCACTCCACCCACCTCAAATTCCCAACACACACTCCCAATTCTCACCTCTCATTCACCTTTAACACCGTCGTATCCCTCTAACTATCACCTACTCCGGCGGCAACGACGGTGGAGCTGGGGGAGGTGGTGGCGTGCGGTGGCGGTGGCGGTGGTGATGAAGACGGTGATGCTGAGGAGAAGAATAAGGCGGAAGCGTTTCTCGTGTTAGCGGAAGCAGGGAGATCTCTGGAGAGTATTCCGAAGGACATTGCGGCATCCATCGATGCCGGAAAGTTGCCCGGAGTGATTGTGAAGAGGTATTTGGAACTCGAGGAATCACCCGTGTTCCGGTGGCTGATGAACTTTGGTGGGTTTAAGGAAAGGTTGCTTGCTGATGATTTGTTTATGACTAAAGTTGCAATTGAATGTGGTGTTGGTATATTCACTAAGGTTTGATCTTTTATCTTTTTGTGTGTTATTGTGAATACTTGGGTAGAGTTAATTGGAATTTGCGCAGGAATTGAAATTTAATTTGGAATTTACATGTGTTTGTTTCCCGGAATGGAATGGAATCAGGATAGTATTGGAATGTAGATTCCCTTCTATATGCTGTTCAAATCCAATTCACTTTTTTTTGAAACCAACAAAGTAAGAAATGAAATCGACATTCCAATTCCATTCATTGAAACGAATGCTAGTGTAATTTTGATGAGGATTGAATACCATTAGTTTAAATTTGGGTTTGAATGTTATGTGGGATACATTGAAGGAATTGTTGACTTTTGAAGTCACATAAGAAGTTTTTGATTTGTTGTGGTGGTGTAGAGTGCTGCAGAGTTGGAAAAGAGACGAGAGAATTTTAGCAAGGAGCTGGATTTTGTTACTGCTGATGTGGTATGGCTTCTCATCTGTACTTGATTTGGAACTAATCTTAACCGTGTGAATTGCACTTGTTCGTAGGGTTTTAGCCGCGATACATAAGGCAGTTACGTAACTGTATAAGCGTCGCTGTCTTATGTGGTTCTAAAATTAACCACACTTGCACGTAACACTTTAATTCATTATATATGGCGTGTGTATTTGCCTCTCTATCACTAAATACAGTGAGTGCTGCATACAAATGTTCATGCAGTTTGCTACTTGAAATTTACCGCACTTATACACGGTATTTTAAATGTGCTACATAAGGCGGTTATGTAACCGCATAACCGCCTTTTTTCATTACATCTGATGAGCACTACATACTAGTGTTCATAAGTTTTTCTAATTGAAGTTGATTGCATTTGTACGTACTGTTTTTATGCAATACATAAGGCAGTCGTGTAACCACATAATCTTTTCTCTTTCACTGTATCTGGCCGGTCCTATGGACAAGTGTTTATGCATTTCTCGTGGTTCCTTGCTTAAAATTAGTTGTGTTGAACGCGCCTCTAATTTTAATCTTCTAAAACTTTGATTACTAAAATTTTTTAGCTTCTGAACAACTTTTGTTAATTGAAAGCTAATTGAAGTTTGTTTTAGATAATGGCTCTAATTGCAGATTTCATGCTTGTGTGGCTTCCTGCTCCTACGGTTTCTCTTAGAGCACCCGTTGCAGTCAGTGCTGGACGAGTTGCCAAGTTCTTTGCTGGATGCCCGGATAACGCATTTCAGGTGATCACTCAAACGCATTTACCTGATCCTTCATATATATATTTCACCACTTTTATGAAAATTTTCTGTATGTATTACTTTTTATATAGTTTCACATATTTGTATCATTTATATGTTTATAACTGTAAACATATATATCGACTTTTGTTTGAGAGATTATCCGGTTGCTGACTGGTGTCTAAACGTTAATTTGTCTATTTTATTCCCCCTATGCAGGTTGCTTTGGCTGGTACTTCCTACTCATTGTTGCAGAGAATCGGTGCTATAGCGGTATGTATCTTTGTAGAGGTTGCAAAGTGGGCGGTTTTATTCAAAACACTATTGGTCCAACTCTTTTTACAAATGGCTTTAAAATTAGTTTATGGTACAATTTGGGCAACTTTCGACACGTTTAATCCTTTGACATGTTTCTTTCATATCTGTTTTAAATATTATTTTACTTGTTCGAGATAAGATTTTAAATGCAAATCAACCCAATCATATCTATTTTAAATATTATTTTACTTGTTCGAATTTCCAACTTTAGCTATTATACAACATTAATATTTCTTAATTTATTTTAAATCAGTAAGCTTTAAATAGTCTCTTTTATGGTTTTTTACAGCGTAACGGAGCCAAGTTGTTTGGTGTTGGGACTGGTGCATCTCTTGTAAGTGAACACTTGAAATTTGGATGCATTTCTTTTAATTTATGTTGATCTGTCTTTTACAATGCTGATGGAATATTATATATGTATATATCAGATTGGGACAGGTATCACAAATCTTTTGATAAATGCAAGGAAGGCGGTTGATAAGACGTTTGCTGCTGAAGCTGATGAAGAAGATATTCCCATATTATCGACTAGTGTTGCTTATGGTGTTTACATGGCAGTTTCTAGCAACCTCAGGTACCTTTTCTGTTATTTAAGTTTCTTTAAATACTTTAATCATCACGCGATGTTGAGTTAAAGTTGTTTCACTTTAAACAGATAACCACTAAAGTAAAGTTGTCATAATATGTGAATAATGGTCTACGGAACCCCATTTTGGTCTTCGTTTTGTATGGTGTCTTGGTTCTAACTTAGATCTAAATATCAACCGTTTATATTATATTTCCACAACATGAACCGTTTATATTATATTTCCACAACACGTACAGTTGATTATCTATACAAAATTAGTACATATCTACTCCGTATATAATAATATATACTATTTTAAATAATATATTGACCCTATTTTTTTGCAGGATTTTGTTATATGTGGTCCTTGTTCATAAGAATATTATTATTCTCTAGTTTCTAAAACATTATGTTCTTATTATTGTTTCTCTGTTTTTTGTTTGTTTTATAGGTACCAAGTAATTGCAGGGGTAATCGAACAGCGAATGTTAGAACCATTGCTGCACCAACATAAGCTTATCTTGAGTGCTATCTGCTTTGCGGTCCGAACCGGCAACACGTTCTTAGGGTCCTTAATGTAATTATATCTTCATCCATCACCTTCGTCATTATCATTACATATATATGTATCATGGTTATCGAAGGCGCTAGGCGCATTGGCCTCGACTGGGGCCTAGGTGCAATAAAACAAGGGTCTGAGAAAAAAAGTGAACAATGAAAAAACAATTAAAAAATATTATGTATTAGAAACATACTACTAATATTTAAACCTATTATATAATATTTAATATCATCTAATTTGTACCAAAAGTTGTAAAATTTCTAGTGTATTAGTGTAGAAAATAAGTTCCTTAGATAAAAGTAGAAATCTGGCTAAACTCTCCAAAATCTGGGAATTTCACCGGAATCTGTGTCTGAGCCATCACCTGGAAAAATTAAACCGCAATTGTCTCGCCTTGCCTGTAAAATGTGCCTAGGCAGAGGAGGCGATAGCTTTAATAGCCATGATATGTATATGTATTATGTTTTTATCTTTTTAATTCTTTAAAATTGGCTAACAGGTGGGTTGATTATGCACGTTGGATCGGAATTCAAAGGTCTCGGGAATGATCATAGGATGGCTGCCTGATTGATACTGTTGTTTTGTATGTTCTTCTGTACATGTATGCAATGTTACATGTGAAAAGAATGACAAATTCATCATTGTTAATGTTTTGTTTTGAGTTTTAATAATGCCTTCATTTTCCTTTAACTAATGTTGAAGGCTGTGATATTGGCATTATAGGGTTTGCACGTGTAAGTTTTATTTCTTATTGAAACCAAGATTTCAACTCATATGTTGATTTTATAAATATGATATAAATTACTTGATGTAATAAATGTTATGCTTTTTACTTCATTGCATTTCTGGAGTGAATCTACACACTATTTTCAATTTGCTCTCTATAATAACATTCACCAGTTTATGAATAATGCCGGCAGAAAAACCTTTGAAGACCTTGTTTTGCTGACCAGAACGTCCTTCTCCTTAGCCAAAGAAAATAAGGCAAGGAAACTCTCACGGAGAAACCCTTCTTGAGTCCAATTATTGAACCAAAAACGCACCTTGTGTTGGATTTATATGTACAGGTTCGATTAGTCAACATTGCTGATTGAGCTATGACCCGTAATGTGTAACGCACATCAAATCCTCTTAACTTGATTAACAGGTGATCACGAACAGTTAATGAAACGAAATATATAATTATCTAAAATAATTGTATATTCACGAGTAACGGGATTTATTATTTATACAAGTTATAAATAATTAAATGTTTGATGTTTAATTACTTATTTAATTAAACTAAGTTTACATGCTTCGTATCAGTTTGTGCTTAAACGAATCGAATTAGGCTTTGAGACCCGGGAGGACAGGCCCGTCTCCGAAATCTCGAAGGCCCTTGAGGGCCCTGTATGAACTAAAAAAATGGGCCCTTTATATTTTCAAGTAATTACGTGTTAACTTTAATAACTAATAATATAAACTAACATAAACATAACGATTAAGTAGTTCAACATAAACAAAAAAAACTAACTTAAACAAGTATTTTAATAAATTTAAAACAATTCACGTAGCAATATCAAAAAATAATTTTTATAATAATAATACACTTCAATTTATTATATATTAATTATAACAATAATGCACTCCAATTCATAGTTTTGTTAATAAATCTATATTCACGTGCAGTAAACATGGGCTTTAGGGCCAAATTTGGATAGATGAAACCAAAAATATATGAAGAAAACCGATATATATCAGGTCTCGAACCGGAGACTTCTTTAATAAAAGGAAAGCCCAGAACCACTAGGGCTACAACAATAATATTGTTTTCATTGAGACTACATATTTTATATATAAACAAAAAGAAAAAAATATATATTATGGGCCCTAAAAGTCTTTGGGCCCTGTTCGGTGACACACCTTGCATACCCTATGGGTCGGGCCTGCAGGAGAAGATTAACTTATGCTTAAAGGGTACTACGAGAATATTATATATTCATTCTAACATCCAACTCCACTTATGCCGTGAAAATGAAAAAGGAGTTCCTTTTTGCTTTCTAATTTAAAGCCACAAAAAGTCTAGCAAAAAAAAAACACAAGTGTCGTCCCTCTCTCTTTTGTGATTCTCGTTCAACAAAGCTAAGTCGGCTGCAGTCGTGTGTCACACTCGGTTGCATTAGTGTTCGTTTTTTTAGCAATAAGAACCAACAATAATCGCCGATGAAGTTGGAACGTCTTCACAACAAGAAATCGTTGCTGATGAATTAGACACAAACACAAGCGTTCGTAGAAGTAGCATGACTCGTAAAGAACCTGACATATACCTTTGGCAACTTAGGTGCTGAACTCCAGGTAGTAGATGAGTCTAATGATGAACCCACTAACTACAAATCTGCTATCTCAGATCCTGAATCTGCGAAATGGCTGGAAGCCATGAATACTGAGATGCAATCCATGCGTGATAATCAAGTCTGAGACTTGGTTGAGCTACACTCTGAATCTCGGGTAGTAGGGAACAAATAGGTTTTCAAGAGAAAAACAAACATGCATGGAAATGTACACACCTATAAAGCATAACTAGTTGCGAATGGTTTCACTCAAACTCAGGGTATTGATTATGATGAAATCTTCCCGCCTGTTGCTATGATCAAATCGATTAGGATATTGCTTGCCATAACCGCGTACTATGAGTACGAGATATGGCAAATGGATGTCAAAACCGCTTTTCTTAATGGACATCTCTTTGAAGATGTCTATATGGTTCAACCATACAATTTTGTTGATCCAAAATATCCTAATAGAGTGTGCAAGTTGAATAAGTCCATTTATGGATCTAGCAGGCATCTCATAGTTGGAATCTTTATTTTGACCAAAAGATCAAAGAACTTGGTTTTGTAAAAAATGAAGATGAGCCTTGTGTTTACGGAAAGGCTAGTGGGAGCACTATCATTCCGCATCCTGTATGTGGATGATAAACTGATCATCGTCCCTACGCTTAACGAGGTTAAATACTATTTGGGAACTTGTTTCGAAATGAAAGATCTTGGAGAGGCAGCTTATATTCTAGGAATCAAGATTTATAGGGATAGATCTAAGCGACTTATAGGGCTAAGTCAAAGTACATACATAGAAAAAAATGATGACACACTTTAAGATGGAAAACTCCAAGAAAGGATGTGTTCCTATGACTAAGGGATTGTGTTGAACAAATCACAATCTCCTTCAACGGACATTGAAATTATGCGAATGGAATTAGTTCCATATGCTTTAGCGATTGGTTCTATCATGTATGCTATGTTATGTACTAGACTTGACATCTCACATGCTTTAAGCATGACTAGTCGTTATCAACAACTCCTGGCATCGCCCATTGGACTATATCAAGAACATTCTGAAGTACCCGAGAAGAACTAAAGATATGTTTAGTAGTTGGAGGAGTAGAAGAACAACTCACTGTAAGATGTTACACTGATGTTAGTTTTCAAACTGACCGAGATGACTCTCGCTCACAAAAGTATTCACTTAAATGGAGGAGCTATCTCATGGAAGAGCTCCAAGCAGAGTGTGGTGCCATATTTAACCACCGAATCAGAATATACAGCCGCATCAGATGCCACAAAGGAGGCTTCTTGGATGTAGAAATTCATAGCCGACCTCGATGTGGTTCCAAGCATTAAGAAACCCATCGAGATATTCTATGATAACACATGTGCTATTGCTTAAGCGAAAGAGCCCGGATCTCATCATAGGGCCAAGCACATTCTAGGAAAGTTCCATTACATACGGGGAATTGTGGAACATGGAGACATCGTGATAAGCAAAGTGAACACAGATAAAAGCCCTTGACTCATGACAAGCAGGATCAACACATGGATGCTATCAGGCTTAGATTAGCTCGCTGTATGTATGTTTTGATTTAGTATTTGGATGTAAGGACTTTTAACAGTTGTACTTTTGAATTCATTTTGGATTTACGGGTTAAATGCAATTCTAAATCTTATAACTGTGTTCGATTTTAATACGTTTAATCCATTAATCTTGTATTCTTATATTATGTGTAGTCGGTCAGAGTCATGGAAACAACTCTGAATAAAGACTATTCTGAATCTGGGCTCAAGTAGTTAACTTCCAAACTCACAGACCTCATTATGAATGACGTTGGATATAACTCGCATGAAATCATCTTCATGGATCTTATTCATAAGATGCTTTGATATTGGTATACTCATTTAGTATCCTCTGACCTGAGATACAGACTAGAACTTACGTTTACCAAGGATTATTCTTTGATTAGTGTCAATCACTGTCGCATAACTGCTAGTCATAAAGGCTCTAATTGGGAATAGTTCTGAAGTTCACTGGGAGTTGTATGTAGTCGATGAAGGATTCTGTACTCTTACATGATATGTAACAGTTAGATATCATAGCGCCCTCATTGACTCAAACTGGTGAAGTGTAAGCCCTTACCCAAACTTACTGTGTGTTTGATTGGACCACTTTGACTCTTGATTGAGAATAATATTATTTGAACACCATATGAGAATGAACCTAATTCATGTCTCATTAATTCAGTTGATGTCTTTTATAGAAAGGATGAATGACAACGATTGCCATAAGTCTTATCTTGCAATAGTAAGTTGTTACTAATAGCAAGGTTTTTAGTTAATGACTTTAAAGTGTCATACCTTGTTGGGGACAGGCATGTGCAGCTAGAGCACCGTTGACTGTTTGCGTTGAGGATTTTATCGAAGACCGTCCAAGTGGGAGATTGTTGGATTTATATGTACGGGTTCGATTAGTCAACGCTGCTGATTGAGCTATAACCTATAAGAGTTACATCTTGGGCAACATACATTAATTCCTATTAACTTGGTTAACAGATGATCACGAACAATTAACAGAATGAAATTTATAATTATCTAAGATAATTAAATATTCACGAGTAACGGGATCTATTATTTATACAATTTATAAATAATATAATGTTTAATTACTTATTTAATTAAACTAAGTTTTCAGGCTTTGTATCACGTTTGGGCTAAACGAATTGGATCAGGCTTTGAGGCCCGGGAGGAGATTAACTTATGCTTAATAGCATATTAAGAGAATATTATATATTCATCCTAACACCCAACTCCACTTAAGTTGTGAAAACCAAAAAGGAGTTCCGTTTTCCTTAGTGGCTAAAAAGGTAATTTTTGATCGTGGTAATTAGACGAGTGTCTAGAAAAATTTTGGTGATAATTTTTTTTTTGAGATTTTAACGTCAAATACGGGCTGTTCGGGGACACTGTTGGAGGCTTCAAAGAATAGATATGATGATGAGATCACAGAGTGTTAAAGATAGTGGCGTAGTCATAGATACTTGTGTAAAATGTTTATAATTTGGGTAAAGTGACTATTAATAGGCCAAATAGAAAAATCCGCATTGATCAAAACGGACTTTTGTGGAGCAAAATGTCACATATTCCACATAGTCGAGTTTTTCAGTGAATAGAGTGGACTGAATTTGCCAAGTTTGAGGAGGAAATTCAGGTATAAGTTTAGAGAGGTCAAGTTTTGCAAAAATGTGGGGGAATAAAAATTTCATTAGAATATATTGAAATTCCGGTGTTTTTGAAATTCAGACATGCAACAGTATTCGAGTAGTTCCGACTTCAGATTGTTCTGGGATGCGTAGGATCTGGATTTGTTAGTTCGTGGTCATAAGAAGTTCGTATTCTTCAGATCGTGACCAGATTGATGTCTTAGGGTTTGAGTCCTGAGTCTTCATACAAGCCGTTTAGCAGGATTAGCATCGAAGGATGCATCGGTATTATTGATACTTATAAGATATCAGAGAGCTTTCAAGATATTAGAGACACGATAGCTTGATGATAGTCTAAAGTGTAAGAATGGTTAATCTTCAAGCAAATGAGTTGTTTTCTTGACTAACCTTAGGGAATGAGGACGTTTGTAGATTAATTTACTACTAGGACTAATGGAGAAGACTGTACATTTGTTATTGTGACTAGAGAGGAAGAATGTGAATCTGATCATGGAAGAATGTTTCTTAGATCATAGTGTGTTACCAGATGATGTGTTATCCAATGAAAATCTGCAGATTGTGGAGATTACCATTTACATTGATCAATCTTCAGGGGTGTGCTTAAAGGTGATTATGAAAAACGGGATTTCAGATTTTCGTGGGTATTTTACAGACTTGAAGTTTACTGATGTGGTAATTCTAAGTTTCTATCAATTGCCGCTTGGGTTTTTTGAAGATTAAGATATTGAGCTAACGTAGTAGATAAAGAACCGAACGTGGATGCGATTAATGTTGAAACAGAGAAGCTACATTGATTAGTTTCAAGTTGGTGATAATTCGTGAAGATTGTAGTTAAGCAAATCAGAGGAGGTCAGGAACCGGGCAAACAAAGAACCGAAGATTCATTTCAGGGGGGAACTTATTGGAAATAATCCAAACCCAAATCATCAATCAAGGGAGAATTAATTGAAGATATAAATTGATTGAAGTTGCAGAAAATTCAAACACGACACTCACATTCGAAGATCAAGATTCGACAACGACGTACAAGGGGGAAATTGTTAGTGTGTACTCTGTGTGTCCGCCTATGTGTGAATAAGCTAGATAGAGCGTGTGTTGAATATTGTATAGATGAGAGTTAAATTCGAACACATGAGATTTGGAGCGCAGGAGTGGTCCGTACAGATGAGACTCATCCGCATGGACAAGACTCATCCACATGGATGAGTCATGCCTATAAATAGGTTCATGTGTTAGAATTTGTTAAATTTTGGACTTTAGAGGGGAAATGCTGGAGAGATTGCATGATGCTCTCTCCAGCTTGTAAATGATGTATACTCTTTCGGTATGAAATGGAACATTCTACTTATAACTATTATGACGAAATTTCTATAGAATTAGTTCTACCATATCCAAACTTCTATCTAAACCCGTCCGATTCGGAACTTTCAAATATTCCCATCTGAGCCTAAGATATAGCAATTACTGAATAGAGAACATTGTTTCGGTAATTAACCTTGTATTACTGACAATAGCTATGGATTAGCGGACATTTTACGTGTGAGCATACCTGGATTACGCTATTAAGTGAGGTTTCACTACCTGATGTGAGCGGAGGGTGCATGATTTTTAATATATTTTAAGCACTTTTTACTCGTTTATCAGGCTTTAAATTTATAAAACACGATACAACACTATCACTATCTACAACACACTAGGGAAGTACACCTATCGTTGTCGTAGTATAGGGACGGTAAGATATCGAGGTCGTCCAAGGACATAAGAGCTTTTAACACCGGAATATCGTCAATGTCTAATCTACCCAAATTTTGAGAAAATAATGTTAGTAAAGTAAATAAAGAAACTAAAATAGAAAAAGAGAAAAATAGACAAGATAGAATCACTTGGTTCCGACTCATCTTTTATGTATCCTTTGATGATTTCCGCACTTTGGGTTTTTAAGAGATCATCTATGTTATAGTGGCATGTCCCTCTTTTGAAGGCAACGCTACCCTCGGCCATATTGGTCTGAGTCAGCAAGAACTTTACCCAAACCACCCTCCTAACCCCCTTCCCGCAGTTCACGCGCTTTATATAGACCGTAAAGACACGAATGAGTGAATCAACAAAATATGAAGAGATGATAGAATAAAATTCACTTTCAATATAAAAAAACTAGTTATTAAAATCATTAATACATACCCAATTAAAAAGTTAACCAAAGCTTGGAAATCAAAAGTAATACATAAAAGACTTGTCTTCACCAAGTGATGTAAGAGATTAGCCAAACATGGCCATTGTTTGACAAAAACTCTTACGATTAATCTTGGATCCCGAGACTATTACACACTATAAAGATGTATGATGGATGAATGTGGTGGAAGATGATGGTATTATGGTGATGGAGTGGTGGCAGGTGTGAGGGAAGTGGTTTGCCAAGGAATAAATTGTAATTGAACCAATCACTCCTATTTATAGTTGGAAACAGTCAGTTTACACAGTCCCCGTGCCCCATTCTTCGCTATCTTCATTTACTGAGTTATGTATGTCCGTATGCTCACACGGCCCCGTGTGTCAATGGCATGGCCCCGTTGCCCTTGTACTTGATGTATTATCCAAGATTTGCATATATGGGAGTTGACCATGGCCCATGTCTATAGGACACAGCCCCGTGTCTCTGTCCGCTTATGTTTGCCATTTTCTTCATGAACCTGGAGTGGGGCACGACCCCGTACTTGTCGGTGTGAAGTGTCAACTTCTCTTCTTTTGTATTTAACTTGGTTTTTGCCGTCAATTTGTTCCTTTTGTACATTTAAGCTCTTTTAATCGTGTAAATAAAAAGTATACAAAGAAACATACTTTTTCCATACTAAAAGGGTTGATTTTGTACCTCGTTTGATATAATTTATATGTTGCATTTGGTGCATATCACCACCCCATTTTCAAACTATTTTACTATTTTACAAAGGGTGAATGGCAAGTTTACGTACATACATACTTGCATATGAGAATGTGATCCAATGTAAATTATCTGAGTTGCACTAACACATGGAAAGTGCCCACAAACACAAGTGATTAACTATAGGCCTGTGGATATGGGAATAGTACTATTGGTTTGACAAACCCAAATTGAGATGGCATAGATGCTATGGGTACTACTCTAATTGCACATATCCATGCATATACTATGAACGCGCTATGTAGTGTTAGACATAGCTACTTGGGACGGGAAAGTGCTGAGGTGGCGGATGTGGGCCACGACACTAGTGACAGTCAAGGTTTCACTTGTGGGCTTGGTATAATTACATTATATGTGCTAAAATTGATATGTGTATGCACTAATTTGATACAAACAAACCTTTTGAAACTCACTAACTATTTGTAGTTGACCTTTTAAAACTTTAACATGCTTTTCAAGTAATTTGAGACTTGTGTGATACATGCGGTTGCTGTTTCAAGATTTGCTTTACAGATGAATACATGTATAGAAGCAAGCCACTTAGAAGATTAACGTGGTTCGGGGGAACATGTCGTAGTAACATACATGTAGTATCTAATCAACAATGTAATGTAAAATACAGTTGAATGACAATAGAGTATCTTTATAACAATGTGCTTGTACAAGAGGTGTCTGTTGCATCCCGTGTGCGTTTCTGCTGCGAGTCGGGGTGTGATAAACTGTTCCTCAGGTTCAATATGTTCAAAAATCTGTTGTATGTGTTCAAGCACCTCCAGTTGCTCCTGCTCCTACACCCGCAGATGCCAAACAACAAGGCTTTGTTGACTGTAATAGATTACAAGAGGACTTAACTGATGAAAACTTTGCTTTTTCGGCAAAAGAAAATGATGAGCATGAAAAATTTTGTTTTATGGCACTTGAATGTATCTCAGATGAAGGTGATCAATAAAAGGAAAAAAATGTTGTTGAAAACTCTGTTGGTACAAATGTAGAGAGCCTAGAGCAAAGAACTGTTTGTGGAGAGGGTCATGCAGAAATAATTGAAAAAGATCATCCCAAAAGTTCCACTAACTATCCTCATGATAGTGTATAAGACAATGCTACCATGGTATCACCTCATATTCTTAAAGAATTAGGTTTAGACCAATGCATCTTTGCATTTGCAAACATTAAAGAGGTTAATGAAAACCTTTGGGAAAAGGTCCAAATTAGTGAATTTGTACATGAAAAACTAAAAAGAGATTTTAAAACCAGACTAACTGAAAAGGACAAAGAAAATCAGTAGTTTAAAACATGAAGAATTAAACACCAAGGACCTGCTCCGAAGTATGATAGAAAAATACAAGAGTTGCAAAAAGGAGCTTTAGTCGACCCAAATCAATTGTGAAAAATGGGTAGAATCATGTGTTATATTTTAGACGCTTCTCAACAAACAAACAAAGAGCAATATAAAATCTGGAATTGGATACAAAGAATCTGAAGACAAAAATTCCAAAGAAAATGAACAAATTGACTCTCAATTGGTTAAAGGAGAAATATGAATTTAAACCTACTTGGTCTGATGAATGTGAATGCTTGAAAACTTCAAACAAGTTGATTTCACAAACCCTGATGGGCTCAAACCACCAAAGATAAAAGTCATTCATGTTACCCAGTCTCAAATAGATGCTCAATCATCTATTTCAGAAAAGAGAGAGAAGAGTAACAAGAAAGACAAGACCACAAATCTATATTGTGACTTCTATGACAAAACAAATCATATAGCAAAAGATTGTTTTCACTTAAAAGCATATGATATAAACAGAGGAAATAACATTTGTGAGTCAAAATCTGAGTAAATCATCTATGGCAAAATAACCATGTGACTCCAAAGCGCTTATATCTTAAACCCTATGACATAAAAAGAAATTGGGTCAATGATAGGACATCTGTTGATCAAGGAGTTGAATTTCACAAAAGAAAAATACAATAAACTCAAAATAAATTTGAGCATGTCAAAACAACTGTCATAAAAATTTGAACCAACACCCTGTTCATAGGGAAGTTCAAGTTACAAATGCTCCACCATCAAACATGTATCCAAGAGGGTATGGGCAACCAACTTATCATAGAACACTTTATAGGTCTGATGAGTAGGTCAAAATGCCCCAAAAGCCAAGATCAAACATATACCCTCATGGATATAGCCAACTCATTGAGAAAAGTCGACCATCAGTTGTTACAAGTTCTGACATTCAAGCATTTGCAAAACGTCAACAACAATTGATGGAAATGGTTCTGAAATTGACGATTACAAAAATCATTCTCAAAAAGTTGACTCTATGAAGGAAAAGAACAAAAGTGAAACTGATAAAGCTTTGGTCTTTGTTCTAAACTGACCCATAACTGTTGTGTAGGGTGCATTTATTGGCATTTCAAAATTGCCAATAATGGATAACACCTTGCAAAAGGAAATAAACCACAAAAAATCCAAAATTCAAAGGTTTTCAACTCTTTCAATGAAAAAATTAATATGTTGTTTTGAAAATTCAAAAATTTATTTTTCTAATCATTATAATATTGTTAAAATCACCAAAAACAAAAAAAAATCCATTTAAAAGAATAAACCACTGTTTTAGTGGTTCAAAGTTTGTTTGACCAAATTGATAACCACTGTTTTCAAAAGCAACCAAGGATTTCTCTCTAAAACACTATTTTTAACCCAACAGTGGTTTCAAACATCTGTTGACCACAATCAACAGATGTACCAAACACTTTGTTATATCCTAACATCTGCTGATAGCAAGCAGAGTTTTCAAAGTATAAAACAGACCTTATCCAAACAGACATTTCATTACTTCATCAAAGGGTTTTTTCAATTGGGACCAACGTCTAATAAGTAGAGCTTTGATAAATAGAGTTTTGCTTTGCACAAACAGAGACTTGCTACGTCACTCAAAAAGTAACCATTAGCCATGCCATCACCACTATTACATAAACCCTATAAAAACCCCCAATTGCGGAGGTTTTTACTTTACCGTGATTAGAATTACCAGATTCATCGCATACAATAAAAAATATTATCCGCTCAAAAGATTTTCTAAAAGAGTTTTCATCATCACTCTCAATCTAAAAGGATCATCCATTCAAAGGATTTTCTTAAAAGATTTTATCATAATCATGGCTCTCAACATGAAAACACCACACAACTACCTTTCATATTTCGTCAAAACTGAAATCAACACAAAATTCAACAATTGACGTTCTCTATACATCAAAATATCACACAATTCTCACTACTGATGCACTCATATATCTGGACACTCTTCAAGAGTTCTAGGAAATTCAGATTTCTTACATCGAGATAAAAAGCCCTTTACAATCATATCAAAGATCATAGGAGTATGTCAAGATTACATCAGGGTTGAAATCTACAACATTTGCCCAAAATGATGAGACAGGTACATAATCATTCTCAATAAAAAGAACTTCAAAATGAATTCATTTATAGGGGGTATGATGCTCAAATGGTGGGAGAAACAATTTTTAAACCAAATTTCCCATTTGATACGAAAATTTTCTTTCATACCCAACTCATATGTCTTTCTACAAAAACCACATCTTTCAAAGAAATACCACTAAAATTACAATACTTGGGGAATGCTGTTTTAACAAATGCAAATTACAAGCTATCCAAAACTCTGTTTTAAACATGGTTGCAAATGTAGAAGCCAAAGAGAGTGGTAAAGACAAAGCTTTTCTCATGAAACCAAGGCTTTTAAGCTATCTTTTAAAAAGGATTTTGGAACAAAACATTTTTTAATAGGGTGAACCCCTGCAATTTAAAAGTCTTTCAAATGAAACATTCACACGAATGATTAAAGGTCAAGAAAGTGCAAGTGAACAAAATGTTTTAGAAACCCAAGCAAACAGATGTTACAACATCTGTTGCTGAACCCACTGCTCTAGATGCCCACAGTGATCAACCTACCACTCTGGTACCCACATCAGAATTTCCACAACAACCATCTCCACCCCCAGCACCAAATCCAAAAGAAAAACCAAAGGTCACTCTAGAAGTGGAGATGCCAGAGGAACTTACTACAACACAAGGGCAACAAACATCTGTTGTTACTTCCTCACAGCGGATGCAAACATCTCCACCCAGCCAGACTTCTCCCATATTGTCACAAAAGGATAGTGTTGTAAGCACAAGGGAACCAAATCAAGAGGGAGATGATTCATTTGAACATTTCTTCTCAAGCCCCTCTCCTAGGGCTGCTTCTGTTTACACTCCACCATCCATAAAAACAAAAATATTCACTATAAAACCATTGATTGATTCAATTGACCAAAGTGTCCTGGATAGACCCAATTCCTCCTAACTACCTAAAACTGGGAGTATGCCACATAAAGTGATCGGGCCATGTCATGTCATCGCTAGCCCATAAGAAGAGGAGGGTACACCCCCTTTGTGTCATAACTGATACTTGGTGGTTTTTCAAGTGAGGCAGCTACTACAATTGTAGAGACAACAGTCTCACAGTTGGATGATAGTTAAATAGCTAAGATCTTCTTGAAACAACTGTTTAGTCTACAATAGTGCACTCTATAGCAGTTGGAAGCCCCAGTACCAAGAACAAGGGGCGCTTGGTTCAAAACTAAGTATAACCACCTCAGGTGGGAACTCGAATGATCCTATTAACTTAGGTGTTTCGTTAAGATATCAAGAATTGACGAAAAGTGTATCCAAGATAAGTCTTCTATTGATGAAATCAAAGACACGTTGAAGACATTGGTTCAAAATTCTAGAACTCCACCAACCAATGTAGAAATTGCAAAAGAAATTTAGACTCATGCAAGCATGTATCTACAACTTCAAAAGCAATCTCCTGATGCAATGAATAACATGCACATGGAGCTTATTAGAAATATGGTGGATGCTAGGTACAATGATACTCAGGTAGAGATTAAGGCCATCAAAGAACATCTTCTTCAAACCACCGGTACTACACACGTTCTCCCTAAGTACACACACGATGATACTAAAAAGGGGAGAATGAAAGCATGAGAAAGCTCCCTCCTCTAGTCAAGAAAGCTCAAAAGAGACCTGACATGACGTGTGTCGAGTGTGGGTATACTTTTTAGTATATGTTAAGCACTTTTACTCGTTTATCAAGCTTTAAATTTATAAAACATGATATAACACAATCACTCTCTACAACACGCTAGGGCAAGTGCATCCATCGTTGGCGCAGTACAGTGATGGTAAGATACCGAGGTCGTCCAAGGACACAAAAGCTTTTAATACTGGAATATCGTTAATGTCTAATCTAACCAAATTTTAAGAGAAGAAGTTTTTTTAGTAATGAAAAATAAAGAAAGAAACTAAAATAATAAAAGAAACAAATAGATAAGATAGAATCACTTGGTTACGACTCACCTTTTACGTATCCTTTGATGATTTTTGCACTTTGTGTTTTTAAGAGATTATCTTAGTTATAGTGGCATGTCCCTCTTTTGGGGGCAACGCTAACCTCGACCATATTGGTCTGAGTCAGCATGTAACAACCCTAAAAAGAGGACCCATAATAATTTACAATCAAGACCCCGAACACGTACGACGAAAACCAGCACGAAAAAAGGAACACGATGCCCTTTTGCTACAGAAGACACGTAGCCCACGTGACATACTTACATGGTGACTCATGCCACCTATGCCCTAGACCACCCATTAGCGACACGTGAAGGTGAACCAAGAAACTGGTCGCGTGAAGCGACGCATTTGAATTTCAGCTATATAATGAACGAGAATTTCACATTTTAAACCATTCATTTTTTCTTTTTCTCTCGACTTACTTTCATAATACCCGAAGCCAATCACAGGTAAGATACTCAGTCCGATCGACATGAAACCAAATCAACGGATTTTAAAGTGCTGCCTAATAAGGCTATCCTTTATCATCTACTTTGAGGTTTTGATCTCATTATTTTCGTTAAAGTTTGAGTTGGGTTAATAAACTAATAAGAGTTGCGTTGTGTGTTTTATTAGGAACCCGGAATTAGACCAGAAGGCTATTACCGAAAACCCTAACTTTGCAATGTGAGTCATTCTCTTTTATCAAATGCTTTAAAAACCCTAAATGCTTTCCATTTGTTACTTATATTTATAGTGATTAAGTTATTGTATTATGAAATTACTACCGGTATGTGGGTTTTGTATACACAACTAGTCCAGCGTTGGTATTAGACAAAGAGTTAGCCAATAGTAATATGACCACAGTCACTTAATTTGGTGTGTGACAAATACTGATTTGAGTAATTGAAAGAAATAAACAAATGTAAAAACCCTTATGTTGTAATTATAAAAATGTGTCTTTTTATACAAACTGAATGAACTCACCAGTATTTTTCACTAATCAAATGTTTTTAAACCGCGTTTCAGGTGATTTACCTGTGAAGAGAAGGAAAAGTGCTATGAGGCACTCAAGCCTAAATGAGTGGCTATGTAACCTGAATAAAACATCTTTTTGTAAATTAAGGGTTTATACCTATGAAAAATCCTTTATGTAAATATGGATTTCATCCACAGTTTATAAAATGAAAACTAAGGTGTTTTGAAAACTCTGATATTTTTCCTAACACCCGGTCCTATTGAAATTCCACTGCGATAATTTTAATAAACACTGGTACCACTTGTATTTGCTCCGGCTCCTGCCCAGGGTAGGGTCGGGGGTTGTGACAGAAGGTGATATTAGAGCAATTGGTTTAAGCTAATTAAGAATTGTGAAAATACTTAAAATTAGTAGTCTGGAAGTAAATGAAATAACTTCTGTAATCACTTTGATATTAACCAAATATATATATATGATTTTCGGAGTTTGTTGTTTTTATTGTTTTTGGCTAACAGTGTGAGTGATAGAGAGTTGTTAGAAGCTTTCTAGAACATATCTGTTAACAATTCAGATATGGATACTACTCAAAATCAAGCAAGTACACAAGCCAGATATGAAGCTGATTAAGATGAACCTATGATATGCCAAGCTCAGTCATTAGAAAAAGCACCCCCTAAAAAGAGGAGATTGGATTGGAAAGTAAAAAGGGACAAAAGAAAGAAAAATAAACCAATAGCAACAAAAGCAAGACCAGCTGGAGAGCCAATCGGAAAACCAGTCAAAGGTGAAAGCTCAAACCCGACACCTATGCCACTATCATGGGAAGAATTAGACCAATGCCTGGCCAATTGGGAAATATTCAGGCCAATAACTATGAAATCAACCTTAATATGCCACCCTACTCACCAATACTAATGAACCTAGAACCCATGAATCCTGAACCAATAATGCGACAACAGCCACTCCAAACCCAATTGAAGAATGGTGGACCAATGACTGGCATTTCAAAATCTAATGCATAATCCTTTCTGTTTTACCCAAACTACCAATGTGAACCCCTAACATATTCCCCAATGAGCCCCGGGAATGTGGCAGAACTTCGCCACTATGGAGAAGAACTAATGGGCATAGGAAATTGGATCCGAACCATGGGAGAAAATATTGTCTGGAAATACGACGAGAGAGTTTGAAGCCAAATCTAACTCTATACTATATATGTATAATGTATTTTTCTGTGTTTTTTTGTACAGTATAAAAAAACTAAATTTTATATATATATATATATATATATATATATATATATATGGAGAGGATCATGAGAAAACTACATATAAATGAAAAACTAAAAAACTAACTAAAAAAAGCCTAAAAACATACCAATTTTTTTTTACATTTTTTAATAAAAAATCGCTACTTTTATGTATAAAAAACTTTTTTTCAAAAAAAAAAAACTTGTGTTGTACATGTGCATTATATGTATGTGCTGCACATGTGCATTATATGATTAGATTTAGCTTTTTTAGTTTAGTTTAGCTTTTAGTGTTAGGTTTTTAAGGGTTTAGGATTAGTATTAGGTTTTTGGGTGTGGGGGGAGGGAGGGGGTTAGGTTTTTGGGGGTGCGGGTGGGGGGTTTAGGTTTTTTGGCGGGTTTATGTTTAGGGTTTAGTTTTAGTGTTTTTTTACAAAATGGGGGTGTGGGCTTTAGGTTTTTTTAGGGGGGGGTGGGGGTGGGTTAGGCGGTTTAGGCTTTTCATATTAATGTACATGTGCAGTAAAACTTTTTTAAAGTTTTTTTATGTATCATATATAGCGAATTTTATTAAAAAATTCAAAATTTTTTTGATACATTTTTGTTGGGCTTATATTAATAAAGGTTTACACATTAGAGCTACATTTGGGCTTAAGGGGGTTTTGGGCTTCCTAGTGCCTTGTGGGCCTAGGGTTGTAACTGTTGGGCTTAGTGAGTAGTATAAATATATGTCTTAGGTCAAGGTTTAGGGGTTAGAGAGTTGTAACTGGAAAACTTATATCAGAAACTTTCTAGTGTATGCAAGTTGTTTTTAATTCAAGAGATTGTTCTTCTTCCTAATCATTATTTCCGCTACTAATTAGGTTTGTGATACCTATTAGATCCAATTTCGGGACTTACAGTTGGTATCAGAGCCTGCTTATCACAGATTGAGGAGCTGATCGGAAGTGGAGTTGCTGCTGTTCATCCGGATTACTGTTCAGAATCGAACAATTGCTGTGCTTGTTCGGAATTGCTACTGTTCCGAAAAACCCGAAGAAGATTTGAAGATTTCAGATCTGCTACTGTTACGGATTCCGAAGAACTCGAAGAAGCTTCAAGGATTTCGGATTTGTTACTGTTGAAGATCCCGAAGAACACGAAGGAGATCATCCATCTCTGATTGATCCTGGACTACTGTTCAATCCGGATTGCTACCATTCCGGATCCGAGACACTGTTGGTGGTTATCAGTTGCTTGGAATTCGGCTTTCTGTTGCTTGGAATTCAGAATATTGTTGCTTAGGATTCGGACCACTGTTGCATTCGGATAAGGATTAGATTCCGGACTAATTTCATTGCGGATCCAGTCTCATTCCGGATTATTCCTGATTCTGGATTCATTTCGGACTAGTTTTAATTCCGGATTCTCTTTCATTCCAGATTTCTTATTTTGGATACACACTGCCTTCCGGATCATCATTTCGGATTTTTCAATTTCGGATTATCCATCTCAGATCAACATCATTCCGGATGAACCATCTCGGATTCATCCATCTTGGATTCATCCATCTCGGATTTGTCGATCTCGGATTTGACCATTGCGGACTGATTTCGGATATGCCCATCTCAAAGTTGACTATTCCGGACTGATCCCTGTTCATATATAAAATTTGAAATTAACTGAATTTAAATTTACTTGGTAATTTTAATAAAGTTAACCATGATGAACAACTACATGACAGCTCAGGATTTAACCAATGCCACTTTGGCTGCACTACAATCACAGACTCTGGCCCTCCATCAAGAATTGGATCAAGTGATTGGCACTTCATCTAAAGTGCCCTGTCTGTTGTATAGAGATGAGTATTATGAATGGAAGTTTAGATTCGAGCAATATTGCAAAGCCAAAGAGCCTGGAGTGTGGAGGTGTATTATGAATGGTCCGCGAACGATTGTTTACAGTACTGATCAAGATCCAGATACAAGGATTCCAAAGCCCAGTCACTTGTGGACTCCAGAAGATGTTAAAATCATTGAGGAAGATGAAAAGGCCTTAGCTGTACTGACAATGGCACTTGGACCCGACATTTCAATTACGGTCAGAAATTGCAAGACCGCTAAAGAAGTATGAAGTGAATTGCAAAATCTCTATGAGGGAAATGCGGACATGAAGGCCAGCAGAGTAAATCAGCTGAATCGACAATTCAGCTCATTTAATCACATTTACGGGGAAACCATTGAGAACCAGATTCAGAGATATGTAAAGCTCGTTTCTCGGATGATATCAGGTGAGATTACTCTTACCAATAGTGGTATGAACAGACAGCTGTTAAGTTCATTACCGAAGAGTTGGGATGCTGATGCTAGAATGATCAAGAAGAGGAAGAATCTGAATGATGTCACTCTCGAAGAAATGATAACTACTATTAAATCGTGTGAGATCGATAATAAGCAGAGAGACATCAATCATCAGAGTAGTTTGATGGCCGCCGATATTACAGGGCAAAATGCAACATTGATGTCGCAAATCTGGTCTATAGCACTCTGCAAGGAAATCTCAAATACCGGGTCGCTCAAACGTGGTTTACAGTCCTCTTGCCACGCCACAGAAGACTTAGTACGTCTATGTTCTTCAGTCTCAGACTCCTACTATGATTTCTGCTGCCCTAAGTTCAGACACAATACCATGCTCAGTATCCTAACATGGTTTTCAGTCTTGCCATTCCTCAAGCAGTTCAACAAGGCGGCATTCCTCAATCTGCTGCTCCAGCACTGGCACCTGCTCAAGCTGTGTCCAATTCTGCTTTTCTCACTAAGGAAAATGAAGAGAAATTGGCTATAGCTGCTTCAATAGTCAACAGCTTGAACGCCTTTTTAGCAGGTGATCTGACTTCCCCATCCATTCTTCCAACTGAAGTAGATCAAATAATGGAGGAGGATCTGGACGAGATTGATGTGTCCTGGAATCTTGCAATGGCTACCTTTCGTGTCAACACGTTTAAAAGAAGTATGGGCGGCAACCATTGTCAAATCTGAAGACTGGTCTTACAAAGGATAAACTCAGGTGCTACAGATGTCACGAGCCAGGACATTTTGCCAGGGAGTGCAAGAAGCTGCCATCTGGATATGTGTCATCCAGAGTGGTAGATATACAGAGCAGCAACAGACAGCTGGTGCCAGTCTCTCCATCAAAGTCTACTATGAGTCCCTCAAGCAGCTCGGGCAGGAAATCAACGGTGTTGGTGGCACAACAGCACGAAGGATTCAACTAGGCAGATGCTGCAGCTCAGATGGAGACTTTGAATCTTTCTAAGAACAACAACCACTGCATGATGGCGCAGACAACCGAGACACCAGATCTTTCGGAAATGGTAAATCGAATTATCTATTCTGATAGTTGTCGTTTTAAATTATCACAAATGCGCGCCCATAATTCAACTCTTGTAGCTGAACACCAGCAAGCTGCATCACAGAACATCGCCCTTAAACATAAGAACAAGCTTCTTATGGAAAAGGTCGAAGCTCAAAAACAAGATATAACTCAGCTAAAGCTAGACTTAAACCAACAGCAATGTTGGGTATACGACTATAAGCTAAAATTAGCTGAAAAGGATGTAGAACTTCAAGCAGCCTTAGCCAAGCTAAATTCCTTGACATGGAAGTTTCACGAAAATGAAATAAACATTAAAAAATTTGAAACTTCCAGCAAGCTGGTCAAGGACTTGTGTGATCTATAGCTCAATTACCCGAAAAATTTCACAAAAGGTCTTGGGTACAATAGGGCTCCTCCACCATATAATCATAACTATACAAGAATGCCTGAATCTGAGGCTGATCTAGAAAATGCAGAAAATATGATGTATGGTAAACCTTCAGATTATCTTTCTAAACCATGGAAGACCTATTACCCAAAGTTCTCTAAACCAACTGAATTCAAGAGGGATGATGTTTTCGTTACTTCCACACCACTTTCACATGAATCTGGTGACCATCCATCTTGTAGTACAGATGATTTACAGAAAGTGATACCTGAGACAGAGGCAGCAACATCCTCCACAAAATCTAAAGGAGAAAATTCTTTTGAAACTGACTTAGTGAACAATACTAACGTTTCTACCTCATGTGCAAAAGAAATATTAGTTGAGGACATTACAGATGGTGATCAAGAGGAATGTCTGAATGCAAATTCAGACAATTCGGCTGCTGATTATGAATTTTATAAACCTGCTTTTGACATTTTGAATTAATTTCTTGCTGAACAATTTAAATTCTCAGACAGTGTTGGTTGTGTTGATAACACATACAGTTTTAATTCTTGTTTTTCATCGAATGCTGATATTTTGAATGCTACTAATAACTGTGATAACTCTTGTGATGAAAACATGAATTTTGCTACAAGTACAACATCGGCAAATGATTCGGTTTCATCAGTTCCTACTGAAGAGACCGAAAGTTCTTCTCTAGAGATTCCGTCTGTTGATGCTAATCCCAGGGTTGACTGTGAGAAATTTAACCAACCAACCGACCCTGTGAAAATTGACGTTTGCATAATTCTAGAAGATTCGGGTGACTCAGCTTCTTCAAACCAAGAACAAGGGATTGATTCTGAAATGACAGATGATGAGCATTCTATTGCTGCTGATTCAGATGCAAATCTTGAAAGTGACTCTGAATTGGATTCTCAAACTTTTCAAAATTTAGGGATTCCACCTACTTGTAATGTTTCAAGCTCATCTTCTGAAAGTTCAGAAAAGGATGTCCCTGCTGAGCCACCCGTGTCCTTTGCAGAATCTGCCACACAAAGTGATTTGAAAAATAGAAATAAGAAACGGAGAACACGCCAATCCAGAAAGAAGAAACCAAACAGGCGTCTCCGACAAATGCATAGGCAACTGCTGAGTCACTTCTTCACTCTGAGAAATTAACTCAGTAGTCCCAAACTAATATGTTAAGCAAACAGCTGAACAAAAATCAATTAAAATTCCGCCTAAGTCTACACATTCCAAATTGTCTAATTCAAATCATAAAACTAACAAGTGTGCTAATGGTTGTGCGTAGGCAATACCCAAGATCAACACCGTGCATCAGCCGTCAGTACCCGCAAGCAAAAAACTGACAGACAAATTACCTAGAATTTCCCAAGCTGAACGGACTGTTTTCTTCCAGAAAAGGCAAACCTGTTTCAACTGTGGATTTCCCGGGCATATTGCGCGAAATTGTCAAAAGGCTTTTACACCGTTTGAAACATTATACTCAAAATATCAAAAGGCTATGCCTAATCGCCTACTCCAGGTTCGATTTGCTATGGCTAAGTCCTCTGATCAAGACTGGAACATGGCCAAGAAACAAACTCACAAATCTACAAGACCTTCAGGTTTCCTGAATCCTTCTAGCACTCCAAGGACTGTGCAGATGTCTGATTCGTTAACCTGGAGGCCTAAGATCTTGACCAAGATTCAGTCTTCTGCCCCTATATCAAACAAATCAAAAGCATCATCAACCTCATCCTCAACTAATTTAATTTTCCATGAGGTTACTTATGTTGATGCAAATGGCATGCCCAGATCTTCAATGGCCTGGGTTGCAACCTCTAACTAAAACCTGTTGAAATGTGCAGGAACAGCTCTGGCGAACTCTTGTCACACTCTGGTATATTGACAGTGGCTGTTCCAGGCACATGACTGGGGACAACTCGCAGTTGAATGACATTCAGTTTTTTGATGGCGGGTTTGTCTCCTCCGTAGGTGGTGAGATCAGGAAGATCACTATGAGAGGAACAATATGCAATGGAGCCCTCAGCTTTAAGAATGTGAACTACGTACCAGAATTGAAGCACAGTCTTTTGAGTGTGTCACAGCTCTGTGACAATCATTTAGATGTTCTCTTTACCAAGAAAGGGTGTTATGTACTGAAACCAGGTCTTATTATTCCGGATTATTGGATTCTTCTTAAAGCGACATGAAAAGGAAAAGCATATGTCATTGACATGAAAAGGCTCCCTCTGACAAGCTCACTTGCTTATTCTCGTCGACAACTGAGCATTATGCAATGTTATGGCATAGTAGACTAGGACACATCAACTTGAAGAACTTAAATCGACTTGCAAAAGGTGGTTTAGTCAGAGATCTACCAGTTCACAATTTTATGCAGGTTGAAAAGTGTGATTCATGTGCACGTGGGAAACAACATCGACAGCCGCACAAATCTAAAACCGCCCTTTCCACGTCTCAAGTCTTAAAATTGCTACATATGGATCTCTTTTGTCCGACAGAACTTCTAAGCATTGGCGGGAAGGCATACTGTCTGTTCATTATTGATGAATACTCACGATTCACCTAGGTTTTCTTTCTAACACATAAAAGTGAAACCGCTGAGTTAGTTAAACAGTTCCTCACGCTTATAGAGAACCAGACAGACACCACCGTGAAGGCTATTCGTTGTGATAATGGAACAGAGTTTAAGAATGTTACCTTAAATTCTTTCTGCTCCTCCAAGGGTATTGACCAACAGTTCAGTGCAGCCAGAACTCCACAACAAAATGGGGTTGTAGAACGAAGAAATCGAACGCTGATTGAAGCTGCACGTACTATGCTGGTTGAATCCGAGCTACCTCTCATTTTCTAGGCAGAAGCAATCAATACCGCCTGTTATATTCAGAATCATGCCCTGACCAATAAACGACACATGAAAACTCCGTACAAAGAGGTTGAAGGTCGCAAACCTTCGGTCAAGCATTTCCGTAAGTTCGGATGCCCTTGTGTTCTCCTGATCATGGATGCTAAAAGGAAATTTGAATCACGCGGAGATCCATGCATTTTTGTTGGATATTCCCAAAATACTTCATATTGTGTCTATAATAAGAT
Source organism: Scalesia atractyloides (assembly GCA_947069175.1). Lineage (NCBI taxonomy): Eukaryota > Viridiplantae > Streptophyta > Magnoliopsida > Asterales > Asteraceae > Scalesia > Scalesia atractyloides. Next base: position 49,146,841 of record CAMTDV010000002.1, on the reverse strand, counting down.
CAAGAAAATGGTAGTTGAAACCTACAATGTGGGTGGCTGGAGGAAAATCCCAAGGATACACGCATTGATCCTGACTGGCTGTATGATTATTCCACCTTGTTCAACCATGTTGATGTTCCTTCTAGTGTGTCTGCAGGTACAAGCCAAATTTCTGAACTTCCAACGATGCCCATCTCACCTGAAGACGATGCCGATGCTGGACAACTGCATGAGACGTTAAAGAAGCTGAGTGTGGATCCACCTGGATTTAATGAGGCTATCTATACTCCTTCACCAGTACCGCAACATCCAGAAACTGCATCTGATCAGACTCCTCTGGATGATTCCCTTAAAGTTGAGGCTTCAAACACAGAGCCTCCTACGACAAATGAAGAGTCTGCTCCTCCTGATGTCTTGGGTTCATCTCTGTTTCCTGAGCCTACACCGCCAGACTGTTCTGCTGATTCATCAGTCAATACTTCTACTGGTGCAATTAATGAGGGGGAGTCATCTGGAGTTGCTTCAGCGAGTGTTACCAACTTGCAAACGGATCTTCTTGTTCCTGCTACGCCAATACCGCAGCGTCTACAGCGTGATCATCTAATTGAAAATATTATTGGTCCTGTTACTGCTGCTGTTCGAACCCCCAGTCAATCAGGGATATCAATACTTGTCTTTACTCTTGCTTTATCTACAAATTGAACCTAAAAGTATTGATGTCGCTTTGCAGGAACCAGGCTGGGTGGATGCTATGCATGAAGAACTCAATCAATTTGAGAAGCTTGTGTGACAAATGGCAAAATAACCGGTGAAATCGTACAATTTAATCACTGATTTCATATTATAATCTCATGCATAGTTATCGTAATTTAATTGCAAAACTGAGTCGTACGTAATTAGGGCAAGTCCACCTGATCATAACACATACTGGTTTCCGTTACGATGAGAAACAGACCAAAACAATGCTCTAAAAGTGTTGGTAGAAAGTGCTGGACGCCCTAATTGCGGTGACACTAACTATGTCGGAAAACCCGCTAAAACGGATCAGGACAAGAAATAATGGCATGTTAATGCCATACCTGAGTCCATATACAAATGAAAGCACATATTTGGGATCAACCATTACAATAATACATAACTTTCCGGTACAACGCCTAAATTGCAAAATTGTCCGTTTCGACCAAAAAGGCGACAAATGTCGATTTGTCCGCAAGACTAATTCGGAGAATTCCGAATGTGAGAATGAGAATAAAACAATGTTAAAATCCTAAAATATGTGAGAATAGCAAGAATGCACTAAACACATCATTTCCGGTCATTCATCAAACAATGCACAATTCGACCGGAAAGCGGCCGATTGTCGAAACGACGAATATTTTAGTGGCCGATAGCCTCATCCGGGCGCCTAGCAAACTAGTTAAGCCTCATTTGGAACTCGGAATCCATTCAACTAACATGAGGTCACGGAAACACAACTTTCGAAAAAGTTCGACGGCGGAATATAATAGTGCCGATATCGATTGAGCGAAAGACATTTCGGCCATCCTAGCTCATCGTATATTCGTCTAGCGAACTAGTTATACATATTTTTAGATCGGAAGTGCACTAAGTAGACACCATAACAATTGTGGTGGTCGAAAACAAAAGCTTCCGGTACTAAATAATTAAGTTCGTTTATTAGCGAATATTGCGTCGATGAACGATCTAACGACATTTCCGTCATCCGAAACTTATATTAGGGGATCAAGTGGATTAATTGGCATATAATAACACTCTAAACCCTAGTTATTTGCTAATGATACAAGATCAACCCCTAATCACCATACTTAAATTAATTACCTAAATATCTAAAAAACACATGTTATAATAAATATTTACACTTAACCCCCCCCATGTGGGCCCCACCCACTTGTTTTTGTTGAAAATCAAAGCCTAAGAAGTATGGTGTTTAGGTGTTGATGGACATGATAAATGATGGAAATATATGTGAAATCATAAACTAAATCTCATCATTCCTTCTTCATAAGTTGCAACATTTTCCCTTGTTCTTTCCCCCTACCCCACGGCTCCACCACCTCCACTTTAAGCCACCATTAAGCCACCACAAACCACCACTTTTCATATACTTTGAAGCTTAATCAAGACCCTCAAGGAAGCTTGCATGGATGGAGCTATTAGGGCCTTCTAAGGAGCTTACTTTTCTTCTAAATCTTCAAGGAACTTGTGCATCCATTGGGAGCTAATCTCCTCCATAATCTAACTTATTTTTATGCTTAGATTATTAGTGTACAAGTTGATCATCTTGAAAATCAAGAAAGATAAGTTAAAAAACCTAAAACACAACATAATAATAACACTAAATATTGTTTATTTTGTGTTGATTATATGTTTATATGATTGTTAGATTGTATATTGAAGTTGTTTATGTTGATATTATGATATAAAGTGAGATGATCTTGTGTGATTTAGTGTAAAAATAAAGATTTAACATGATAAGGTTTAAATCTAAAAAAGATCATCACCTACATCATCCATGTAAAATACTACAACTTAAAGATAATTTTTATACATATGAATAATTTTTATGAGAAGTAAACATTTTTATTTAAGTTGTAATCACCTTAAAAATGTGTAGTAATCAAGGGGTTAAGTGCATAAACTTGTTTAAACAACATGCTAAAGTATTGTTTTGAAAAGGTTAATAAATATTAAAAACCCCATTGATTTACTAGGATTTTTAAACCATAAAAAGTCATGGATGATGATATTTTTATTATGTAAAATAAATATTAGATGATTTGTTGATGATGATTATGAGCTTAAACATGCTTTAAATACGTTTTTAAAACGTGGAAAACGTCATTGTTTAGGGGAAACTATGGCGAAATTTTCTAAAAATTTAATCGCGATTAAGACATGATTAGTGGGGTGATTAGTGGGACTAAACGCGATTAGTAACCTAAATCGTCATTAAGTAGATTCTAATGACAAGGGTATCCCTAAATAACCAAGTGTTTAAACAAAGTTATAAATATATATTTATAAGTAAAAATAAATGCTTTTACAAATATATATTCTACTTGGAAAGTAATACAAGTATTTATATACATATTTGTTAGCAATAAAATTGTATGTGTACATATATGTATTGTACGTGTATGTATTAGAAACTTAGGATATTCACAATAAAAATACCAATCTTATACTAAATACAAACACTTTATCAATACACCAAGTATTGGTAACATAATAAATATATTATCACAATGCGTCGAAACAATAAATCGGACAATCAAAGCAATGCGAAAATAGGCGGACATTCAAGATGTCATCGTCGCGTCGACGACCAACGGGTGAATCGCCGGCACGAAAGGTCATCATGAAAATGGGCGATTCTCGACGAAAATTAACGTATAACGAATGACGCCGACGACGAGTGTAAATATATATTTAGATGTTCAGCATATATATATACATATGTTATCGAAATGAAAAATCCGGAAAGTTAAGTATATAAAAAAGTTAGAAAAATTTTAAGTAAATACTTATAAGAAAAAAGGGCTTATATAAATATATATTTGGGCTAGGCCCAAATTGTAAAAGTTATATGCTAGGCCCAAATTCCATAATATTTATGGATGGGGCCCAAAAACTAATAAAAGCCCAAAAACATATAAAAATATGGGCTAGACCCAAAGATATAAATTACATGGGCTAGGCCCAAGGATACTAATACATGGGCTAGGCCCAATGACAAGAAAACATGAGCTAGGCCCAAAGTCATAAAATTTCATGGGCTAGGCCCGGTGACAAGAAAACATGGGCTAGGCCCAAAGTCATAAAATTTCATGGGTTAAGCCCGGTGACAAGAAAACATGGGCTAGGCCCAAAGACATAAAATTACATGGGCTAGGCCCAGTGACAAGAAAACATGGGCTAGACCCAGAGACATAAAATTACATGGGCTAGGCCCGGTGACAAGAAAACATGGGCTAGGCCCAAGGACAGAAATGACATGGGCTTAGCCCAATGACAAGAAAACATGGGCTAGGCCCAATGATATGTGAAGGGCAAGGCCCAGTTCACACATGGTTTGAAAACAATATAAATATATATAAATATATATATAATATATATAATATATATATATATATATATATAAAAATATATATAACAATATTAATCGAACCAATAAACTACCAACACTATGATAACATTGTAAGTTGTTCAATCATAACAAAAAAATACATAACAAGAATTCAAGATGAACAACGAGTACAAGGTCCGTTGAGACCTAGGTGTCTAATAAATCCAATACGCAGACACCGATCGATAAATAGTACGACTAAACGGAACAAAAACCTGTGAGTTCATGTCCCTCCTCTCACTTATTTTAAGTTTTGTTTTAAACTATCGAGGGGAAATACATGTCATGTCAAAACAGTATGTTAGCTATGAGTTAGCAGATAACAGATCACTGTGCATAAGTAGGAAAGAACAGTAGTAACTATTAATCACTTAGTGACCAAGGTGCAAAAGAGGTAGATCTATTGAGTTTGAGACCCGCTCCACTCCTGGTTGGTATAACCATTGGAGTGCTTTTGTGATCCCAACATGTCAAAGAAGTCTCAGTTTGGTTACTTACTTATGGCACAAGTATGTCAGGGTGGTCACGACTCTCTGATAGATCCTTAATTAACTCATTGATGCTAATAACATACTTGGATTTCAATACAGGTTTTCAAGGATGACATTTTTATTCGAAAACATTAAACTACATGAACTCGCCAACTTTATGTTGACTTTTTAAAATTACATGTGTTTCAGGACGCAGGACTTGAGCTGGTGATGGGATCCGGGTATGGGATTTTCAAGACAATGATGTACTACCTTTTGGAGGGTTTGCCTTTTATATCCCAACCTCGTTTAGGTATATGGAGGTCTAAGCCTCAGCCTAAATTTGTGATAAAAACAATATCTTATTTTGGAACACGTGTTTTAAACTATGTTTGTAACGGTAATTTGATACTGATAACAATATGGTTTCACTTTTGAAGGATGTAAATGTATAACGAAACTTAGTAATGGCATGACATCATTGTTGTTAATACTGATTTACTAAATTGGATGCAATGATACCTAATAGTCACACACTTGCGCTTCCGCTACGACCAGGGTGTGACAGCTTGGTGTTTGGCAATTGGTGAAGCTTCCTCAAGGAAAACGTGCTCTTGGAACTCGCTAGGTTTTTTGCAACAAACAGGATGACATTGGAGTCATTATTCGGAATAAAGCTCGATTGGTGGTTCAGGGTTTTCGTCAGATTGAAGGATTAGACTACGATGAGGTCTACGCACGGTCGCTCGTTTGGAGGCTATTCTCATTTTGCATATTCATCTTACATGGAATTCACTGTCTATCAAATGGATGTCAAGACTGCGTTTCTCTACGGCACGGTGAAAGAGGAAATATATGTGGCACAACCACCGGGTTTTACTGATCCTGACAAGCCAGACTATGCATACAAATTGGACAAAGCTTTGTATGGGTTGCATCATTCGCCTCGCGCCTGGTACGCAACTCTAACAGATCATTTGCTTGCTCATGAATATACTAGGGGAACCATTGATCAAACTTTGTTCATCAAACGTGTTGACAAGGACATTATTTTTATTCAAATTTACGTTGATGATATCATTTTTGGTTCTACAAATGATGGTTTGTGTCGAGAATTTGAAGAGATCATGAAGAAGAAATTTGGGATGAGCTCACTGGGGAGATGGCTATGTTTTTAGGACTTCAAGTTCGTCAGAACCAGTAAGGAATCTTGATTCATCAAGGAAAATATGTTCATGACGTTCTTGTGAAATTCAAGCTTACAGACTCAAAGCCCACGGCTTCACCTATTGTAGAACGGCCTTTGCTAAATGAAGACACTGAAGGAACGCCTGTTAATTCAACCATGTACCGATCAATGATTGGTTCTCTCATGTATCTCATTGCAAGTCGGCCGGATATCATGTTTGTCGTCTGCCAGTGTGCTAATTATCAAGCTACTCCTAAACTCTCTCATTTACATGTTGTTAAAAGAACTTTTAGGTACCTAAAATGGGCACCATCACTGGGCCTCTGATATCCTAAAAATTCTGAATTTGAATTGTATGCTTTCTCTGATAATAATCTTGGAGGTACAGATAGGGATATGCGCTCAACTTCAGCTTGATGTCAATTCTTGGGAGACCTCTTAATCTTGTGGCAATGCAAGAAGTAGTAGACGGTCTCGCTCTCTACTGCGGAAGCAGAATATGTCGTAGCATCTGCTTGCTGCTCCCAGGTTTTATGGATGCAACACCAGCTTGCGGATTACGGTTTGACTTATCTAAACACAACAATTGATAATGATGCCGCTATTCAAATCGTAAAAAACCATGTTTTTCACTCCAAAACCAAGCACATAAATATTAAAGTTCACTTTATCCGTGATTGCTATGAAAAGGGTCTCCTTAAACTTGAGCAAATTCACACCGATGCAAACATGGCGGATTTGTTCACAAAACCCATTAGCAACGCGCGTTTTCAAGTGCTTGTGGATCTTCTCAAAATGATTCGGTTTTCTAATTAAGCATCCTCTGTCCTTTTCGTTTCCTTTATTTTCTTTCATTTATTTTTGTTTGCTTCGTAAATTTTTTCATATATATGCACAAATTTAGGAGGAGAAATATTAAAAAAAAGAAAAAGAAAAATGTTTGTTTTAAAACAGCTTTTGCAATGATTGGGAAATGAAATACTTTTTCGTGATAAAGTGTCTGACTAACACATGTAAGGTGTTGAAGCGGGAAAAGACTTGGATCAAAGGTGATATGCGATAGGTCTAAATCTCAACCGGATAGTGTAGCCAAATGATATAAACATAAACAACTATGTATTCAGTGGGTCACATACTATATGCATATGATTTCATGGTCTTAAATCCTTTGTTGATAGATAGCCAACGTCTGAGGTTTCGGGTCTTTATGTTGTTGAGGCATCCGGGGATATCTTGGCTGCCCTTCTGTTGCATCCAGATTATATGCAACCTAGCACAGTCAGGATATCTTTTAAAAGAGCCAAAATAAGGGCCAAACCTGAAAGAACGGAAATTTTTCATGAGAATATTCCATAAGTTCCTAAGTACCACATAAGGTATTTGCCTAACCCTTGTTAGATACTATTGGTCACTCTGCTGTACGAAAGTACTGACATGTTCACCAATAGCCTGACGTTGTAAAAGATAAAGGATGACCTCTGTATACTCACCTGCTACGATGAATTGTTGTGCTTACCTTGATCGCAGGGGTATGTCATGGTGTGGAACACACGGGTATCATAGTATAATACTACCTTAAGCGTATCATGAAGCTAGAACTGGAAGGTTGAGTTTTAGATTTAGATGGACAAGTATATTGGCAATCGCTTAGACTAGTCTTACCTAACCCATACTGAAAAGTGCTCCTTAGTTGACCTTTGAAACGATTTGATCCCTTAGCAAGGTTGTGTTTATGTTTGTGTTTGTGCTAAAATGTCTTATTTTTGTAGTTGGTAAAAGGTGGTTGGATGCTTGGTTAGTCAAACTGCTGATTTTTTGTTAGATGGTTTCTGTCAAGGGATATTGGACTGGTCTGCTGAGTTTCAAAGTTGGGCCAATCCAGTAGAATTTATGAAAGTCTTTAAAACTGAAAATTTAGGCTTCACAAGTTACTATTCCAAATTGGGTTTTCAACCACTTTCCGGATAGGCCCACTTAGCTGTTACTGTTCCAAATTGGGCCTGAAAAAAGCCCAATCCGGGTCCTTTGGAATTCGGATTCCGGATTGTGTTGGGTCCAAAAGATGTAAGGCCCAAGCCCATTCCGGAAAGTACTTAAGTGAATCAGAGATGTCATTTCAGATTATTCACAAATTTCCGAAACCTCTGATCTTCTCTAATTTTCTCTCTGATTTCTCATTGTTCATTTCGGATTTGTATCTCGAATTTCATCCGAATTAGGTAAGTTATGCCTTAATCTCATAAAATCCGGATGATATCTTCATGTTCCATTCATTTCGGACAACATTTCGGATTGGCCTTCAAAGGAACTTGTATTTCGTATCTCATTCTGGATTGATATTCAAACCGAGTTGATGAACTCGGATTTCATCTCGGATAATATTCATCCGGATTGATGATTTATCTGAGATACTGTTGATTTATTTGCTAATCCGGATTGATGATTCATCCAAAATACTATTGACCCCTTTGCTAATCCGGATTGATGAAAGGTTCATCCAGATTACTATTGACCTGTTAGTGAATCTGGATTCTAGGGTTTGAACCTTTAAACTCTTTTGAGCCTTTTCAAATGATTGACCCCTTTAAACTGATTTGAACCTTTTAATACTTGAACCTTTGAACACTGTTTGAACCATCCAATTCGTGTTGACCTTTTATCCTAATAAACTCTGTCAGCTTCTGTTAGTTGCGTTAAAATTGATTTAACCTGGTTATTGTTTTGACAGAAATGGTAGAAGAGGCCTTTGATATAGTTATGTTGTTAGAGGAGCAGTTCCATAATCAGGCAGGATACCTATCGGATCCACCAGCTGAATTTTATCAAGAGTTCCAATCGATGATAGCAGGTTTGAACACGTGCAAGATTGCTTATGCACTTCGTGCTAATCCAGTTATATACAGAGACCCAGCACTCGTTTTGGAAGAGAGCTCGATTCCACCAGAGAGGAGCTGATGGGAGACCGTATATTAGTTCTCAGATATAGGGGAAGGAGATCTTAGTAAATGAAGCCTGCGTTCGAGAGGTTTTACAGATTGCTGATGCTACAAGTGACCCGACTGTGTACGCGAAAGAGAAAGTGTTGCCGATACTTGCAGAGATGAGTTATGAAGGGTCATATCCGCGGTTACTCAAGAAGATGTTTCCTGCCTACTGGATATTATTGGTACATATGTTTATGCAGTGCATTTCAGAGAACAAGGGAGGCCTAGATCAACCGAATCAATCCCAGACTTCTACGATCATGGCTCTCATTGTGGACTGGAAGTATAACTTCTCAGGTTATATTTTTGAAAACATGAAGAAGATTTTAGAGCAGTCTAAAAGAGGATGTTTCTGTTATATCCACGTTTCGTTCAGCTGATTTTGGATGCTCGATATCCTGACTTGCCAAAGATGCTTCGGATGCGAATTTGCTAAATATGAAGCCTATGGGACCAACTATCTTTAGCACAATGAAGAAAAATCGTTCGACGTCGAAGACTATATTTGTTGGTCATTTTTAGTTAAAGAAGTTTGAAAAGTTTGCTGAGGTAATCAGACAGGATGTCCCAGCTCCTACACCGGTCAATGCTATTGTTGCTGAAGAGCATGACGTGCCTGCCAAAGAGAAAGAGGTCGAGATTGAAGATCTGGTTACAGACAAGGATACTGACATGGAACAAGCTTTCTTAGATGAACTTACTAAGTTTAATGCCAATCTAACTCCAGTCTTGCCAGAGCTGTCTTCGGAGAACTTAAAAGCCCTAATTGCTCATCTGAAAGAAATTCAAGAACGACAGGGTGATCCTCCTCTGGTAACCCCCTCTGCTAAGGTTCCGGTAGATGTGGTTGAAGATGATGAAGAGGATGAAGAGGACGAAGTACCTTTGATCAAGAGACGGCGAACAGAGCCTGTTGTTCAACCAAGTCAGCTAGAAGCTCATGTTGTTATCATTGCTGAAGAGTCTACACTTGTGACATCTGCTCTTGCTTTATCTTTCGTTACTGTATCTATGACAGACGCTCTGATGGTTAATCCTCCTATTTCATCTGAACCAGCAACTGCTCACATTGCTACGCATTCCACAGTTGTTTCTATTCCGGCAGACTCGGTATTACAAATGATAGATTTTGGCAGAAGTTCAATGGGTGCTAAGGGGTCTGGCACAGGTGGAAGTGGTATAGGTGGTGCTGAGGATGATGCTACGGAATACTTGCGGAGATCTGAGAAGCATACGTTCGAGTTTGGTGGTTTGGACACTGATGATGAAGATGTAGAAGTTGATGTTGTGGATTTGAAGAAGCGAGTTGTTGTGTTAGAGCAGGAGGTTATACTTAAGGATGCTCAGATCACATCGTTGCAGACACACTTAGACGTGAGAGATTAAACGATAGATCAACTGCAAGGAGACGTCACTATGCTGATGACTATGGTGTTTGATTTGAAAGCTAAATTGGAGAACAAGTTTGGGAGGGAATTCTCTGACCCTACTGATGATCCGATTAACATAGAACACAGATATAGAGCAGCTGAGCAGCGAGCGGTAGAGGATAGTGAAGCAGACAGGTTAGCAGCAGAACAGTTAGCTTCTGAACGACAAGCTGGGTTGGATGAATATCTGCGTGCTCCGAGAAATAAATATACTGCAAGTCAGAAGCGTCCAACGACCCAATAGAAGAAACAGATGGTGCTGATGAAAAACGTTGATGTCAATCTGCTTGATGAGAATTTTCAATTGAAAGATCCTTCAAACCAGTCGGAACGGTGTGTCATGGAGCTTGGCTCAAGCTACCACAACAAGGTTGGAAATAACTCGAAGGTGTTGAGCTGGATGTACGACCATGTCAAGAAAATGTGGATCATTGTTAGATAGGACGGGACTCGGGAGCATTATTCTAAGGAGTCTCAGTTTGAAACGTGGATGAAGATTGCTCTGACTGATTTATTACGAGATCCGTACTCTGACGATGATACAACTGAACGAGGTCCAGGCTGGAGATTATTCAAGAAATTGGAACAAGAAGTGAAAAATGGATTCAAGACGATGAAAACAGCTGAACCATACTTGCGAGCTACGAAAGGAGTACGTGATACGAGAACAGGGAGAAGGTTTAAGTCGGTGATGTGGCCCCCAATGGATAAGGAACTGGTTATACATGTCGCTCCAACCTTTCCACGAGGAATTTTGAAGAACTTTAATTTCTGGTTGTATGATCCCAAGGTTGGTAGTGTGGCTATTGTGACGAAGGAGAAGGCGTTTAGGGTGAACAATGTGGTTGATTTGGTAAGCTTTCACGATGAAGATCTGCAGGTTCTTGCTCCTCACCAGATCTGAACAGCAGAGTTATATGAAGTATGTGCAAAAGATTGGACAGCTGCTGTGGCTGGTATTATTGCTGGAAGATTAGGAGTGGACGCGCAACCTAAAGTTCAGAAGACCTAATGTTGTAAACCTAGGGGGAGATTGTTGGGCTTATATTAATAAAGATTTACACATTAGAGCTATATTTGGGCTTTAAGGGGGTTTTGGGCTTCCTAGTGCCTTGTGGGCCTAGGGTTGTAACTGTTGGGCTTAGTGAGTAGTATAAATATATGTCTTAGGCCAAGGTTTAGGGGTTAGAGAGTTGTAACTGGAAAACTTGTATCACACTTTTCTAGTGTATGCAAGTTGTTTTTAATTCAAGAGATTGTTCTTCTTCCTAATCATTATTTCCGCTACTAATTAGGTTTGTGATACCTGTTAGATCCGATTTCGGGACTTACAGTTTTTTAGGCCTTTTTAGTTAGTTTTTTGGTTTTCTTATTTAAACTAGTTTTCTCATGATCCATCCCATATATATATATATATATAATATACGCGGTAGTGTTTATAAGATATATGAAGCATAATATATAAAAAGAGTAAAAGTCGCAATAATCAACGATTTAGCAATAGGCTCTGATTAATTGTGTTTATGATATTTTGATTATATTATATATTTTGTGATATTAATATTTGAAATACGTTTACAATACAGATGTCGAATGAAGTTAATCAATCTATCTAGAACAATCATGAAAACTCTTTGGACAAAACTGCCATAGAAAATATAGTAGCTCAAGGAATAGCTGATGCAACACCCATCGAAGCTGTTAGAAACCCTGTGCCTATAGAAATCAATAATGCTGTGACTAGCAAGCGTAATCGTAGTAACGATTTTAGCCACTGTGTCAATGGGGATAATGATATTATTATCAAAGCTCCACTTCCTAAGAAAATGAAGGTGATAACTTCTGGATGTACTTACAAAGATTTTCAAGCTTGTAAGCGCACTGAATTCGAAGGTAGTGAAGGAGCCATTGCTGCTCTACGAAGGTTGGAAAAGACTGAACCTGTCCTTAGGATCAGTAAATCTGCCAAAGAAGATAAGGTGATGATGCTTCTAATGTCTTGAGAGATGAGGCATTAGAATGGTGGAATACGATTCTTCAGGCTAAAGGAAGTGACGTGGCCTATGCCATGAACCAGATGGAATTTAAGGAAATGATAGAAAGGAAATTCTCTCCCCCTCATGAAAAGGAACAGATGGCTAATAAGTTCCCAAATCATAGAATGGTTGATGTGATTGTCGTGAGTTTATGACAAAATTTTTTGAATATGCAAGAATGGTACTAACTCTGTCTCCGCCAAAACCTATTGTTGGTGCATAATGTCTATTGCCTACGTCTAGGATATGTTGATTTTATATATAGGGCTTAGAATGTCAGTTTATAAATGTTATTGTTTGATTTATTAGTTTTGTAGCTGACTCGTACGAGTCACACACACTCTACAACACGCTCTCCTGTGCGAGTCATGTCGACCTATAAATAGAGGAGTGTTGTGTCAGAGCTAGAGGGTGTTAGTCCAGTTGGTGTGGCGAAGCCCTGCTGAATTGTTTACTTGCGTTGTAATTTTTCCCGTCAATCAATATATTCAAAGCAGTTAAACAGTAGATCTCACTTGTTGGTTTGTCAACCTCACTAACAATGAATTCCGCCTCTATTAGTTGAGTTAGATCAGTCCGGTTGGTCGTTTGGAGGAGAGCCGACCCCCCTCACAAGTAGTATCAGAGCCTTGAGATTTGATCTGCTGACAAACGTCAAGTTTCTGCAGGCTACCAACTGTTTTAGATTCAGATTCACTATTGTAGCTTTACACTTCTACACTTTCCCTACCTGATCTCGGAATTGGATGAATTTACGGACAAAATGGACTAGGATTCTAGGATATCACGTTAAAATCAATCCTTAACAATTTCAGATCTAAAATCGAACTTAATCATGACAAAATTGGTAAAATTCATCCGTTTGGAGACTTAAGTTGCTTCGTACGGGTAGAGAGACCACTCGCACGAACGACTGTCCGTACGATCTAAGTCATTCGTACGAACGAGAAAACAGAAGTTCTTAAAAATTTACATGTTAAATGTTAAGAAATTAAAATATGATACAACTCATCGAACGAGCAACACTTTCATTGTACAATACTTGTTTCTTGAGATAGCTTTCTTCTCTGTTTGAATCATCTTGTCTGCACGAATTTCTGAGTCGTACAAACTAATCTTGGTCGCACGAACTATTTTTGTTATCCGCACGAAGAAATTTTTCATACCAATCAGTTTTTTCGGGAAGTGTGTTTTAAATCTTTGTAGTAAAATGGCAAAAGAATTTTATAACGCATTTGCTACATCAGCGGTTGCGACTACTGTAGCACAAAACATGAAACTCGAGAACGAAATATGTACGATGACAAAACCGCCAAAGTTGATGAACCTCGAAGACTTTGATAGTTTGAGCGAACGTTTCATGAATTGGGTTCAGGCGAATCATTTTACCTGTTGGTTTGCTATCGAAGAAAAGTATCAATCTCCTGTTGGAGAAAATGGTCACGAAAAGACATTGGGTCAACTTTCAGATTTTGAAAGAGAAAAGTTTATTAATGAGAAGAAAATGATGAACATTCTACAACAATCCATCAAGGAAGACATACTTGCATTGTTACAACATGATGGTGATGCACAATCATTATGGAACGCTCTTCGATTAAAATTCCAGGGAAGTGCCCAGTTGCGTAAAGGGAAGAGGGCGTTGTTGAGTAAAGAATTTGACATCTTTACTTTGATCAAAGGAGAAACGGTAAAACAACTGATTGAAAGATACTTGTCATCTGGTGGTGCGAAGGAAGCGAATGGGAATCATCAAGACGAATGAAGAACTAGTTGATAAACTCGCCGATTCCTTACCACAAGGAGAATGGTTTACCTATTTGACCATTTTGAAGAATGGAACTGAATATGGTAATCTCTCATTACCACGATTCATTGAGAGATTGGAGGGACATGAGCTTGAGATGTAGAAAATGGCGAAGAACAAAAACGCCCAAGTACAACAGGACGTTAATCTTTATTTCAAGAATAGCTCTGCCGCTCAGATACAATCTCCAAAGATCCAGACTGCCTTCAGCGCTTACAGTACACCAAGCACACCGTCAAATCAAAACAATGTTTTACAATCATTTGCTACGGTTAATCCGAACACGTCTCAAAGCCCACAGTCGTCACATGGTGCGAGAAATCCCCAGATCAACCAGACCAGTCAATGAAATCCTGCTCAAAGGGTACTAAAGTGCAATATCGCTGTTGATTTCAGAATGTACAAAACTTTGATGAGAAAAACACCAAGCAACATATGTCACTTTTAACATCGGTTCTCGAATCTTATGACAGTCTTGTAGCAGGAAAGATTGGAAATTATGAAATGATCAGAGAGGACTATGATCAGATTGATCTGGTAGAAATGGAGTTAATCGACATCAAATGGTGTATGGCATCGATTGTTAAACGCGCACAACGCTTCATGGAAATTACTGGGAAAGAGAACTTGCGTGGATTGGATTGAAAACTTGGATTCGGCAAGTCTAAATTTACTTGTTTCAAGTGTTGGGAGAAGGGACATTTTAAACGTGAATGTCCAAACAGAGAAGTTTAGGGTAATCCGAACCCATTTGCTGACGACTACTACAAGAGAGCTATCTACCACCGTTCTCAACCAAGAACTAGAATGGTGCCAAACGAAGACAAACAGCAGCTTGAAGCTATGCTAGCCAGCATTGTATCGGAAAATGAGAGTTTACGGATCCGAATGGCTGAATATGAAGAGGAACGACTCAAGAGCGACAGACGGATGAATTTATTTGAGAAGATACTAACTAAGAAGCTGGGAATTAATATTGCTGCTGAGATAGATGAAATAGAAAGAGCTGAAGCAAGAGAGCGGGCCGCTGAACGTGAACGCCTTGAAAAGGAATTATCAAATGCGCAAGGTAAAGGCAAAGCTAAAGTGGATGAGGATCCTGTGAATGTCACAACTGAGCCAGAAGCTGAATCTGCGCCAGTTATTACAGATTGTGGTGTATTCAGTCTCAAAGAAGTTTGTTTTGGTAGGAAAGCCAAAGGATGTGGATATCAATACTTCCAATCTTTCAGCAAGACATTATGAGTGGCTATAGAAGAGGAAGTTAGAAAGAGAGATTGATGCAGCAGTTGATGAGTTTGATGAGGATGCTGAAAAGGAGAATGAAGATTTAGATGCTTTTGATGATTTATTTTCTGATAGGTCAGATCATGATAGTGACGATGGTGATGATAATGTAGGAGGAATGGGTGTTCGTGTAACATAATCTATTTTAAATGAAGATATTGATTATTTTTCTTACTTGGATGACTCTGCGAATCAGGTAGGTGAAGATAGAGATCAGGGAAGATTAGAAGGATCTAAAGGTGCTCAGCAGACAGGAATCCTCACGGTAACTGATACATCTACCGTTCATGTCGTGCAAAAACCGAATATTTTTTATCTTGAGCATGATGTTGAAGAGGGAGAATATGTCCATAGCTATACTAAGGAAGAGATTGCTAAAATGTTAGGCGTGGACGAAGAAAATTTTGAGTTTGATTTTGAAGACGAGCTGAATGATATTAGTTCTTTCGAGCCAAGTGATTATGTCTTTGAGCACGTTGAAGATGCGAATGATTATGATAGAGTTGTCGTGGAGGATGATTCCGATGACGATGTTACTAATCTTGCCAATCAGGGTACAGATGACTCCCCAACTTTTAGTGAGTTGTTTGCAGCTGAAAATGCTGATGTTCTGAAATGTAAAGTTGAAGAAGCTACTAAACAGGGTACGATTCCTCAACAGATGACTAGAGCTGAAATTGCAGAAATGAGGAAAAAGTGGTTCAAAGTTTCACCAGTGGAGCGAAAATTCAAGCGTCCCTTAGCGTTCTTTACGCATGATGCAGATATTTCTCTAGGGATATAATTAGCTGGGGATGGATCAAGGAACTTAATGTTTACGCTATCAAGAGGGAGTTTGGAATCCAGTATTTCAGATATTTGAGCGACATCAAATCCTTGCCGTATTGGGATATCAAAGAGCTTGTGCAAACGAAGATGATAAATCTGAAGATGAAATTTCACGACCAACGGCTATGGAAGTTGATCAAGCTTGAAGCTACGCATGGATTTATACACTGGAAACCTCATTTCCCAAAGCGTATTATGAAGATCGATCTGATTATACGCTCGTCGTGAAGAGGCCAAAGTTAATAAAGAATATGCCTATGATTCAGATGGAGCAAGACTTCCACAAAATCTTCAAATGGTGGCACTATGATTCTAACACGGGAGAAGCTGTGATATGTGTGCACCCTGATGATGACTCGTGGAAGATAACAGAGGAGCTTACCGAAGCCGTCATAGCACACAAACGTATATATGGACTGTGGCGTGGCATTCAAGTACTAGACCCGATGTGGCTAGTCAATTGTTCGAAGAGCGATATAGATTGTTTGTTCTACAGCAAAATCAGCTACGAAGAGAAAGACAAAGAACAAGCATTCCAGTTTCTGAAGATTGTTAATGTCTGTTTCGCCAACGATATACATTGTGGATCGACATGGAACACTTCATGGAGGAAACTGGAGGAGACATAGCAAAGAAAGAAATATAAGAAGGAAGAGAGGATTGCAGAGCCAGCTCGTATAGCATCATTGATAAGTTTTCGGTTTGGCAATATAGTTAACCGACCTCCTCCAACAGATCAAACGCCTATAACTTTTGAAGAGCGTCGCAAGCCACCGAAGCATTTCTTTGGTCAATAAACGTCAGATCTTATGAAGATTTTTGAAGACTATCCAAGACTGCGACAACATCCAAGGGGGAGTTTGTTGATACATAATGTTTATTGCCTACGTCTAGGATATGTTTATTTTGTATATAGGGCTTAGAATGTCAGTTTATAAATGTTAATATTTGATTTATTAGGTTTGTAGCTGACTCGTACGAGTGAAATACATGACTTGTACAAGTGACTCTTTGTCACTCGTACGAGGCAGTCGCTCGCACGAGTCACACACTCTGCAACACACTCTCCTGTGCGAGTCATGTCGACCTATAAATAGAGGAGTGTTGTGTCGGAGCTAGAGGGTGTTAGTCAGTTGGTGTGGTGAAGCCCTGTTGAATTGCTTACTTGCGTTGTACTTTTTCACGTCAATCAATATATTCAACGTAGTTAAACAGTAGATCTCACTTGTTGGTTTATCAACCTCACTAACAATGAATTCCGCCTCTGTTAGTTGAGTTAGATCAGTCTGGTTGCTCATCAGAGGAGAGCCGATCCCCCCTCACACCTATACTAATTTCTTGTTATGTTTGATCATTAATTAGTGAAATTCGTGATATAGTCAAGGCAGCTAGACTTTAGACTATTGAGGAAACAGTTGGCTGGCCAATACTTTAACAGATGGATTGATCCGCATGAGAGGAGAAAACAAGAAGAAGGAATTAGCTTAGAAGATTACCCAAATATTTCGCTCAGGTAGTACCTACAGTAGAAGAGGAATTGGGCAGTTATCTTCAATACGTTTTTGTAAATTCTATAAAAGGAAGCATTCAGGAAGATGTGCTAAGTACTACAACTTTTGCAAAACTCCTAGACATAAAGAAGAAAAATGTAAAAGAAAAACTAAATCCAGAGTTTGTTTCAATTGCGGAGAAGCAGTCCATATCAGTCCAGATTGCCTGAAATTGACGAAAACACCTGACAACAAGGCAATAGTAGCCGATAGAGCTAAGAATAATGCACAAGCTTTTGTACTTACTGTGCAAGAAGCAACAATAATTCCCGACATGATCGTTGGTACATTTCTTGTCCATGACATCTATGCTAAAGTATTATTTGACTCTGGTGCAAACCAATGCTTTATAAATACTGCATTCTGTCAAGCACTTAATCAATCGTTAAATGAGCTTAGTCAAGCTTATACGGTAGAAACGACAGAAGGAAACTCAACCAATATACGTGAAGTACTTCAAGAAGGGAAGATAGAATTATTAGGACATAAGTTCATGGCAACCTGCTACTAATGAATCTAGCTAGATTTGATGTAGTATTAGAAATGGATTGGTTAGTGTCCAATCATGCTCAAGTCCTATGTGATCAAAATATTGTTGAGATTCGTATGCCAACAAGAGAAATGATCATGGTTCAAGAAGACAAGCTAACTAAGTCGACAAAATTCATCTATGTGATGAAAGATGCAAGTTACTCACGGATTCAAGGAACTGACAGAAATTCCGGTAGTATCGGAATACCCTTATGTTTTCCCAGAAGATCTAACTGGACTGCCACCTGACTGAGAAGTAGAGTTCAGAATTCATCTGATACCTGGAACTACACCAATTGCTAAAGCAGCTTATCGATTAGCACCGACGGAGATGCTAGAACTAAAGAAGCAATTAGATGAATTTCTAGAAAAAGGTTTCATACAACCAAGCTCATCCCCTTGGAGAGCGCCTATATTGTTTGTCAAGAAGAAAAAAATGATTCGATGCGTATGTGTATTGATTATAGGGAATTGAATAAGGTCACAATCAAGAATCGATACCCATTACCAAGGATTGGCGATCTATTCGATCAACTCCAAGGAGCTCTGTATTTTTCAAAGATCGCTTTACGTTCCGGATACCATCAACTGAAGGTACAGGAAGAGGACATTCCTAAGACTACTTTCAGAACTAGGTACTGGTTATTACGAGTTTACAGTCATGCGTCTAACAAATGCTCCAGCTGCATTTATGTACATGGTGAATAGGATATGTAAATCATACCGAAAAATTTGTAATTGTCTATCATAGACGATATACTTATTTATTCCAAGAGTAAGGAAGATCATACCAAACATCTTTATTTGCTGCTAACACTGTTGAGAAAAGAGAAGCTTTATGTTAAATTCTCTAAGCGTGAATTCTAGTGGCAAGAAGTAGAATTTTTAAGACATTTAATTAATCATGAAGGAATTCATGTGGATCACACAAAGATTAAGGCAATTACCAAATGGAAAGTCCCTAAGTCATGTATAGAAGTTAGAAGTTTCCTAGGACTAGCAGGATACTATCGACGCTTTATTCAAGATTTCTCATGGACAGCCATTCCGTTAACTAAGTTAACGTGTAAATCAGTTAAGTTTGAATGGGGACCCAAGCAAGAAGAAGCTTTTACAACCTTGAAGCAAAGGTTACCGAAAACACCGATACTTGCATTACTAGAAGGAACTGAGGAATTTGTAGTCTTTTGTGATGCTTCTAAATTAGGATTAGGATCATTTTAATGTAATGTGAGAAGGTGATTGCTTACGCGTCTAGGCAATTGAAGAAGCATGAAGAAAACTATACAACTCATGACTTAGAACTAGGAGCAATAATTTTTTCCCTCAAACTTTGGAGACATTATTTGTATGGTAGTAAGTTTACCATCTTTACAGATCATAAAAGCTTAAGATATATTTTTGGGCAAAAAGAGTTAAATGTGAGGCAGAGACGATGGATGAAAATTTTAAGTGACTACGATTGTGATATCCAATATCACGAAGGTAAAGCTAATGTGGTAG
Source organism: Scalesia atractyloides (assembly GCA_947069175.1). Classification (NCBI taxonomy): domain Eukaryota; kingdom Viridiplantae; phylum Streptophyta; class Magnoliopsida; order Asterales; family Asteraceae; genus Scalesia; species Scalesia atractyloides. The sequence goes on along the minus strand of CAMTDV010000002.1, from coordinate 49,127,100 downwards.
CTCATGCTTTAATTCGTAAGTATCATGAAAAGCTGAGACGAGTATGTGCTCTCGGATTAATCTGCAAATAGATTTAATGGAACAATTGAAGAGTACCCAAGAAACAACAAGCAAGGATGATGCTGAAGGATTAGAAGGAATAATGAAGGAATTAGAAATAGGAACAGATGGAATTTGGAGATTCCATTAGAAAAGAATTTGGGTACCTATCCAACGCAACCTACGCCATAGAATTTTACAACTAGCTCATTACTCTAAGTATACGATGCATCCTGGTAGTGACAAGATGTATCAAGATTTGAGAAAGAATTTTTGGTGGATAGGAATGAAAAAGGATATAGCTAGTTATGTCTCTAAGTGTTTAACTTGTTCGCTAGTTAAAGCTGAACATCAGAAACCTTCAGGTTTAATTCAAGAATTAGAAATGCAAGTATGGAAATGGAATGTAATAACCATGGATTTCATTACCAAATTGCCCAAAACAAATAACGACACAGTCTGGGTGATTGTGAATCGACTAACCAAGTCAGCTCATTTTCTACTAATAAGGGAAACCTTTAGTATGGAAAGATTAACTAAGCTATGTATAGATGAAGTAGTTTCATTACATGGAGTCCCTTTATCCATAGTATCTAATAGAGATAGTCGTTTTACTTCCATTTTTGGAAAAGTTTCCAAAAAGCAATGGGAACACCACTAGAGTTAAGTGTAGCCTATCATCCTCAAACTGATGGACAAAGTGAGAGGACAATCCAAACATTGGAAGACAAGCTAAGAGCATGTGTAATACATTGTGGAGGAAGTTGGGATGATCACTTCCATTAATAGAATTCTCCTATAACAGTAGTTATCATACAAGCATTAATGTTGCTCCATTTGAAGCACTTTATGGACGAAAATGTTGAACTCCCATGTTGGGTAGAAATAGGTGAAAAGCAATTATGAGGTCCTGAGATTGTACAAGAAACAACTGATAAGATAATTTGAGTAAAGGAAAGGTTAAAGACAACACGAGATCGTCAAAATAGTTATGCTGATCATCGATGTAAGCCGTTGGAATTTCAAGTTGGAGACAAAGTATTGTTTAAAGATTCTCCTTGGAAAGGAATATTTCAATTTGGTAAGAAGGGAAAGTTAAGCCCAAAGTATGTTGGACCATTTAAGATTATCAAGCGAATTGGGCCAGTAGCTTATCAACTACAGTTACTAAATGAAATGGTTGGTATACATGATGTATTTCATATATGTAACCTAATGAAAAGCTTAAATTTGTTGAGAAACCTTTACAATTGAAGATAGGAAGGTTAAAAATCTCAAGCATAAGAGATTAGTTCTGGTCAAAGTAAAATGGAATTCGAAATGAGGACCATATATACTTGGGAATTAGAATCAAAGATGAAACATAAATATCCATACTTGTTTCATTGAATCTCGAGGACGAGATTTTAAACAAGGTGGGGAGGATGTAAAAACCCTAAAGAAGGACCCATACTAAGTCGGAATCAAGACCCCGAACATGAACGACGAAAACCAGCACAAAAAAGAGGAAACCCAGTTTTGGGTCTCGTCGAGCTACGCAACGGTGATAAGGAAATGCGGTGGCGTGACGTGGCACTCCATTTTGCTAGAGAAGACACGTAGCTCCACATGGCGGCCACGTGGCATGCCTACATGGTGACTCATGCCACCTATGCCCTATACCACCTCTTTGTCATGCGAAGGTGAACCAAGAAACTAGGCGCGCGAGGCAACACTCTTGAATTTTAGTTATATAACGAACGAGAATTTGACATTTCAAACTATTCATTTCTTTTCTTTCTCTCTCGACTTACTGTCCTAATACCCGAAGCCCTTGAACTCTACCCCGTAGACAGCATACTAACCCCTAATCACTGGTACGATACCCTGTCCAATCGATCTGAAACCAAATCAACAAATGTTAAGGTACTGCCTGAATAAGGCTATGCTTTGTCATCTACGTTGAGGTTTGGATCTCGTGATTATTGTTAAAGTTTGAATTGGGTTATACACTAATACGAGTTGCATTGCGTGTTTAATTAGGAACCAGGACTTAGACCAGAAGGAAAAACCCTAAATTTGCAATGTGAGTCATTCTTTTTTATCAAATGCTTTCCAATTGTTACTTATATTTACAGTGATTAAGTTTTGGTATTCTAAAATTACTGACAGTAGGTGGGATTTTTTATACACCACTAGTCCAGCATTGCTATTGGACAAAGAGTTAGCCAATAGTAATATGACCACAGTCACCTAATTGGGTGTGTGACACATAATGATTTGAGTAATTGAAAGATATAAACAAATGTAAAAACCCATAATGCTATAATTATAATAAAGTGTCTTTTTATACAAACTAAATGAACTCACTAGTATTTTTCGATGATCAAATGTTTTTAAAACACATTTCAGGTGATTTACTGTGAAGAGAAGGAAAAATGCTATGAGGCACTCAAGCCTAAATAAGTGGCTCTGTAACCTGAATAAAACATGTTTTTGTAAATTAAGGGTTTATACTTGTGAAAAATCCTTTATGTAATTATGGATTTCATCCCACAGTTTATATAGTGAAAACTACGGTGTTTTGAAAACTCTGATATTTTTCCTGACACCCGGTTTTATGAAATTCCGCTGTGGAAAATTTTAATAAACACTGGTACCACTTGTATCTTCTCACGGTCCCAACTCAGGGTAGGGTTAGGTGTTGTAACATAGCAGGGATACAGTCCCGCAAGACAGGTATATTGAAAGATAATTAAGTTAGTTATTAATGCAAAGTATGGCATGTCCCTCTTTTTGAGGCAATGCTACCCTCGGCCATATTGGTTTGAGTCAGTATGGATATAGTCCCGCAAGGCCGGTTTAAAGTTTTAATAGCAGGTTATTTTAAGGGGTTCAAGCTTTTCTCACATCTCCCGATTTGATGTTATCTGCCTCAACAGAAGTCCTTATAAACTTGAACCAAGTCCTTCCAGGATCTATACACTGAATGAGGCAAGAACTTTACTCAAACCACCCTTTTAACCCCCTTCCAGGTAGTTAACGCGCTTATATCGACCGTAAAGACACACATTAGTGAATCAACAAAACATGAATAGATGATATAATAAAGTTCAATTTCAATATAAAACACTAGTTATTAAAGTCATTAATACATACCCAATTAAAAAGTTAACCAAAGCTTGGAAATCATAAGTAATACATAAAAGACTTGTCTTCAACAAGTGATGCAAGAGATTAGCCAAGCATGGCCATTGTTTGACAAAAACTCATACGATCAATCTTGGATACCGACACTAATACACATACTCTAAAGATGGATAATGGAGGAATGTGATGGAAATCAAAAGTAATACATAAAAGACTTGTCTTCACTAAGTGATGTAAGAGATTAGCCAAGCATGGCCTTTGTTTTACAAAAACTCTTACGATTAATCTTGGATCCCGAGACTATTACACACTCTAAAGATGGATGATGGATGAATGTGGTGGAAGATGATGGTATTGTGGTGGTGGAGTGGTGGCAAGTGTGAGAGAAGTGGTTTGCCAAGGAATGTATTGTAATTGAACCAACAACCCCTATTTATAGATAGAAACAAACTCCTCACCTGGCCCCATGTCCCATTCTTCCCTGTCTTCATTTAATGAGCTAGGTCAATCCGTATGCTCACACGGTCCCGTGTGTCAGAGGTACGGCCCCGTGGCCATGTACTTGTTGTAATATTGGAGATTTGCATATCTAGGAGATAACCACGGCCCGTGTCCATGGGACATGACCCAGTGTCTCTTGTCTGCTTATGTTTGTCTTTTCTTTATGGAATCTGGAGAGTGGCACGACCCCATGCCTTGGTGGCACTGCCCCGTGCTTGTCTTTTGATTTGTTGTTTTGGGTCTTGGGGTGAAGCTTGGAGGGTCGGTATGATGAATTAACTTCTCTTCTTTTTGTATTTATGTTGGCTTTTGTCGTTAATTTGTTCCTTTTGCATATTTAAGCTCTTTTAATCCTGAAAATCAAAATTGTACAAAGAAACACATTTTTTCCAACATTAGCACATAAAAGGGTTGATTTTATTCCTTATTTGATATAATTTATATGTTGCAATTGGTGCATATCAAATACCCCCACACTTGAATCTTTGCTTGTACTCAAGCAAAACTCTTTAATATTGGTTATACAAATGGAATGGGTAGAGTAGAAGTTTTTGGGTCTTGTTTTAGAGTGTCGGGAATCCAAGTTCTTTTTATTCTTGTTTTTATTTTATTTACAATCATATTCGACATGATTTATTTTGAACTGAATATATATTTTTAGGCATAACATGCACTTTAAAATTTTATTAAGCTATATATAAGTTCACACACCTCCCAAGTGATCACTCAACACGCGGGCGACGATGTATAAGTGAAACGCTCGGTTTCGGTATGTAACTTACTCCTACCATATGATTGACAAGTAATCAAACCTCCTCCTTTATGACCTAATCTTTATAAATATCCAGAGAACTTATAAAGGGCAGGTTTTGGCTAGTGGTAGAGATTTTATTTAAAAGTGGCTAAAGGCGTAAAATGTTTGTTTTCTTTTGAAAATTATATATTTGTGACTTAGGTATAAACTAAAGACTTATAAGCAATAATTTTGCTTATTTTATTTCAAGCAACTAGAGAGAAAAACTTATTTATTTATTTGATAGAATTCACAAGATAACTAACTAAGCCACAATTTTACATATTTCACAAGAACCGAAAATTTACTAAAATAAAGGTGTAAAAATGAAAAGGTTTAGGGTGATGGGTGACTGTTGAAAAATTTGTATATTGCGGGTTTTGAAATGAAAGGTTTTAGGCTCAAAGGTGTTAAATAAGGGATTTTTGTTTTTGTTGGGGAATAAAAGAAAAACAAGGTTGAAACGAAAAAAGGTTTATAGTCCTAGCCTCAATCATTTACTTAGTTGGATTAGTCGGAAATGATTGAGAATGTGTTGTCTTGTCAAGTTCTAGATTCGTAAGAACTGTATGGGCTATAGCACAAGAAATGAAAAGTGAGCATGTAGTAAAGATATGATATTGAATGCTCGGTAAGGACCAAAACTCACAATTTGTAGGAAAAAAGGTAAAAAGTGTGAAAATAAATGTACAATCAAATTTTAAAAAGATTTTCATGCCTTTCTATAAAATTTTCTAACGTGGTTCTTTTTATCACGGCGCTATCGATTGTAAACTTGTAAAAACAAAAACTTTTAGAACTTGGTTTTCTAACTTAAAAAAATATTTTGAAAAAGATTTGGGGTGTTTTAGTAGTTATAAGTAGAGTTTTGTGTAAGTCTTGTTCTAGGACAAATGATTTAAGCCCCCCCCCCCCCCCACACTTAAATTACGCATTGTCCTCAATGTGTCCAAAATCTGTTTAATTTATTAAATGTGTAAATGTGGGTTAAAAACAACAAATTTTTAAAAATCAGATATTGGACAAGGAGGCGTGTTTGGGGGGCACACCCTGTGTAAAAACCGTAAGTAAGTGAAAAATTTTAGAAGGCAGACACGGGGGCGTGTCAGGTTTACACGGCCCCATGTAAAAACTTTTAGTATCGAAAATTTTCTAAAATATGGGCACTGGGCATGTCTAAGAGACACGTCCCCGTGTGATAGGTCCAGAGACAAAATTGTACCTAAAGAATAGAGGCATAGGGGCATGCTTACCTTACACGGCCCCATGCTGAACTTACTTTAGTGAAGATTTCTAGTCAGGGGACTTCTGTTTACGTGCATGGGGTTCTGTTTCAATGTCCTTTGGCTAGCTCCAATCCTCTTTTGAGTGTATCTTATTCCTACCAAGAGAGAACTTGAAAATAGAAGCATTAACTAAGAGCTAAACTAAATTTTAAACATGATTATTCTTTTTCAAAAGGAAGCCATACTTTTGAAATCAAAAATTTATGTTTAAGTAAACTACTTTATTATCGGATAGTCCGTGGAATGCCTCCATGGTGCGCCACATTTATGAGGGTCCTTGGCTAGACCCCAAGTTGAACTTGCTGAGGGCGTAGTCCAAGCTCGAGTCTATTGCTTTGATGTAGTTGACCGATCATCCTCCACGCATTGTCCCACTTCATATTTCATTTCCTTGTCGCGAACCCTCATGTTAACCTTCCGTTACTCATATCCACCATGGCCCATATGGTGGTAAGGAATGGTCTTCGAGCGGGATATCGGTGTCTTCTTCCATACCAAGGATTTCAAAGTCGTCCATGAAAACAAATTCCCCAACCTTAACCAAAAGATTTTCTACGTCACCTTGAGTGTATTTTAGTAAACTATCTGCAAGTCGGATGCTCATCCTTGTAGGATGTGGCTTCCCTGGTCTGATTCGTTTGAATATGGAAGTGAGCATTAGATTAATCATGGCCCCTAGCTCGGCAAGCGCATTGCTTATTGGCGATCCTCCAATGGAGCAAGGAATGGTGCAACTTCCGGGATCAATCTTCTTTTGGGGGAGTTTGTTGAGGAGTGTTGCTGTGCATTCTTCACTAAGGTTGACTTATTGAATTGACTCAATCTTCCTTTTGTGAGTGAGGAAGTCTCTCATGAATTTGGAGTACTTTGGCATTTGTGTGGACTTCAACAAAAGGAAGGTTGATTTGAAGTTGTTTTAGTAGGTTTACGAATTTGGGAAATTGCTCGTCGGTCTTTTGGTGAAGTAAACGGCCTGGGAAAGGTACCGGTGGTGGTTTGGTTGGTTTGGTGTTTTGGAGTTGAGTATTTTCTTGGTTATTGGTTAAGGGTGTGTTTGTGGGTTGGTTAGCTTGTGGAGAGTTTTGATGTAAAGTAGTTTCATTATCAGGCCCTACTCTTCGGTTTCTTAAAATAATGACGTTTACTTGGGCTTTTGGGTTTGGTTCAGTGTTACTAAGCAAGCACTTATGGTCTTTCGGAAAATTTTGGGCAAGTTGGCTTACTTCTTTTTAAATGTTTTGTATACTATCTCGTTGGTTCCTAGTTTTGGCATTGATTTGTAGGAGCCTCTTCGAATACCATTTGTCGGATTCAGAGAAAAGATGAGTGATGAGGTCCTCAAGTCTTTGTATTCCTCCTTGTTGTTGTGGGTAACCTTGTTGCTCGTTTCGAGGTTGTTGTTCAAAGTTGGGCAGTTGATTTTGATTTTGTTAGTTGATACCTCCTGATTCTCTCTAATTCAAATTTGGATGATTTTGTCATTCGGGGTTGTAGGAGTTGCTTGGGGCTCCCGGTGGTCACAGACGGTTATTGAGGTAGTTCACCACTTCAGTTTGGTTTTCCACATGTTTCATACAACTAAAGTTTTCATGTGGTCCGCCACACCCTTCACAAGCCATATCCAAAAGTTGTTTTAGTTAATTCAAGTTTCTTTATTTTTGTGGTTAAAGCTTTGATTTGGGCTTGTAAAGTGGTGGCTTCGTCCACCTTATGGGCACCCAGGGCTATTGATTTGAACCCCTAGGAGTGTGCCATTGAAAACTGTTTTGAGCAATTTCTTCAATTTGGGTGTAAATTACGTCGGGTCGCCGATTTCCAGGGAGTCCACCAAAGTTTGAATCAAGGATTTGCCTTGTGTGTGGATTTGCCATGAGGTAGGCATTTCCTTAATAATTTCTTGAACTTTTCCCATGTCTTGTACAAAGATTCCCCGTCCTCTTGGGAGTATGAGTTAATTTTGGTCATGAGTTTGGCGGTTTTAGCGAGATGGAAATATTTGTAGAGAAATTTTGCCAAGTTCATCCAAGTGTGCACAGATCCACTTTGGAGGGTGTTTAGCCAAGCCTTAGCTCGGTCCTTGAGTGAAAATGGGAACATACGGAGCCGGATAGCATCGTTGGAGGTTCCGTTGATTCGAAAGGTGTCACATATTTCTAGAACGTTGGTAATATGCAAGTGTGAATCTTCATCGGGTAGGCCATGAAAGGTGGCAGATTTTGGATCATTTGGATTAGGTGTGGTCGAAGCTTAAACTTATGACAACCGCAATTTCAGGTTAATACTTTAACTTAACCATGGTTCACTTAGGCGTACATTCATAGCACTACATTTAACTAGGGTTAGTTAAATAAGTCAACTTTGGTAATTCGGGGAATTACTGAATCACACACACAAGTTATATGATTGCATGTGCCTTCGTGTAAAAAGTATATAGTTAGGGGTGTTAGGGTTAATTCATAAACTCTAATAAAACTCCTGCATAACCCTAAACTCCCCATAAATCTCAAGTACGACAGTTCTTCTACATCATTTCCTCTGATCTTCTGGCTACTCAAGTCTCACACAATCATCTACTTTCTAATCTTTCAATTCTCCTAGAACAATCTCTATATCAATCTAAGGTAAGTGTTTATGCTATATGCTATAATTCTCGTTCTTTTGATTCCATGCACAACCCTAGACATCCAAACAATCTTTGCTTTGTTTATGACTGATGAATGTGTGATCACTGCTAGATTGATTGAATTTCATGATTGCTACTAGACATTAAAGATGTTATTGAGATGATATGAATGCTAAACTGTTGCTTTGATTCATAACATGATTTACTATTGAGATTAGGGTTTTGATCGTAACTGTTGTTGTTAATCTGAGTTATGCGTATGATCATGTCCGAGTTTTAGAATGAAAGTATTATATCCGGGTTTATCTTGTAATCTGAGTTTACATGTTAAATGGAAGTCTGGGTTTAAGTTAAGGGGGTCCAAATTTAGGTGTATATGTATGTATATCTAGAATTGATTAACCACATATGTCTTAGTTTAGTGATACATGTGTTTTCCGAGTTTATATATGTAACATGTATGTTGTCCGAACTTGTCATGAGGTCCGTATTTATATGAATACCTAGGCTAGTCCGAGTTTATGTAGGTGGTACTGAGTTCGAGTTTAAGTGTGAATGGTGATGTCCGAGTTTAACATGAGTATGTTCTTCAGAGTTTAACTTGGGTATGTTTTTCAGAGTTTAACATGAGTATGATTTTCAGAGTTTAACTTGGTATGTTTTTTTAGAGTTTAAGTTGGGGATGCTTTTTAGAGTTTAAGTTAGGGATGTTTTTCAGAGTTTAAGTTGGGTATGTTTTTAGATTTTAAGTTGGGTATGTTTTTCAGAGTTTAAGTTGGGTATGTTTTTCAGAATTTAAGTTGGGTATGCTTGTCCGAGTTTGATTATATGAATGCTTGTTCGAACTTAACTTAAGAATCTGAGTTTAATTGTTATGATTGAATTTGAGTTTGGTGGGTTTGTTTATAGTCCAAATTATGTATATGTAATGTAGATGTGTTGTCCGTATTCTCCCAAAGTCACTTTACATGTCACCATCTAATGTCATGAACTAGAGTACTTATTGTGTTACTGTACTGTATGATAGACATGTTGAACTGGTCACTTGAACACTGGGATGTTTGGACAATTAGGGTGTTGCAAATCCTACTCATATATATACTTACACTCACTGTACATTAGGTTGCGTGTAACGGACCTAACATTTAATTAACTTGTTGAGACACGATATCAATTACCGAGCAAACTAAGGTGAGTTCACTACACTTTCATAAGCATGCGTCCCGGGGTGACAAACCACTATTCCTTGGAGGAATACTTTTCATAAATGTTGTATTTTAATTTCGATGTTAGTTAATGAACTAAACTCTATCATGAAAGTCCCTACTTACTACTGAACTAGTTGCCTTGGAGGCAACGGGGTATTAGTTGATAGCGCTATTAGGCTTGAGAAACCTCACACCGTACCTGGGAGGACGGGTGTGAACTAGGACCTTAAACACATGGCCAATGTTGATAGGCATTAATGAGGGCACACCAAACATAACAGTCACTTCGGTATCGAGTTTATTATTGGCATGTCTTTAACTAAACACTTACATGATTTACATAAAAAAAACTGTGAACTCGACGGCTTTATCACTAATACATTTTTCTGCATGCTTGCAGGTCCTTAGATACATGGTTGAATTAAAACTGGTAGTCTGAGGAGCGAGAGCTGTCATGGGTCGTATCGCTCAATGGAAGTACTTAATGTCTTGTTTATGTTCTGGTTGATAGAACAATTTTCTATGCTTCCGCTGAACACATACTATGTTTGAAATGTTTAATTTGAAGTCCACTATTCATGCTGGATATGATGACTTTGTTTTATATTAATTATTATTAGTTCGACATGATTTGTGGCTAGATCCTAGTACGTCACACACCTCGCAGTAAAACTCCACAAGTGATAATTTCGGGGTGTGAAAAATGTTGTTCACATCGACATTTGTGGGCCGTAGGTAATCCATGAGAGTACGTTGATCCACCATGGGGAGGTTTTGGGTCGAGGTTTTTTGTTGGTTTTTAGCTTGAAGTCTTTTTCTTAAAAAGCGCTCGGGTTCTTCTAGCGGCACTTTTATGCCTTTGTCGGAGGTGAAGGTCATGCAACAGGTCGCATTTTTCTACGAATAATATGAAATGGTGTAAATTTCTGCGAACAAAAAAAAAGTTGATCAGTTAACAGTTATGTCCCCCGTGTCTATATAGGCACGGCCCCGTGCTATCGAGATGAAGTTTCTGTTTTCCAGTTCCATATACTGGAAGTTTGACACGACCCCATGCTCCTGTAACACGACCCCGTGTTTTTATTCTAGTAACCCAGAGAACATATTCTTTGTTGTACTGTAGGTTTGACACGGCCCCGTGTTGATGAAACACGACCCCGTGTTACACCTGCAGAAAGTAAAAAAAAATACAAAAAAAAGAAGAAAAACTTGAAAAGAAAAAAATAAAGAAAGTAAAGAAAATGATTAGACCGTTAAAATCCTTGTGTCCCCGTGTTACACTTTCTTAAAATCCTTGTGTTCCGGCAACGGCACCAAAAACTTGACGTGTGTCAAGTGTGGGTATAATTTTTAGTATAATTTAAGCACTTCAACTCATTTATCAAGCTTTAAATTTATAAAACACGATATAACACAATCAGTCTCTACAACACGCTAGGGCAAGTGCACCCATCATTGGCGTAGTATAGTGATGGTAAGATACCGAGGTCGTCCAAGGACACAAGAGCTTTAAATACCAGTATATAGTCAAAGTCTAATCTAACCAAATTTTAAGAGGAAATTTTTTAGCTATTAAAGGCAAAGAAAGAAACTAAATAATAAAGGGAACAAATAGACAAGATGGAGTCACTTGGTTCTGACTCATTTTTTACGTATCCATTGATGATTTCCACACTTTGCGTTTTTTAAGAGATTATCTTAGTTATAGTGGCATGTCCATCGTTTGGAGACAACGCTACCCTCAGCCATATTGGTATGAGTCAGCAGGGATACAGTCCCACAAGTCTGGAATATTGAAAGATAATTAAGTATGTTATTAATGGAAAATGTGAGATGTCCCTCTTTTGGAGGCAACACTACCCTCAGCAATATTGGTCTGAGTCAACAAGGATAGAGTCCCGCAAGGCCGGTTTAAAGTTTTTATAGTAACTTATTTATAAGGGGTTCTAGCCGTTCTTACTTCTCCCAATTTGATGTTATCTGCCTCAAGAGAAGTCCTAATAAGCTTGAACCAAGTACTCGCAGAATCTATACACTTAACGAGGCAAGTGCTTTACCAAATCACCCTTCTAACCCCCTTCTAGGAAGTTATGACGCTTTATATAGAATGAGTGAATCAACAAACATGAAGAGATGATAGAATAAAGTTCACTTTCAATATAAAAAACTAGTTATTAAAGTCAGTAATACATACCCAATTAAAAAGCTAACCAAAGCTTGAAAATTGAAAGTAATACATAAAAGACTTGTCTTCACCAAGTGATGTAAGAGATTAGCCAAGCATGGCCTTTGTTTGACAAAAACTCTTACGATTAATCTTGGATGTTGAGACTACTACACACACTCTAAAGATGGATAATGGAGGAATGTGGTGGATGATGGTGGTATTGTGATGGTGGAGTGGTGGTTGGTGTGAGAGAAGTGGTTTGCCAAGAGATGGATTGCAATTGAACCAAGCACCCCTATTTATAGCTGGAAACAAACTCCTCACACGACCCTGTGCCCAGAGGGCACGGCCCCGTGTCTCCTTTTCCTCTGTCTTCATTTAATGAGTTGTGTTAGTCTGTATGCTCACATGGCCCTGTTTGTTACGGCCCGATGGCCTTGTATAGGTTATACTACTGGAGATTTTGCATATCTAGAAGTTACCCACGACCCGTGTCCATGGGATACGGCCCCGTGTCTCTTGTTTGCTTCTGTTTGTCTTTTCTTCATGGAATCTGGAGTGGGGCATGACCCAATGCGTTGATGGCACGACCCTGTGCTTGCCTTCTGATTTGTTGTTTTTGGTCTTGGGGTGAAGCTCGGAGGGTCGGTATGATGTATGAACTTCTCTTCTTTTGTATTTATGTTGATTTTTGCCGTTAATTTGTTCCTTTTGCACATTGAAGCTCTTTTAATCCTGAAAATCAAAAGTATACAAAGAAACACACTTTGCCAACATTAGTATGAGAGCAGGATCGGTTCGATACCAAACACAAGTTCTACGTTTAAACGGTTTTACGTGCGGAATCGGTAAAACTGAGTCGTAATTGATACACCGAATAGTAAATAATCACTATTTTATTACGATAAGATGAGAACTGGATAGAGTTTTGACTCTATGAAAAAAATTAATATACTAGAATCGATCAGGTTTGCATTGTCTACTTAAAGCACCAATTCCCCTGAAATAATTCTATATAGAAATTAATCTTCAGTTCTTTGTTTGCACGGTTCCCGACCTCCTCTGATTTGCTTGATCAACAAATTTTCTCGAATAACCACCAACTTGAAACTGATCAATGAAGCATCTTTGTTTCAGCGATAACCACATCCGTGTTCGGTTTTAGTGCACTCCTCCTATGCTTGATCCTCTAATCTTCAATGTTATTAAGAAAGGAGCAGAAGCAGCGGAAGTCTAATGATTTTATTCATACCGGAAGAGTATACATCTTGTCAAGCTGGCGAAATCCTAGAGAAATTTCGCCAGCCTTTCCCTCTGGGAACTTCAAAACTTACAAAACAATGAGCACACAACACCTATATATAGACATGATGACTTCGTGCGTAGTGAACATATTGACTTCATATGAAGTGGCTTCACTTCGTACGAAGTGAGCTTCTTTTTGTATGAAGTGAGCTTTAATCACCTCTCACGTTGTTGATGCATTTTATGTTCGTCATTGTACGATTAAACTCACTTCAAATGAAGTGACACTATAAACTCCGTTCTCATTCGCACTTGAGCTGTGTATTCGTCTCTCATCTATACAATATTCGTCAACATCTCATTTCACATGAGTTGGTCAGTGTCTATATATGTGTGTCGTGTATTCATTGTTTTGTAAGTTTTGGAGTTCCTAGAGAGGAAACGCTGGCAAATTTCTCCAGGATTTCGCAAGCTTGATAAGATGTATACTCTTTCGGTATGAATGAAATCATTAGGCTTCTGCTGCTTCTACTTCTTTCTTAATAACATTTTACTAGATTAGTTCTATCTCTACCCAAACTTCCGTCTAGAATCGCTGGATTCTAGTCTTTCAATTGGTATCAGAACCACGGTATCACCTATGCTCATGATTTATGGACTTAGGAGGTTTTAGACGTAAAACATCAAATAAACAGACAATCCACAGATAAAAACTAAAATTGAATCTACAGGATTGTTAGAAATTGATTTTCAACCAGATTTGTGTCAAAATCATCATGAAATTAAAAGAAATAAAGATTTTGGTTCGAAAAATGTGATCAGGCTCGTTTGTACGAAGAGGGTTACTTCGCACTAAGTGTCACTCCGTACAAAGTGAAATCAAAATGCCTAATAAAGGCATTTTTTATAATGGTGACGAGACTAGTGTAAAGAAAAACTTTGGTGATTAAAATTTTTTTCGAGATTTTAACAACAAATACAGGATGTTCGGGGACACTATTAGGGCTTCAGAGAACAAATTTGATTGCACGATCACAGAAGGTTGAAGATATTGGGGTAGTCACTGATACAGATGCCGAATGATGATCATTTGGTATAGTGATTACTAATGGGCCTTAACGTAAAATCCGCATTTGTTGAAAACTAAAGATTCCAGATTTGAGGGGGAATTTCAATGAAAAATTTGGTACGATCAGAATTTGCAAAAATGAGGGGAAATAAAATTTTCACGTATATATAATACCGGCATTTTTGAAATTCATGACTATGCAACAATATTCAGGTGGTTTTCTGACTTTAGATTATCCGGAGATACAGAAGATCTAGTTTCGTTAGTTCGTGATCACCGAAGGTTCAAAATTTTCAGATCCTTATACAGATTGATGCTTAAGGGTTAGAGTCCTGATCTTCGATGTGGGGCAGGATAGCAGGATTTGCAGTTTTTGTTGATACAAGCAGAAGATCTGAGGATGTTCAAGTGCCTTGTCTACACGAATGTTCATTGATGGTCTTAGGTGTTAACATGACTAGCTCAAGGTTTCAAAAATTACCGAGGAGATCTGAGGTCATTCAAGTTATATTGCATACACGGATGATCGAGATAGCCTTAGGTGCCATTATTTTTAGTCTTCAAGCAGATGAATTGTTCTTCTTGACTAACCGCCGTTGAATGACGATGTTTGTTGATTACGTTGCGCTGCTCCAACGGAGATAGCTATATACTTTTATTATGACTAAAGAGGAAGAATGTGATTTTGATTGCGGAAGGATGTTTCTCATATCTGATGTGTTACCAGATGATCTGATTCCGATGAAGATTTGCTGATTGAACTGATTACCGATTTGCTGATCAGTCATTCAGGAGTTCGCTTAAACGTTATTAGAAAATTGAGATTTCAGACTTTCTCAGGTATTCATTAATTTGAAGTTTACCGACGTGGTTATTTGAAGTTTCTATCAATTGCCGGCTGGTTTTTGAAGATCAGAGGATTGAGCATAGGAGGAGTGCGACTAAAACCGAATGCGGAGGTGGTTAAAGTTGAAACGGAGATGTTGCATTAATTAATTTCGAGTTGGTGATTATTCAAGAAAATTTGTCAATTAAGCAAATCAGAGGAGGTTGGGAACCGTGCAAACAAAGACCTGAACTGGAGAAATTTTTTCAGGGGGAATGTATAGAAGAAATCGCAAACCCGAATCATCAATCAAGGGGGCATTTGTTGACGAGTTCTACGACATCGATAGATACCTGATTGAAGTTGTAGAATATTCAAAAATGACTCTCATATTTTAAGAATAAGATTAAGCTTCGAAAGGGGGAAATTGTTGATGCATTTTATGTTTGTCACTGTACAAATAGGCTAGTTAGAGTGGGTGTTAAATATTGTATATATGAGAGACGAACACACAGCTCAAGTGCGATTGAAAACGGAGTTTATAGTGTCACTTTGTACGAAGTTGACATTTCATACGAAGAAACTCACTTCATACGAAGTGAACCCACTTCGCACGAAGTCAACATCTCACTTCGCACGAGTTTGATGAGGAAAATTCAAAAACATTTAAAAATTCAAAAATGTACAAAACAATGAACACACAACACGTATATATAGACACTGACCAACTCATGCAAAGTCAACATCTCATTTCGCACAAGTTGGTCAGTGTCTATATATATGTGTGTGTGTGTGTGTGTTGTGTGTTGTGTGTTCATTATTTTGAAAGTTTTAGAGTTCCCATAGGGGAAATGCTAGTGAAATTTCAATAGGATTTTACCAGCTTGACAAGATGTATACTTTTTTTGTATGAATGAACATTAGACTTCCATTGCTTCTACTCCTTTTTTAATCACATTCTACCAGGCTATTTCAATCTCTACCCAAGCTTCCGTCTAGAACCATTGGATCCTAGACTTTCAATTGGTAACAGAGCTACGGTATCATCTACGCTCATGATTTATGGACTTAGGAGGGTTTATACGTAAAACATCAAATAAACGGAAATCCACGGACAAATTTGAAAAGGTTGCCAGTTCTTCTAAACACGCTTAGTAACGTTGCAATGCAAGAAGCAAACCACGGTCTCTCTCTACTTGCGAGGTAGAATGCGTTTCAGCTTCCAATTGTTGTTCCCAAATCTTGTGGATACAACAAAGATTAGAGACTTTCGATTGTAGTTTCTTGATACGCCTATATATGTAGATAACAAGGCTGCCATTGATATAACTAAAAACCCGGTTTTCAACACTGTAAAACTAAACATATTGAAATTCAACATCACTTTATCCGTGACTGTAACGAGAAAAAGTTGATTAGAATTGAAAAGATCCACACTGATGAACAAAAGGCAGATGTTTATACTAAACCATTTGATCGAATGATATTTAAATATCTTTTAAAACTTAATGGTATAAAAAATCCAACATTAGATGGGGTGATAGAGGTTGAATACGGATCGGATGACGAGTTTACGTGATCCTCATCGGTTTAGTCATGTTTTATTGTTTTAGAATTTCTTTCTTTAAAAACAAAAATCCAAAAATATGTTTTTTGTCACACCCCAACCGATGGCGAAAACATCAGAATGAGGCGAAATAGATTGCTCAAGGCATCGTAATACTATATGCGATAATATTCAAATCTCGTTTCATTTCATAAGTCAAATACAACAAAATTCAAATACAACAAATTCAACAAAATTACAACAAAAAAACCTAGTATTCTAGGTGTGTTTCTAAAGTGTCCCTACTAGATTCGTCATATCCAACATCTTTAACCTGCAACATGTTAAAATATAGTTCAATACAAAAAGTATTGGCGAGTACACAAGTTTAATTACATAGCATAAGTATAAAAGAGTTTACTCAAACCCACATGGCAATTGCATACAAGGTAAGCTAGCATGCAATACTAATTGTCAAACCCAAGTGTCCATAAGAATGAATGTGTCCCTCGTCACACATCACACGAAGTAACGAGACTAGAGTATAATTTAAAAAGAATGAATTATCTTAAAGACTTAACAATACCCCGACGGGCGGTGTGCTACTCCTATAGTGCTATATATGTTAAGTTGGGGCTAGCCAAGTTAATGACAAAAGTATGTATGAATCTAGCATGAACCTAAGCCTAACAATAAGCATGTATAATGGATTGAGTGTATAAAGCATGTAGTGTGTATTTGTGTATTTTGTAAGTTAACATGTTACAACCCGAATTGTGTAAAAGGAAAATGGGTCAAGTGTACTCACGTTTTTGCAAGCTTCCACTTGGTAATTTCCGTGAAGAGTTTGGAGAGTTGGAGGATCACCGAGTTATCTTGAAAGTCTTGAACTTTCAGATTTGATAGAGAGCTTTAGAGAGAGAGAGAAGTGTTTGAGGTGTGAAATGAGAGTGGGATGAGGTAGGTATTTATAGTTGAGGTTAGAGGGTGAGTTAGGTGAGTGCATTTAATATAAGAAACACAAACTTGACCAATCCATGAGCTAAAAACCATATTCTCCGGATTATGGCCCTCTTGCGGGTCGGAGAGAGTGAAGGAGAGGCGGTCGCGGGCAGCGACCGATCTGAATCCGGAATTTGTTTGCCTTTTTGTCACTTTTAGCCCTCAACTTTTGTTTTCCCTTATTTTATGTTAAACTTGATATTTTTTTATGTTTTTAAGTATATAATGTATTTGTAAGTATGTTAGGCAACGAGAATGAATGAATGAATAACTGCATGTATAACAAAATCGGTTTGCATAAATTTAATGATTGAATGCATGTAAGACAAGTATGTATCAAGTATGAATTTCATTACAATTCAAGTCTCAGATTACAAGATTGGAGAAGAAATACGAATACGATACGAATACAAGTTTCCATAAAAAGGAACACAATTTCACTTTCTAATTAAGGAAGATATGAAAAAGCGAGGCGTTACGTTTTTTATTTTAGGGAGAAATGATGAGGAAAATACAAAAACATTTAAAAATTAAAAAATGTACAAAAACATGAAAAGGTAAAAAGAGTTATCGTGTAAAAAGAGTAAATGATAGTACATCAGTGGACTATCAAAGTATGCTAAGAATTTGTAGTGTCAAAATGTTTAAACATGTTTCACTGATGATGTGCCCGTAGGCTTTGCACATTCAGTAGATTGTTTCTGAGATATAAACATAAAGAAAAACTTCTTAATTCGTCGTTTAACATCTCTTGAATATATGGTCTTAGTACACCGAAATTTTGTTTGAGAGATTGCCGGATTCTAAGATACTAGGTCTTTTATATCTGGGGTATTATACAAGTTCTTTCGATTTTGCATCAGCAATGACCTAAAACTTGTAGAATACTTTTGTTTTAAAAACCCAAAACTGCATCATATTGAAAGTATCAAAAGATCGAATAATTGAAGTAAAAGATTCCAAATTGGAACACCACTTTTAAAGTCGAGACTTCATCTCTTTGTTTGTACGGTGGTACTAACATGAGCTCTCAAGGTCTCGCATAACCCAGATATAGATATCAGTTAGATATATTCACCTGTAAGATGAAATCCAGGGAATCTTAATACGGGAGTATATTCTGTGGTGGGAAAACACTGTTAAGTCAAGTTCTTAAAATTACCTAACGTATCTCGAAACAATTGAGAAATGTGTAGAGGTTTTAGTGGACAAGTATACTCACAATCTAAGTGAATTTGTTTAAATCTTAAAGTCTAATCATGATCAACGATACTGGTGATTTGTCTCATAAAATGGTATGATACTCTAACACAAACTCACACAAATATGTCTGTAAATATGTCTGTACATAGCTAGTGCATTTCATTTTAGAAAAACCCAAAAAGATTTTCAGTGTGTTTTAGCATAAATTTTGGAAAAATCAAAAAGATTTTATTTCTAGAGATGATAGAATGCGGATCTTCAAAGTCTAGAGATGCTGATTGCTGAGAAAATCTTGTGACAACGGGATGGGAGCTTATCTAAGATAGAAAATGTTTTGAGAAGATCAAAAGTTCATTTATTTGAAACTTAACATTGCTTGAAAATGTCAGTTTGTTCATAAAGTGTTCAACCAAGGTCATTAACTTGGACTTGGTAGACAAATCAGTTTACTAAGGTCATTAACTTGGACTTGGTCAACTCAGTGGGTTGTTAAAACTAGAAAAATGATCAAAAAGGTTAAAATTTGATATTTTGGAAACCACTATCGCACGAAAATATGAAACCACTTCATACAAAGTGAACTCTATGCTATAAATAGAAGCCAATTCACACGAAATGCTCATTTGCAACTTCGTACCAACTTAGAGCCCCTTGTGTGATTTGGAGATTTAAAGTGTTTTAAGTCAAAGTACTACCAAATTTTACATTGGGGAGGTTGATTTACACACCTCTTACAATGGTGAAGGTATTGGACCATGAATTAAATGAGAAAACACTAAAATCGGCACTTTGAACATTAAAACCTAGATCTAGGATAATCTAGCCGGCCAAAATGAAAAATGAACATATCATTGTGTAAATCGGTAGTTATACTACCTATTAGAAGCATTAATTTGTAAAAATGTCAAGTTTTAAAAATGATGTTCAAAACAGTTGGTACGAAATGGCACTTCGTCTGAAGTGAAAATTGGTAAATTTGTTTGATACCACTTCGAACGAAGTGTAACGGTCTATAAAATTTTTGTATATGCTCACTCCGTACGAAGTGAATATGACCACTTCGCACGAAGTGTTAGGTTATTTTTTGCAATAAGTTTTTCTAAGTATTGGAATTCTAACTGTTTGCTGTTATTTTTCGCAGAAAAGAAATCAATGTTCGAGAAGACACACAATACATGTTGTGTACTTGATGAAACGATTCCCGAGATAGCTCCTTTTATAGAAATATGGGACGTCTTTCAGTAACAAAGGCTCTAATGCATCAACACAAGGTCTAATGATTACACGTAGAGCGTTTCTGGAATACGGCAAGTTTGTTCCTGAGTCGAGAGCAATTCATTCTGCTGTAAAGATTGATGATAAAGAGTATGAAGTTAGAATCACTGAAGAGCTAATTCGCAGAGTTTTGGATCTAAAAGATAAAGATGATGATCCAACATGTGATCCGAAGAGGATGGTTAAAGCTGTTTTTACAGTATGGGCTATAAAGGGCATGTTAACGCCTAGAATTTCAAGAAGCGAATCTCGGCAGACCGTACAATTTCTTTGTGCATTCTATCATACATGCTTTCAGTCATAGAAAAGGCGGATATGATGATATTCTGGATTACCAGATGTGCGCTGAATTTACAAAGTGATTTTAACTTTACAGAGTTAATCTTTGATCAGATGGCATCAAACATTACACAGGAGAAGTTACTTCTATATCCAAGGTTTGCACAAATGATGTTGGATGATTTGTTTCCTAACTTTGAGAAGAAAGAGGATGATGAATTGAAGTTGATACATATGGATAAAGAAACAATGATTAGATTGAATTTGTATCGAATTTGTATCTGAAGCAAGAATCAGATCCGATTGCAAGTTAGTTTTGGAGCTATTCTAGATAAGAATTATGTGGCACCTCCAAAAGACAAACGTAGAAAGGATACTAGTGCATCTGAGGAGGATGAAGCAGAGTGTCTTGAGGATCTTATTCCAAGACGTAGCAGTTGGTATGAAAGCAAGAAAAGCAAAGAAAAAGGGTGACTCCAAAGAAGAATCCTACATAAGCTCGCCAACGTGCAACAGTACAAACTTTGCTAGTTGATGAACCAGAAGAGACACAAGTGAATGAGCCTGTTAATGAACCGGAGGCTAAAACTGCTCATGATGATGCTTTCTCTGCAACGTCTGATAATGATACAAATGATGTGAATGTGATTAAGATTACTGCTAATGCTGAGAAAGAAGCGGTCGAAGGTGATGCTGAGGAACCTTCAGATGACAGTATTGATTTAGGGATTGTAGTGGCGAAAGAACGAGGGGAACAGAGATTACAACATCGAAAGCGCAAAGAAGTTGGTGATGACGATGTTACATATGTTCCTTCAGAGCCTGAAGAGGAAACTGAGATGCCAGTTAGAAAGACAAAGAGAGCAAAGAGTAAAGCATCTAATGTTCAAAAGACGACAGGGCCCCCTGCGGCTAGAAAAGCACGACCAAAGTATAAGAAAGCCAGGAAGATGCCTGAGGTGATAGTATCGACTGCTGAAAATGTTGAGTATGCTGTACCACCATTACCACCACAACAACCACCTCCAACATAACAACAACCACCAATTACACCACCATTTCCCACATCACGACTACAACAACCACTACCACAACAAGGGTGATAAAGATGATAATATGAAAGACAATGATGACAACACCCAGGGTGGAACAGGGGTGAAAATAGTGGATGCGAAAGTGAAAGAATCATTTGATTATGATAAGAAAGACCATGATGACAAGGGTGACGATTATGATAACACCCAAGGTTAGACAGGGGTGAAAATAGTGGATGCGAAAGTGAATGAATCGTTTGCCTATGATATGTATCTGAGGGATAATGAGAATGAAGAAAATGATGCTCAAAGACAGGGGGAGCAAAATGATCCAGTACACAATGCAGTGCAATCAGGAATCCTCAAAGTCGATGCACCAATATCGGTTGTTCCTGAACTGCCAAAACCAAAAATTTTCTATTTAGAGCATGGCATTGAGGAAGGCAAATTCGTACATAATTATACAAAAGAAGAGATAGCCAAAATGTTGGGTGTTGAGGAAGATAAATTTGAATTTGCCTTTGAGGAGGAGTTAAATAACGCATCTGAGGCTAACGATTATCAGTACAAGTATGTTGCAGATGCTGATAGACATGATAGGGTTGTCTAGAAGGATGATTCCGATGATGATGAAATTGTTAAATATTCCGGTGTGAATACGGATGACTTCCCAACCTTCTAGGAGATGTTAAAAGAAGCCTCTGATAATCTATTGAAGCGAAGAGTGGAGAGACTTTGAAAGAAGGTAATATTCCTAAACGTTTATCGAAAGAAGAAATTGTTGAAGCGAAAAAGTCGTGGTTTAGGGAGCTGCCCAAAGAAATAAAATTTCAAAGACCATTGGCTTTCTTTACGCGTGATCAGGATAAATCGCTGGGTGATAACCTAAGCTAGGGTTGGATAGAAGAATTAAATATTTATGCTATCAAGAGGGAGTTTGGTGTGTAATACTTCTGTAGGTCCCCTAGTCCGTATGGATCTTCACAGAATCTCTATCTAATCTAGAGTGCGGAATCCCATAGATCAAATTTCACAGATGCAACAAGAACACAAACACGAACACGAACTATCTCCTTCAAACAGTCTTCTATTGATTATCTAACATAAAGTATTTACAACCAATTCAAGACTCTATCTCTAAACCAGCAACACCAGCAACTAAGCAATAGAACCAGCAACCTAAACCCTAATGCAAACCTCCCTTTATATAGAGATAGGTTATGCAACTGGGCAAGGGTTTCCTACATAGACTGCTAATGGGTTTAAAGCCCAATTCGCCTACCATGTGTTGTATTGTGTCTAGTTTAGCCCAATTACTTCTAATTAACTATTACAAAACTAAACCCACTAACCGTTTGTCATTTTACTAATTACAAGATATCCAAAGACCAAATCTAAGTTGTTGTCACAAATATGCACCAACAAACCCCCCTTGACAATAGCTTCATGAAATAACTTAGCCTTCAGTCTTCATGCAATCTTCAACATCTTTGAAAACCGTTGGTCTTTGGATAGCTTCAGCTTTAACAACTCTGATACCAGACTCCCCCTAAGCTGATGTATCCAATCACCAAATCTTCTAAAACGTTAGCATTTGAGTAAACTCCAGTTTAGTACTTGCATCGCAATATCAAACTCTTCAACTTTGTCTGCAATGTAGAAAGGAGGTTCTACCATGCATCCAAGCAAACTCCTCTTCACCCGACTTCGCAGCAACATACTGCTACAACTGTATACTATAAAACAAACATCTCGAGAAACCATAAGAATTTTTCAACACAAGTTAAACAAATTATTATTATTCAAGAGATAGTAAAACTGTATCACTAATTAAGCACTTCTCAACTCAAAACACATACTCAAAATTTTTAAGCACACAGAACCTGCAAGATCTTAAAATTTTGAACTCAGCTTCTAACATCGTCTCCCCCTATCGGTAAGAAGTCCTCCATACACAACCAATATCCGTACAATAAGAATTTACAAGAAAATGAAATCTTTTTGGATTTTTATATTCTCTGAAAGCAAATAAATAACAAAATAATAAACACTCTTTTTTGTGAGACTCACTGGTAAGAAGATCATATCAGCAACATCAAACTGTTTTCATACTATTCGATTTTTCTATATGTAATATTCATGAAAAGCAGTTCAAGACGATTACCAGTATGTTTATCCACTTAAACACAATACATGAACATTTCAAGTACCATTACCTAGTGATATGTTTAGATAATTTATACTGATATACTAGTGTGTCCCACTTCAGGACATACCCCCGCGATCAAGGTATGCACAAAAATTCATCGTAGTAGGTGAGTATACCAAAATTCATCCTTTTTAATTTACAACATTAGATAATTGGTGATCAAGTCAGTACTTCCATACAGTAAAGAGCAATATCCAACGAGGGTTAGGACAAATACCAAATTTTGGTACATAATGCAATTTGCACATTTGGATGACTCTCTAGGAGAGCTTCTTCAATTTTTGGGATTTGGCATTTTAGCTCTTTTAAGATATCCTGGTTGTGCCTAGGTCAGCATATATCTGGATGCAGCAGAAGGACAACCTTGATACCCCGGATGAAATAACGATATAAAGACCTAAAACCTTAGATTTTGGCAATCTATCAACGCAAGATTTAAGGTTATAAAACCATACGCCACTGATATGTTTTCCCATTCATACACAGTTTATTATATTTGTATCACCAAGGTAAGTTGATTATTTCATGCCTTTTGCCTACAGGTACATCATATGATGAAGCTGCTATCACACTTAAGCAATTTACTTTTAATTTCAGTGTGACAGTCTAACTTGTTGATGTACTAGCATTTCTTCTTTTTCACACAGTGAAAATCATTTTCTAATTTTTTGAATAAAACTTTAAACTTTTCAACTTACTCCCTCTAAAACACACGCACTAACTAAAACTCTTTTTGGCTTAGGGAAATTTCTCCCCCTAAAGTTTTGTTCTTATGGAGTAAGGTCTTAAAAACAGAAATTTAAATACAAACAGACTCCCACTTCAACCTGACAAAAGGTTTTTCACTTTTAGTAAACTTGTATCTAACATAGAAGTAAATAATTCGTTACAATGTGTAACCTACTATTCACCTCAGATGATTTACAAGAATAACCACTGTTGAACACATCAACAGTCCTTCTTAGTCATCCTGCACACACTCGACAACTTAGTTAGATTGGGGGACCCAAGCCTTAAAGGTCTTGGGTCGTCCAGATTCATCAACCAGTGGAACATCCATCCAATATTACACCCTACTGGTGTCTTGGATGTCTTCCAAGTTGTTGGACACGATTTATAATGTCCACGAGATCTTTGATCGTTAGAGTTCCAATAAACTCTCGAATTTGCCGACCTTTGGAAATTATTATCTCGAAACCTTCTTCTCTCATTATCATAATCTGAACTTTGAAAAATTTTTAGATTATTTTGAACATCTGAGTTACTAAAACCCCTATATTCATTTCTTCTTTGAACATTTTGATTACCAGCAGTCTGGTATCGATTTTGATATCCAAAATTTTCCCTTGTAAAATAATTTGATTGTCCTCTAACATGACTTGATTTAGGAGAAAATTTTCTTGGACTATCAAATATTCTTGATGTTGAAGATTTAGGTTGAAATCTTGGTTGATTTGTCTGAGAACTTGGTTTAACATTCTTATTTGACCCAACCTGATTTCCATTCTTAACCTCAACCTCAGTCTCCACTTTCTTACACTTTTTAAAAGGACAACAACTAGCCACATGCCCTTTGTTGTGACATTTAAAACAAGATCTTTTCTTAAAAGTTTTCTTTCTGTTAGATCCATTTTTAAATGAGTTGATTGTTTTGTCTTTAGTATCCTCATCCACTTTATGAGGTGTACTATTAGACCTAACAGATTCTTTCAAAGAGCCTGGACTATTAGGTATGTCAACTGTTATTGGAACCACTACATCTGGTGTAGTAGGAACAAAATCCGTTAGCTCATTTTCATTTGGTAAAAAGGAGTATTCCTGATCCTCATAAGATGAAGCTTTACTAAACCGCACTCCCGTTTTATCACAATTTGACTCCATTTTACTCAAAAATATTTGACTCTTTCTGTTTTTCTAATTCAGCTAACAGGATTTTGTTTTGCTCTGATAGTTTGTCAATTTTACCTTGTAATTCAGTGCAATTATGACAAGTATGACTTACAGATTGAAATTTTACCTGTACCTTTGCTGTAAGCTCATCCGTATCATCCATGCACAATGTAGCTTTTGCATCCTCGACTTCCATTCTCTCCTTCTCAGCTTCCAACTTTTCTTCTTTCTTAACAGCTACTTCTTCAGTCTTCATAGCACCAGTCTCAGCTAAACATGCTTGTTCACATGTACTTCGTCTTGAAGAACTCTGATAACGTTTTTCTAAAGATTCAAACAGCTCTCTAGATGATCCATACCTGCTACAAATGTGTTTCATATCAGTTGGCAAGGACATCTTTATCGCTGCTAAAGCTTTCTTCTCAGCATCATACATCTGTTTCTCAGTCTTCCATCTTCTCATATGAAAGTACTAGAATTCTCCCGTTAACTCGACGTGTGGGAGAAATGTACCCATCGATCATAAAATTCCACATCTTAGGATCTTCAGTTTGAACAAATGCCTCAAACTGCTTCTTCCATTCTACATATTGTTCAGCATTTATCAGCTTTGGCCAGTTTTTACCACCCTCACTTAGATTGTTCAATTTCACCATCTTTAATACGCAGCTAACAGTTTAAAGGGATTTTGGTATACCTGTGTCAAATCCAAATCTAACCCGCAACTTATCATAACCAAACCGTTAAAAACATTAAAAATTTTGTCCGAAAAGTGTGGTTACCAAATTGTACCGTTAAACTCGTCTCTACGATACGAATCCAATGATATAGTGTCCGATAGTGATTTTAGGATTTTCCGTGCCTTTTTTTGTCCTAAAAATCACACGAGTCTAGCTGTCCAACCGGTTCGTCAAAATTGTCTATGGATCAAATTCGATCTCCGAAAACGTTTAACTCTGGTTACGTCAGCCGGTTAACTTTCCACCTTTTTGCGTATAACTCGGAACAGTGTCAAATCCGGAACAATAACTCAGATTGACAATCCGAGATGAAAATCCAAAACAGTAATCTGAATTAATAATCCGAAATGGTGATCCGGAATAGTGATAAGAGATGAAATCCGAAATGCACTGTTCTGATCCGAAATGGAAATCCGGAATAGACTATTCTGATCCGAGATGGAATCCGGAATAGTTCTGATCCGAGATGGAATCCGGAATAACTTATGATCCGAAATTCAATCTGAAATAGCATATGATCCGAAATTCAATCCGAAATGGAATCAGAAATGGGCTTTTTAGATCCAAATTACACTTTTCTGATCCGAAATGGGTTTTTTCTGATCTGAATTTCAAGTCTACAATCCGAAAAGCTTCAATTTTTGATCTGGAATGCAAGTCTTCAATCTGAAATACCTTGCAGTTTATCCAAAATCGTTGGAAAACCCTAGAACAGCCTTCGAAACCCTAATTCAGCCGTCACAAACTCCAAAACAGCCTCCAAAACTTCCAAAAAAACCCAATTTTTCTGCTGTCACGATTCTGAACCGAGCAAAATCAAGAGCCAAATGCTCTGATACCAATCGTAGGTCCCCTAGTCTGTATGGATCTTCACATAATCGTCTATCTAATCTAGAGTGAAGAATCCCCTAAATCAGATTTCACAGAAACAACAAGAACACGAACACGAACAATCTCCTTCAAACAGTCTTCTATTGATTATCTAACACAAAGTTTTTACAACCAATTCAAGACTCTCTCTCTAAATCAGCAACACCAGCAACTGAGCAATAGAACCAGCAACCTAAACCCTAATGCAAACCTCCCTTTATATAGAGATAGGTTTTGCAACTGGGCTAGGGTTTCCTACATGGACTGCTAATGGGTTTAAAGCCCAATTCATCTACCATGCGTTGTATTGTGTCTAGTTTAGCCCAATTACTTCTAATTAACTATTACAAAACTAAACCCGCTAACCATTTATCATTTTACTAATTACAAGATATCCAAAGACCAAATCTAAGTTGTTGTCAAAAATATGCACCAACAACTTCCATTACCTATGTGATATACAAACACTATCCTATTGGGATGTGGAAGAGCTTGTGCAAACAAAGATGATAAACTTCCAAATGAAATTTCATGACCAACGGTTATGGAAGTTCATAATCGACGTCACATTTATTTTATTTGTCACCATATCAATCTTTATTCGTTTCTTCGGAATATGCGGCTTCAAATGATTGAATCCATGATCAGCTTCAAATGGTGGCTATGAGGAACATGCCATTATTGAAGATTGAACAAGATTTTCATGCATACTTCAAATGGTGTCAGTATGATATAGAGACGTGTGAAGCAGTGATTGTTTTGAAAGATGAAGTATTTGGAGAATGATTCGCATACTAGACCCGATGTGGCTAGTTCATTGCTCAGAGAAAGATGTAGAGGGCTTATTCTTCAACAAGATATGTTAAGAAGCACGAGAGAAGACTCAAGTGATGCAATACCAGGGTGTAATCAATGTTTGCTACGCACATGGTATAAATTCCGGAAAGATATGGCAATTAAAGTGGCGAGAACTAGAAAAGAAAGAGTTTCTGGAAGAACAAAGAAGGTTAGAAAAGATTGACGAAATAGGAAAAGAAGCTCGTCTAAGAAGGTTTCAGTTTATCAAATGGGCTCCTTCTATAGATCAAAAACCGATTCCATCTGAAGAATGTAGGAAGCCAAGGAAGCATTTCTTTGGACGCTGAACGTTGATGTTATGAGGTTTTTGAAGACTGACCAAGACTACGGCAATATCCAAGGGAGAGTTTGTTGGTGCAGAATGTGTATCGCCTACGTACTAGGATCATGTCGAGTCTTTGTAATAGGGCTTTTACATTGTTAGATTTACATTTTAGGTGTTGTAAGCCACGTCGCACGAAGTGTTGTCCAGATCAGAGCTTAAACCAATCAAATTCATGACAGAAATTGCAAAAAAAAACGTGAAATCTTAAACCCACTTCGCACGATCTCACACATTACTTCGCACAATGTGACCATCCACTTCGCAAGAACTGACACATTGCCAGTTTAAACCTACATGTCGCACGAGGTAATTTCCGACTCGCACGAAGTGTTACACTTCGCACGAGGTGACCTCCAACTTGTACGAAGTGAATTTCTAGTCTGTGTTTTACTGTTTGATTCCAGAACACACGAAGTACCACTTCGTACAAGACTCGCTTCGCACAAAGCAATTTTTGACAAATTTTCTCGAAAAATGGAAAACGAGTTGTTTAATGCATTCACAACATCTGTCGTTACAAATGCAGCCGCATAAAACATGAACCTTGAAAATGAAATGGGGACTATGACGAAACCCCTGAAGCTAATGAACCTAGAAGATTATGATGGTTTGAATGAAAGATTTATCAATTGGGTACAAGCAAATCATTTTAACTTCTGGTTCGCAATTGAAGAAAAATACACTACACTAGTCGGCGCAAATGGTTTGGAGAAGACATTGACGAGTTTACAACAACCGAAAAAGACAAGTTTGTAAAGGAGAAGAAAATGATGAACATATTACAACAATCGATCAAAGAAAATATTTTGGCTCTTTTGCAACATGACGATGACGCTTAATCTTTGTGGAACGTGTTGAGACTTAAGTTCCAAGGAAGCTCTCAAATGAGAAAAAGTAAGAAAGCATTGCTAAGAGAAGAATTTGATATTTTCAATCTACTAAAATGTGAGAATATGAAGTAGTTGACCGAGGGATACTGTTATCACGTTGTCCGGATGAAAAGGTTAGATATTCAGAAAACAAAGAAGAGTTAGTCGACAAACTGGCTGATGCCTTGCTAGAAGGAGGGTGGGCTACTTATTTTACAATTCTAAAGAACGGTGCAGATTATAGCTCCTTTATGTTGGGCCCCTAGTTAAAAGGTTTACACATTAGTGTTGCATTTTAGGCTAAGGGTGAAGGAATGGGCTTCCTAGAGCCTTATGGGTCTAGGGTTGTAATTAGTGGGTTTTGAGATTAGTATAAATACATGTGTTAGGGTTAATATTTGGGTTGCTTGTCAGTTTGTTATTAAGATATCTTGTATCAGACACCATTCGGTGTATGCAAGTTGATTAATCAGAGATTGTTCTTATTCTGTTCATCTAATCTTTATTTCCGCAATCGATTAGTTGCTGTGATACCGTGTACAGATCCGAATCAGGGACTTACAATTGGTATCAGAGCCTGCTGTTCGATACAGGCTCTCGGTGTCACGGACAGAAGAAGAACTGTTCATATCTTAAACAACTGTTGAAGATTGTTGTTGCTTTCTCATCTCGGACTGCTACTCTTCCGAGAAAACCGAAGCAGATTCAAGCAATTCGGATCCGGAATCATCAAAGATCCTGAAGAACACGAAGAAGATCATCCATCTCGGATTGATCCTGGACAACTGTTCATCGGCCTTCTCAACAACCTTATCCGGGTTACTCGCATTCTAGATAAGGATCACTGTTTAAATTAACTTGTGTTTATCTGTTTGTAGGAATTTCGGAATACTGTTGATTTCAGATATGGGTTCTCAATTTGGATAAGGATCTGTTATTTCGAATCAGGCTCTCATTCCGGATCAGGCTTCTATTCCGGATCAGTTTTCGTATTTCGGATCATCTCTCATCTCGGATTGGTGTTCATCTCGGATCACAAATAATCCGGATAAGACTTTTCATCTAGGATCTCTTGTAACTTGGATCAAGACAGCATTTTGGATCTCCATTCCGGATAGAACTTTCATATCAGATCAAGAAATCATTTCGGATTCATCCAAGTTACTGTTGTTGTGTCTCTGATAGCATTCCGGATTACTGTTTCAGGTTACTGTTCGGATTCTCATTTCGGACCACTATCTCGGACTCATTACGAACTGTTCATAATCAGAAATTAAAATTATATTTTATTTTATTTGGTTAAATTTCAAAAATGATGAACAGTTACATGGCAGCTCAGGATCTGACAAATGCCACCCTTGCAGCTTTGTAGTCGCAAACGCTGGCTCTTCACCAAGAGCTAGACCAAGTCATTGGCACTCCTATAGAGGTGCCCCGTTTGCTATATGGTGACGAATATTATGAATGGAAGTTCAGGTTTGAGCAAAACTGCAAGGCTAAAGATCTGGGGGTTTGGAGATGTATTATGAATGGTCCTCGAACCATAGTTTATAGCACTATTGAAGATCCAGACACAAAGATCCCCAAACCTAGTCATTTTTGGACTCCAGAAGACGTGAAGATAATCGAAGAAGATGAGAAAGCCTCGGCTGTTCTAACAATGGCACTCGGACCAGACATCTCCATAGCTGTCAAAATTGCAAGACGGCTAAGGAGGTGTGGAGCGAACTACAAAATCTGTATGAGGGAAATGCTGATATAAAGGCAAGTCGGGTTAATCAGGTGAATCAACAGTTCAGCTCATTTAACCACATATATGGAGAAACCATTGAGAATCAAATTCAAAGATACGTGAAGCTTGTCTCTCAAATGATTTCAGTGGAAATCTCTCTTACAAACAGTGCTATGAATAGACAGCTGTTGAACTCTTTGCCCAAGAGATGGGATGCTGATGTGGGCATGATCAAGAAGACGAAAAATTTTAACGATGTCACCCTCACGGAAATGATTGAACTATCAAGTCATGTGAGATAGATAATAAACAGAGGGACATCAATCATCAAAGTAGTCTGATGGCAGCTGGTGTTACAGGGCAGAACGCGGCATTAATGTCTCAGAATCTTGTTTACAGCCCTCTGCAAGGAAGCTCGCACACGCCGGGTAGCTCTAACTTGGTGTAAAGTCCTCTCACCTCTGCACAGAAGACTCAGTATGTTTATGGTCTTCAATCTCAGACTCCTACGATGATCTCTGCGGCACATGTTCAGACACAATATCATGCCCAGTATCCTAACATGGTGTATAGTCCTGCCATTCCTGCCATAGATCAATATGGCGGCATTCCTCAATCTGTTGCTCCCGCACCAGCTCCTGCTCCAGATGTGTGCATTTCTGCTTTTCTCACAAAAGAGAATGAGGAGAAATTGGCCATAGCTGCTTCAATGATTAACAGTTTAAATGTTTTCATAGCAGGTGACCTGACCCCTCCATCTGTTCTCCCAACTGAAGTAGATCAGATCATGGAGGAGGATTTGGACGAGATTGACGTGTCCTGGAATCTTGCGATGGCTGCTTTCCGTGTCAACAAATTTCAGAAGAAGTATGGGAGGCAACCATTGTGAAACTAAAGACTGGGCTAACGAAAGATAAGCTCAGGTGTTATAGATGTCATGAGCCAGGGCACTTTGCACGGGAATGCAAGAAGACGCCATCTAGATATGTCTCATCCAGAGTGGCAGATATTCAGAACAGTGACAGATAGCTCATGCACGTCTCTCCTTCGAAGTCTCCTTCAAGTCCCTCGAGCAGCTGTAGCGGGAAATCAACAGCCTTGGTGGCACAGCAGCACGAAGGGTTCAACTGGGCAGATGCTGCAGCTCAGATGGAGACTCTGAATCTTTCCAAGAACAGCAATCATTGCATGATGG
Organism: Scalesia atractyloides; assembly: GCA_947069175.1. Classification (NCBI taxonomy): domain Eukaryota; kingdom Viridiplantae; phylum Streptophyta; class Magnoliopsida; order Asterales; family Asteraceae; genus Scalesia; species Scalesia atractyloides. The sequence goes on along the minus strand of CAMTDV010000002.1, from coordinate 49,095,187 downwards.
CGCAGACAGCTGAGACACCTGATCTCTCAAAAACGGTAAATCGCATTCTCTGTTCAGATAGCTCTCGTTTTAAATTATCACAAATGCGTACCCATAATTCGACTCTTGTAGCTGAATATCAACAAGCTGCATCGCAGAACATCGCCCTTAAACATAAGAACAAGCTTCTTATGGAAAAGGTCGAAGCACAGAGACAAGACATAGCTCAGCTAAAGCTTGACTTGAACCAACAACAATGTTGGGCATACGACTATAAGCTAAAATTAGCTGAAAACGACATAGAACTTCAAGCAGCTTTAGCCAAGCTAAATTCCTTGACAGGAAAGTTTCAAGAAAACGAATTAAATATAAAAAAATTGAAACTTCCAGCAAGCTGGTCAAGGACTTGTGCGATCTGTAGCTTGAATATCAGAAAAACAAAACAAAAGGCCTTGGGTATAATAGGGCTCCTCCACCATATAATCATAACTACACACGAATGTAAGATTCTAAGGCAGAACCAGAAAATATGGTAAACCCTCGGATTACTTTTCAAAACCATGGAAGCCCTACTACCCAAAGTTTTCTAAGCCAACTGAAGTCAAGAAGGACGCTGGTTTTTTCTCTTCCACACGATTCGCAAGAATCTGGTAATACCCGCTCTTGTAATTTAGATGGTTTGGAGAAAATGACGCCTAAAGAAAAGGCAGCGACACCACTTAATGAATCAAAGCAAGAAAATCCTCCTGAAACTGACACAGTGAACGTTACTAATGCTTCTACTTCATGTGCAGAAGAAATATTAGTTGAGGATAATACAGATGGTGATAAAGAAGAATGTCTTAATTCAAATTCGGACAATTCAGCTGCTGATTATGATTTTTATAAACCTGCTTTTGACATTTTGAATCTTTTTCTTGCTGAACAATCTAAATTCTCGGACAATGTTGGTTGTGTTGATAACTTAGACGTTTTTAATTCTGGGTTTTTCATTTTATGCTGATGTTATGAATTCTGATAATACATGTGATAACTATTTTGATGAAAACATAACTTTTGCTACAGGTACAACATCGATAGATGATTTGGTTTCCTCAGTTCCCACTGAAGAGACTGAAAGTTCTTCTGACGAAGCACTGTTAGTTGATGCTATTCCTAGGGTTGATAATGAGGAAATCAACCAAACAACCGACTCTGTGATGAGTGATGCTGGAAAAGTGCCACAAGAATCATGTGAATCAGATTTTTCGAATGAAGACCGGTTGACTGATTCTGAAATAACTGAAAATGAGCAATCTCCCCCTTCTTATTCAGATAAAACTTTTAAAATGAATCTGACTTTTCAAAATATAGAGATTTCTTTTGCTACTATCGATTAAAGCTCATCTTCTGACAGTTCAGAAAAGATGACCTTGCTGAATCACCCGTTTCCTATGAAGAATCCGCCAAGCAAAATGATTTGAATCTGTTAAAAAGAAACGGAGAACACGTAGATCAAAAAGAAGAAAACCAAACAGGCACCTCAGCCTACTAAAAAGGCTACTGCTGATTCAGTTCCTCATTCTGAGAAATTGACTCAGTAGCCCCAAACTGAATCTGTTAAGCCACCAGCTGAACAGGAATCAGTTAAAATTTTTCCTAAATCTACCAACTCCAAACTATCTAATTCAAATCATAAAACTTACAAGTGTGCTAATGGTTGTGAGCAGGTTACAGCCAAGACTAAGACCTTGCGCTAGCAGTCAGTACCAGCAAGCATGAAACTGACAAACAAGCTGCCCAGAATTTCCCAATCTGAACGGACTGTCTTCTTCCAGAAGAGGCAGACCTATTTCAACTGTGGTTTTCCCAGGCATATTGCACGAAACTGTCAAAATGGATTTATGCCTTTCAACGCCATATCTTCGAAAAATCAGAGAGCTATGCCTAATCGCCAACATCAGGCTCGATTTGCTCTAGCTAAGCCCTCTGATCAAGACTGGAACATGGCCAAGAGACAAAATCAAAAATCTCTAAGACCTTCACGTTCTCTGAATCCTTCTAGCACTCCGAAAGTTGTACAGAAGTCTGACTCGCTAGCCTGGAGGCCTAAGATCTTGACCAAGGCCTAGTCTTCTGTCCCAAAATTGGACAAATCAAAAGCATCACTGATCTCATCCTCAACTAATTTAATTTTCCGTGAGGTCACTTATGTTGATGCGAATGGAACACCCAGATCGTCAATGGCCTGGGTTGCAGCTTCTAACTAAACCTGTTGAAATGTGTAGGAACAGCTTTGGAGGACTCTCGTCAGACTTTGGTATGTCGATAGTGGTTGTTCCAGGAACATGACTGGAGACATTTCGCAGTTGAATGATATTCAGTTTTTCGATGGCGGGTTTGTCTCCTTCACAGGTGGTGAAACGGGAAAGATAACGATGAGAGGAACGGTGTGCAATGGAGCTCTCAGCTTCAAGAATGTGAACTAAGTCCCAGAGTTGAAGCACAGTCTCTTAGGTGTGTCTCAGCTCTGTGATAATCATTTAGATGTGCACTTTACAAAGAAAGGATGCTATGTGTTGAAACAGGCCTCATATTCCTGATGAATGGATTCTTCTCACAGTTGAACGCAAAGGAAATGCATACATCATTGACATGAACAAGGCCCCCACCGACAAGCTTACATGTTTGTTCTCGTCAACCGCTGAGCACAATGCAATGTTGTGGCACAGCCGACTAGGAGACATCAACATCAGAATCTCAACAGACTTGCAAAAGGTAGTTTAGTCAAAGATCTACCTGTTCGGGATTTTATGCAGATTGAAAAGTGTGAATCCTGTGCTCATGGGAAACAACATCAAAATCCACACAAGTCGAAACCTGCACCCTCCATGTCAAAGTCTTGGAATTGCTTCATATGGATCTTTTTGGTCCGACAGATATTCTGAGTATTGGCGAGAAGGCATACTGTCTGGTTATCATTGATGATTACTCTCGTTTCACTTGGGTATTCTTTCTAGCACAAAAGAGTGAAATAGCTGAGTTAGTGAAACAGTTTATCACCCAAATGGAAAACCAGGCAGACACCACAGTGAAGGCTATTCGATGTGATAACGGAACATAGTTCAAGAACGCCACTTTGAATTCGTTTTGCTCCTCCAAGGGAATTGATCGACAGTTCAGTGCAGCCAGAACTCCTCAACAGAATGGGATTACGGAACGCAGAAACCACACACTCATTGAAGCAGCACGTAGTATGTTGGTCGAATCGAAACTACCTCTTATTTTCTGGGTAGAAGCAGTTAATACCGCTTGCTACATTCACAATCATGCCCTGATCAACAAAAGGCACATGAAAACGTCGTATGAAGTGGTTGAAGGTCACAAACCTCGGTCAAGCATTTCCGCAAATTCGGATGCTCCTGTGTTCTGCTTCTCGTGGATGCTAAGGGAAAATTTGAATCAGGCGGAGATCCATGCATTTTCATCGACTACTCCAAGAACACTTCCTATCGTGTCTACAACAAGATCAAGAAATTGGAAGTTGAAACCTACAATGTGGGTTGGCTGGAGGAGAATTCCAAGGATGCACGAATTGGTCCCGACTGGCTCTATGATTATTCATCTTTGTTTAAATGTATTGATGTCTCTTCTGATATGAATACAGGTACGGGCACAAGTTCTGAACCCCCACCGATACCTATCTTGACTTGAGGATGATGAAGCTGCTGAAAAGTTGCAAGAATCTTTCAACCAGTTGAGTGTGGATCCACCTGGATTCAATGAAGCTGTGTCTACACGTCCACCAGCATTGCAGAATCAGGAAACAGTTTCTAAACAGACTCCTCAGACGGACTCTCCTGAAGTTGTGGCTCCAAACACAGAAACTCTTGTGGCAAATGAAGGAGCTACAACTCCTGATGTCTTAGGATCATCTCTGTTTCCTGAGCCTATACCACCAGATTGCTCTGTTGATCCATCAGTCAACATTCCCACTGGTGCAACTAATGAGGGGGAGCCATCTGGAGTCACATCGTAGAGCTTTACAAACTTGCAATTAGATCTCCATGTTTCTGCTACGCCTATACCACAACATCTATAACGCGATCATCCGATTGAAAATGTTATTGGTCCTATTACTGCCGGAGTTCAGACTCGCAGTCAATCAGGAGATATCAATACATGACTTTACTCTTGTTTTATCTCACAAATTGAACCTAAAGCATTGATGTTGCCTTGCAGGAAACAGGTTGGGTTGACGCTATGCATGAAGAACTCAATCAGTTTGAGAAACTTGGGGTATGCCAATTGGTGAAGCTTCCTCAGGGAAACCGTGCTCTTGGAACTCTTTGGGTATTTCGCAACAAACAGGATAATGTTGGTGTGATTGTGAGGAACAAAGCTCGATTAGTTGTTCAGGGATTTCGCCAGATCGAGGGGTTGGATTACGATGAAGTTTATGCACCGGTGGCTAGATTGGAAGCCATTCGCATTTTCTTGGCATATGCATCATACATGGACTTCATAGTCTATTAAATGGATGCAAGACTGCGTTTCTTTACGGCACGGTGAAAAAGGAGATATATGTGGCGCAACCACCGGGTTTCACTGATCCTGACAAGCTAGACTATGCATACAAGTTGGACAAAGATTTGTATGGGTTGCATCAAGCTCCTCGTGCGTGGTACGCAACCCTAACAGAGCATTTGCTTGCTCACAGATATACCACGGGAACCATTGATCAACTTTGTTTATAAATGTGTTGACAAGGACATCATTCTTGTTCAAATTTAGGTAGATGATATTATTTTTGGTTCTACAAATGATGGGGTGTGTCGCAAATTTGAAGAGGTCATGAAGAAGAAATTCGAGATGAGTTCATTGGGGGAGATGACTATGTTTTTGGGTCTTCAAGTTCGTCAGAGCTCACAAGAAATTTTGATTCATCAAGGAAAATATGTCAATGACGTTCTTGCCAAATTCAAGATACAGATTCAAAGCCTATAGCTTCGCCTATCACTAAACAGCCCCTGTTGAATGAAGATGCAGAAAGAACGCCTGTCAATCCAACCATGTACCGGTCTATGATCAGTTCACTCATGCATCTCACGGCAAGTCGGCCAGACATCATGTTTGTCGTTTTCTAGTGTGCTCGATACCAGGCTACTCCTAAACTCTCTCATTTACATGCTGTTAAAAGAATTTTTAGATACCTCAAAGGGGCACTGTCACTGGAGCTCTGGTATCCTAAAAATTTTGAATTTGAACTGTATGCTTTCTCTGACAGTAATCTTGGAGGTACAGACAGGGACATGCGCTTAACTTCAGCTGGATGCCAATTCTTAGGAGATAGATTGATCTCTTGGCAATGCAAGAAGCAGTAGACGGTATCGCTTTCTACAGCGGAAGCAGAATATGTTGCAGCATCAGCTTGCTGCTCCCAGGTTTTATGGATGCAACACCAGCTTGCGGATTACGGTTTGACTAATCTAAACACAACAATTTATTATGATAATGATGCCCTATCCAAATTTCATTTTATTCGTGATTGCTATGAAAAGGGTCTTGTTAAACTTGAGCAAATCCACACCGATGCAAATGTTGCGGGTTTGTTCACGAAACCCGTTAGCAACACGCGTTTTCAAGTGCTTGTGGATCTTCTCAAGATGATCCGGTTTTCTAACTGAGCATCCTTTATCCTTTCCTTTTAGTTCGTTTTCATTTTCTTCTCTTTTATTTTTATTTGCCTCGTAACTTTGTTCATATATATGCACAAATTTAGGGGGAGGAAAATCACAAAAAAATACAAAAACATTAAAAATTCAGAAAATGACAAAAATAGTTTCAAACAGTTTTGCAATGATTGGGAAATGAAATGATCTCTCGTGATAAAGGTTTTGGCTAACACATGTAAAGTGTTGTAGCTAGAACAACTTGGATCGAAAGGGATATGTTGATAGGATAGGCTTAGAGCTCAAACGGATATTATTAGCTAAATGATATAAACATAAAGAACTATATATCTAGTGGGTCACACACCATCGGCGTATGATTTTATGGTCTTAAATCATGTGTTGATAGTTGGCCAATATTTAAAGTGTTAGGTGTTTATATTGTTAAGTCATCCAGGGATATCTTGGCTGTCCTTCTGTTGCATCCAGATTATATGCAGACCTAGACGCAGCTCGGATATCTTAAAAGATCCAAATTTGGACAAAAACCTTAATTGCTTCTAAAAGAAAAACTCGTACCAAAAGTATTCGCCTAACCCTCGTCAAATATTATTGGTCACTCTGTTGTACAAAAGTACTAACCCGTTCACCAATAGTCTGATGTTATAAAAGATAAAAGATGATTCCAGTATAAGTTAGCAAAACGTCATAAACCGTTGTGCCTACCTTAATCGTGAGGGTATGTCATGGAGTGGGACAACTCTGTTGTACAAAAGTACTAACCCGTTCACCAATAGTCTGATGTTATAAAAGATAAAAGATGATTCCAGTATAAGTTAGCAAAACGTCATAAACCGTTGTGCCTACCTTAATCGTGAGGGTATGTCATGGAGTGGGACACACGGGTATCATAGTATACCATTACCTTAAGTGTATCATAAAGCAAAGAGTAGAAAGTTGAGCGCTAGGTTTAAATGGACAAATATATTGGCAATCGCTTAGACCAGTCTGACCAAGCTCACACTAAAAAGTGTTCCTTAGTCTGCCTAAAAACGTTTTGATCCCTTAGCAAAACTGTGTGTATGTTGTATTGATTTTGTTTAAATGCTTTGCTTACTTCTGTATATTTGGTAAAGTCTGTTTGGTTGATCGGTTAGTTAAACTGTTGATTGTTGAGTTAGATTATTTATGTTAAGGGGTAATGGACTGGCCTACTAAGTTTTAGAATTGGGCTAATCTAATAGAGTTTTTGAAAATCTTGAAATTGAATAGTATTGGGCCCATTATGCTACTGTTCGGGATTGGGCCTTTTGACCCATTCCGGATTGGCCCATTGACCGAATTGGGTCCCTCTTCCTTTGATCATTTCGGACTAGAACTGTTCCGGATTGGGCCCAAATCAATTCGACCAATCCCATTCCGGATTGTATCCGAATTGAAAACCGGATGATGTTCAGTTGGATCCGGATTGACTTGGGCCCAAATTCCCAGGCCCAAGCCCATTCCGAATAGTATATCTTTATTATCATTGTTTCATTTCGGATCATTCACTAAATATTTTTCTTTGAAATTCTCTGATCATCATTCGAATTAGATTATCTTCACATTTCATCCGAATTACCTCAGAATTAGGTATAAAATGCTCATTAATCATCAAAATTAAATGTTAATCTTCAAATCTTCATGTAATTAAGAATCTCAAATGAAATTTCAACAAACTAGGCATTTCGAACTCCATCTCGGATGAGTATTCAACCAAAATGGATGAACTCGGATTCCATTTCGGATGGCATTCATCTGAGATGATAAGGGGTTCATCCAAATTCCTGTTTGAACCTTTTGATTTTGGATTTTAGTGTTTGAACTCTCCAAAATGTTTATTGAACTTTCTGGATTGCCTTTGACCCTTTCGGATTGAGTATTGAACTTTATATGGACCTTCAATTGAACTTTGAACTTCTCAAATTCACTAATGACCTTTTCTTATGATTGAATTGTTATTGGACCCCTTTGTATGTGACATGCTTATTGATCTGCCAATCAGTTTTGAGCTAATGGGTTTTTGACCTCTTAGTTTGAAATTGGCCAGTTAACTTATGTTAACTTGGATATCTGGTTTGATTAGCAATGTTTTGCTAAGTATGGTTTAATCTGTTGTTCTTCTGAAAGAAATGGCTGAAGAGGCTTTTGATGTTGTTTTATTGGTTGAAGAGCAGTTCCATAACCAGGCGAGTTATCTGTCGGATCCACCAGCGGAGTTTTTCCAAGAGTTCAAGTCTATGATGGTGGGTCTGAATGACTGCAGGATCACGTATGCACTCCGAGCGAATCCTGTTATCTATCGTGATCTAGTGCACATGTTTTGGAAGCGGGCAAGATTTCATTTAAGAGGTGCTGACGGGAAGCCTTATATTAGTTCATCTATTTAGGGGAAGGAGATTGTCGTGAACGAAGCATGTATTCGGTGTTGAAGTTTACAGATTTAGCAAGTGATTCGACATTATATGCTAAGGAGAAGTTGATGCCGGTTTTGACGGAGATGAGTTATGGGGGAACATATCCACCATTGTTGAAGATGTTCCCAGCATACTGGAGATTGTTAGTTCACATATTTATGCAGTGTGTATCGAAGAACAAGGGCAGGTTAGATCACCCGAACCAGACGCAGACTTCAGCGATTGTATCTTTGGTGATGGATTGGAAATATAATTTTTATGGTTATGTTTTCGAGAATATGAAGAAGATTCTTGAGCAGTCGAAGAAGAAGATGTTTTTGCTGCATCCTCGGTTTGTGCATCTGATTCTAGATGCCCATTATTCTGATTTAGCTAAGGATGCTTCTGATACGAACTTGCTGAATATGAAGCCCATGGGTCCGACTATTTTTAGCACGATGAAGAAGAACAGATCAACATCAAAGACAGTTTTTGTTAAACGTATACCGTTGAAGAAGTTTGGGAAGTTTTCTGAGGTGATTGGTCAGGATATTCCAGCACCTAAGCTGATAAATGCTATGGTGGCTGAAGAGCATGATGTACCAATGGTAGAGAAAGAGATTGAAGTTGAGGATTTAGTTTCTGATGCAGATACTAATGATGAAGAAGCTCTGTTGGAATCTATTACAGAATCTGAAGTTCATCCAATTCCAGAGCTACATGAGATTACTACTGAGAACCTAGAGGCTCTTATTGCACATCTACAGGAGATTCAGGAGCAGCAAGGGAATCCTCCTCTCGTGTTGTCTCATTCTAATATCCTAGTTACTGAAGCTGATACAGTTGAAGATATTGAAGAAGCGGAAGAACCATTATTGAAGAAATGACGAACAAAAGCAATCGAAGAACCTATTCATACTGACGAACCCATTCACACAGAAGTCCAAATACAAACCAAAGCTCGTATTGATGATTTACTGAAGACCCGATCACTGTTACATCCTCGGTCACTGTAGCTTTGACCGATATTTCACTGTTGAGCCTGTTACTGCTGAAGAACCGACAGTTCCTCTTGTTGCCACCCAGTCTACTGTTGTTTCCATTCCAGCTTAATATGTACCTCGAGATGATGGAGTTTGGTGGTGGTAGTGGTAGTGCTGCAGGTGCTGGAGGCTCGGGGGCAGGGGGTAGTGGTTTTGGTGGTGGTCAGGATGAGGATATGGAGTATTTGAAGCGATCTGAAAAGAGAGCGTTCGAATTCAGCGGGATTGATAGTGATGAGGAAGACGTGGATGTTGTTGATCTGAAGAAGAGAGTGGTAGTACTCGAGCAGGAGGTTATTCTTAGATGCACAGATAGCTTCTCTACAGACTTCGGTTAGACGCTCGTTATCAGACGATAGACCAACTTCAGGGTGATGTTTCGTGATTGATGACTATGGTTTTTTATCTGAAGGCGAAGTTAGAGAATAAGTTTGGGCGTGAGTTCTCTGATCCGGTTGATGATCCTTTAATGTCGAACATCATCATCAAGCTGCAGAAAAGAGAGAAGCAGACAGAATAGCAGCTGAACAACTCACAGCCGATCGTCAAGCTGGTTTGGAAGATTATCTGAGCGCTCCAAAGAGAAAGTCTACTGGTATGAGTCAGAGAAGGCAAACTGCTCAAAGAAGAAACAGATGGTTTTGATGAAGAATGTCGATGTAAATCCCTGGATAAGAATTTTCTGTTAAAGGATCCTACCAATCAGTCTGACAGGTTTATCATCGGAACTTGGATCAAGCTATTACAGTAAGGTTGGGAATAAGTCAAGTGTGCTGAGCTGGACTTATGATCATGTTAAGAAGATGTGGATGATTATTCGACAGGATAGTACAAGCGACTATTACTCCAAGGAGTCCTAGTTTGAGACATGTACGGAAGTTGCTTTGACTGATCTTCTAAGGGCTCCGTATACCGATACTGATACGACTGAGCGTGGTCCAGGGTGGAGATTTTTTAAGAAGCTAGAGCGAGAGGTGAAGAATGGTTCCAAAGCGATGAAGATAGCTGAACCGTATCTACCGGGCAACTAAAGGTGTTAGGGATGCGAGAACTGGTAGAACAGATAAAGAACTCGTGATACCAGTCGCTCCAACATTTCCCAATAGCATTTTGAAGAATTTTAACTTTTGGATGTATGATCCAAAGGTCGGGAATGTAGTGATTGTGACTAAGGAGAAAGCCTTTCGTGTGAACGATGTGGTTGATTTAGTGAGTTTTCACGATGAAGATCTGCAGGTTCTAGCAGCGCATCAGATTCAAACCTAGGAGGAGATTGTTGGGCCCTAGTTAAAAGGTTTACACATTAGTGTTGCATTTTGGGCTAAGGGTGAAGGAATGGGCTTCCTAGAGCCTTATGGGCCTAGGGTTGTAATTAGTGGGTTTTGAGATTAGTATAAATACATGTGTTAGGGTTAGTATTTGGGTTGCTTGTCAGTTTGTTCTTTAGATATCTTGTATCAGACACCATTCAGTGTATGCAAGTTGATTAATCATAGATTGTTCTTGTTCTTGTTCTTGTTCTTGTTCTTGTTCTTGTTCTGTTCATCTAATATTTATTTCCGCAATCGATTAGTTGCTGTGATACTGTGTACAGATCTGAATCGGGGACTTACACTTTAGTTTGTCAAAGTTTATAGAAAAGCTAGAAGGTCATAAGCTAGAAATGTAGAAAATGGAAAAATCAAAGGATCGCATATTTAGCAAAACGTTAACTTGTACTTCAAAGGCAGTTCTATGGCAAATACACAAAGTCCAAAGATACAGACAACTTTCAGCGCATACAATTCTACAAGTTTGTCTTCAAAGAAATCTGGTGGTTTTCAGTCATTTCTGACATATGAACCAAACTCTCCTACAACACCACAATCTTCGCTAAAGCTCGAACAATTTCCAAAATGCCAAAGCACTCAAGCCAATTCAAACCAGCGGATTCTACAATGCAACATTGTAGTGAATCTAGAAAACGCAAAAGACTTCAACGAACAAAATGCTAAGCAACACATGGTATTGCTTGCATCCGTGCTAGAATCGTATGAAAGCCTGGTAGCCGAAAAGATCAGGAACCCAGACATGACAAAAGAAGACTACGATCAGATCGATTCTGCAGAATTGGAATTGATAGATATAAAGTGGTGTATGGCATCAGTTGTTCGAAAGGCACAACGCTTTATGGAGATCACAGGAAAAAGCAGTTTGGGGAGGACTCGATGGCAAACTTGGTTTTGATAAATCGAAAGTTACTTATTTCAAATGCCAGGAGAAGGGGCATTTTAAAAGGGAATGTCCAAATCGTGAGGTAAATGGCAATCAAAATCCGTTTGCAGATAATCATTATAAGAAGGCTATATATCATCGACCAGATCTCAAACTAATTCAAGGATGATTCAGATTGAAGATGGCCCCCGAGTTCAAAAGACAAAGCCTTAGTAGTTGCTCAAGAGGATGAACGGTTCAACTGGAACAAATATATCACGAAGAATGAAAGTCTCGCACTGTTAGAAGAGATAATTGAAGAACCTGAACCTGAAGAAGAAGAATGTTCTGGTGTAATCTTTGATGAAGCGATTGAGGAAGCTATAATTGAAGAATATTATTAGGAACAATGTTCTAAAGAAGAAAATTTGTTATATAGTGCTTTTAGACATCTAAGTCCACCTAAATGTTTCCTACTTTTGCAGGTTATTGCGATTCAAGCTACCACCTACAAGCAGAGGAAGAGTGAAAGCCCGAGGTTGTGGAACTGAAAGATGTGGACAAAGAAATGAATGTCGAGAATCTAGCCGAGATAGCCAACAATATGAAGAAAAGAAAGTCAAGTCGAGAAAAGAGTCTATCAAGGAGTTGGTAAAGGAGGAATTTAGAGTTCAAATTGTCGAAATTGAAAAACCTTGCAAGAAATGTGTTGAACCTTGCAATGAATGTTTGAAAAAGATGAAAAATACAAAGTTTTGAAAAAAATACTGATAATTTGTCAAGTGACTATAAAGAAACTAAAGAAGCTTATGACAAATTAAACAAAACCATTAGACAATTTGAACAAGCTGCTAGAGAAGATGCAGCAACACTTTCGATGCTAAAGGCAACCGTAATGGACAAACAAATGGCCATAAATATTCATTTGAATATGATTGCCAAGCTAAAAAGTGAACTGGAGAAAATGAAAACTGAAACTGAGAGGGTTAACAAATTGTTAATCAGTTATTCCACCAGTTCATATGTCATTGATCATATTCTTCCGAAAATTGAAAAGGAAGATGATAAGAATGGTAAGAACAAAAGTGTAAGTTACAATCGAGTTCCACCACCCATGTGGGAAAGTTTTGAAAGTAAGAAACCTTCTGGGGTGGAAAAGGCGCTCAATTTAAAATTAAAAACTGAAAAGAATAACGTGCGGCCTGAGAACATCGATGTAACATACACTAAATCAGAAAATGACTGTAAATCTGGAGTGGTGAAAAATGTGGTAGATAAGGTTTTAGGAAGTGAGAGTGATAGCACCGAATTTGAAAGTGCTTAATCGGGTTTAAAGAAAACCTGTTCAAGTTCACCATCTGAAAATGAAGAAAGTTTTCATAAGAATTATCTTGGAAAATCGGAATCTAGTTCGGATGATGATCCTAACTTCGTTGCATACAAAATAAAAGGATCGGACAAACTATATTCTTATAAAGAATTTCAGATTCAGAATGTGAATTTTGAAAAGGTCGAGCAAGTGTTTAAAATGGTTGAGATGAGTCTTTCAGAGCTTGAAAATTTAAATGCAACTTACTACTCTAAACCCAAACAGTCTTACAATAACAATTATAAAGGTAAAAATTATCCTTAAAACAAAAGGAAAGGGTTGAAGCAAAATGATAGATTTCGAAAACCTAATTTTCAACAAAATGTAAACTTTGTTTTTGGAACAAGCTCGGAAAATAAGAAAGAGAAGTTAGCAAAGGAACAATCAAATGATGAGTTCTATGTTGAGAAAAAGCGTCGTGAGCAGGTTCAGAAATCTTTTGTCTGGGACAGCAGGACATGTTTTAAATGTAATGAAGTCGGACATATTGCCAGACATTGTCCCAATTCTAAACATGTTTACCTGCTAAGAAGTCATTAGAAGATGTGAAAAACAAATCCCCAAAGTTTGTTCCAACACAGACTTTGAAAAGAAATATTGAATCTAACAATAATGAGAAACTAGTAACTACTAATATTTAAACAAAGAAACTGGTGAATCATCGATCAAGAAAGACCAAAAAGATTCAAAATTTTATTCGAAAAAGGCAATTTCTAAACAACAAACTTGGGTGATAAAATCTAAACCATCTTCTGATGATGTCAAAACATCTGTTACAACCAAGTCAAAGGTAGAACGAGTGGTTGAAGTCAAAGTTCCAAAGTTTGATATCCCAAACCCACCCAAGACCTAGAAGGCTTGGGTCTCTCTATTCAAGTAATTGTTTGATTTCATGTGCAGGGGCTCCTGAGGTCAATAATGTCTAAATGGATAAAGGGCTGTGGCGCTTCTCATCACATGACAGGGATGCTAGCCTTGCTTTACGATGTTAAATCAATACGTGGAAGGCTATGTAGGGTTTGCGGGTACACAAGGAGGACGAATAGTCGGAGAAGAAATACTCACGAATTGTGTGGTCTCATTTGACAAAGTGAATTATATAGTAAAATTGGAGAACAACTCACTACAAAAAAAGTCCATTTAGTGGCATGCGAAAGTGCCATGAAAGACCAAAAAAATGCCACTTAAGACCCTTATAAGAATGGGCGGCACACAAAAAAGGTGCCACTAGAAGCGATGACGCTAAAGCCTTTTAGTGGCACTTTTTTATCTGTCACTACAAACTCTTTAGACATTTGGGGGCACTTTTTTATCCGCCACTACATGCTCTTGGACTTTTAGTGGCATAAAATTTTTGCCACAAAAAATTAAATGTTATCGACATTATATTAATTTTTAGTTAGTTAAAATTATTATTTATTTACAATAATAAATTAAAAAATAAAACTGCAACACACAAAAATCATGATATAATCACTTATATTAAAAGTTCGATCTCCCAAATGTTTCAAACAAATGTCTAATAAGTGCCAACCTAAGTCTAAGTATTAAAAATACAAAACAAATAACTAATAAATGTTTAAATAAACACTCAAAACATTATTGCGCTAATGAACCTCTTTCACAATCTTCATGCTTGTAAAACGAATCTTCGTGTTAACTCAATCTTAGCAATCATATTTCCCACTTCATAGTTGTTCCATGCCTTTGTCGCTGCCACATCAGCCAACTCACTGTATTTAACCTGAATTTTCACAATTCATGTTAAATTGATTAGATCCGATAACTGTAGTTATCAAAGATGTAAGACAATTAATAAAAGGAAAACTCACTTCATTTGACATCACTTTAAGCTCTTGAACCAAAGATTGGTGGCTGGTTATTCCAATACCTCTAGTTAGCTGAATTGTCATCATCTACTGAAAAGAGCGCTCATGATGGGAATGTTTACCCTTCAACATTCAGACTTCTAAAACATTTATGTATGTTGATTCGAATATCCATGCTGAGATAATGGACCAGGTACACCCATGGATCACTATGGATGACTATGCATTTATAAGTGGGTAGTGCAACAATTGGTTGCTGGTGTGGGATATGATTGTTGCCAATTTTATTCCCCTAACCAGCAATGCAACTGCAACTACCAGGTTAGGAAACGCCCCCAACAGGTCTGTGTACTCCATGGTTCGTACAACATAAGTTTGAAGGCCACGATGATAAGTTGGAAGACGAACCTGTGCCATTGGATATGGAGGTGGATGTAGACTAGCTTTGTGAGTGCCATTAGGTGGTGATCTAGAGTTCCAAAATGTAAGCATAAACATAATTACTCTAACCTAATAGTTAAAGGTGGCAAAGTAGAAAGGTTAGTAAACACGCAATTTTTGTATGGTAACTATTGCACATCTATAAGTGTGTCAAATATAAGTACAGAAAGATCAATATTTTAATTCTTTTAGAAAAGGATTTAGATGCTTTTGTACATTAAATATACTTTGGGGCACTTTGAACCAGTTGACATCTTTCCTTGTAACCTATTCTTCTTTATATTATGTTTAACTGTTTCGGACTCGTGTATTAAACGAGCTTGTTTTTTAGGCTCAGGCTCGAGCTCGTTTAAGCTCGGCTCGTTCAAGCTGATCTCGAGTTGCTCGGCTCATTTGCACCCCTAGAAACAGTCATATCTAACAAAATTGCATGCAGCTCACATAGATACAAAACTTAACGAGTAAAACAAATGAAGACCACCTTATGAGGTTAGTTAAACAAGAACCAATGGGAAGAAAAGAAGGCATTAAAGACTGATATAACCCCTAGAACGGTTGTTCCTTCCATCAGCTCCTCATGCAACGGATCCAAAGTTTGCCATTGGCTGTGATTCCATTTCTGCCACCAAAGAAAAGTCGTCAGTCATTATATATCAGTCTCAAGTAAATCACAAATCAACAATTTAGCTTCTGAATCTGTTAACTGCATTCTACAATAAAAAATAGAAGGGAAACGACCACTGTTGGAAGATTATTAATCAAGAAAATATGGATTTTTAGAAGTCAAACACAAAAGTCAAACATGTTCATTAAAAAGTCAACTGCGCAGAAATATAAAACGTGATGAACAAGTTTGACGGTTATTTAAGTTAGTTATTTGCCTTGTTCTCCAAGGCACATGTACCTATAAATAGGATAGAACTTCCCATTTGTAAAATTGTCGATACATATATTATTGTGTTTGTGTGTGTTTCCTGTGTGTGTGTATCGTCCCTGTGGTGTCTTTGAGTCCCTGCACAGAATGAATCTGTGCATACTCACAATTGTTCATCCATGTTCGTAAACGCATACCGATCCCCGATCCGACAAAGTGGTATCAGAGCCGGGATATAAGGGATCGAATTGAAAGTGCAGTTTCCATCGAATTGAAAGAAAGGATATGTCTCTGTTTATGCGACAAAAGAGAAAGAGAAGAATGATCAAAGTGGTGATCGTCATGTATGTGTGGATAGGGATCCGAGTAAATGGTTGTGAGAGAAAGATGGAGAATGAAGATTAAATATGATGTTGATAATGGATAAAGAAAGGAAAACAGAGAGAAGTATGGGTATGAAAGAATGAAGAACGTTAACGATGAAAACGCAGGAAAAACGAAATCGGCAATTATTAATCATAGGACCGAAAAGGTAGAACTTCGTTCACTTCGATACCGGTTAATTATTGTTCGATTCAAGTATCTTCGGGGCGAAATTAGACCGATTACAATCCAATGCCGGCGGCTAACCCCGCTTCAATCTTGGTCAAAAAGCATCCGGAGAGTTGAATTCGAAATGGAATCGGAATTCAGAACGAAGAAGAAAAGATGGGCTGCATATGGATGAACAAAAGAATTCAGGATTTTCTTGATTAGGGGAGTGATTGTTGGAAGATTATTAATCAAGAAAATATGGATTTTTAGAAGTCAAACATGTTCATTAAAAAGTCAACTGCGCAGAAATATAAAACGTGATGAACAAGTTTGACAGTTATTTAAGTTAGTTATTTGCCTTGTTCTCCAAGGCACATGTACCTATAAATAGAATAGAACTTCCCATTTGTAAAATTGTCGATACATATATATTATTGCGTTTGTGTGTGTTTCCTGTGTGTGTGTACCCTGTGGTGTCTTTGAGTCCCTGCACAGAATGAATCTGTGCATACTCACAATTGTTCATCCAAGTTCGTAAACGCATACCGATCCCCGATCCGACAACCACAACAATGTTCATACTTTTGTTTAGCTTCTGAATCTGCAACATGCTCGCCATTAAATTTATGATTTTGGTCTTATGTTAACCGCTAATTATAGTTGATCCAATTTTAACTGCAAGGCCAGATATTTTAAAAACATATGAAGAAAGCAACACAACTAACAATCATGTCGAAAATTGACCAAACCAATAATTCATAGAGGTAAACCAAACACATCTAAAAAAATGATTTGAAAGAAGTGATTTAACCTGATTATGGAACAGTGAGGCGCAAAGACCAAATATTTTTAGTGTGCCAATTTTGCTTTGCAAATTGCAATCAAAATGGTTGGAATTGATCTAAATATACTTGCAGGCTGCAGCAAAAATAATTGAAAGTTGTTGTAACTTCGCATACATGGAAAAGCCATTCTATCAAAACTTCGAACAAAAGTGGAATTATTTGACTAATTCATGTTTAGATCAACACTTAAAAAGCCCTTTTATCAAACTTCTAAATAGCTGAAATTGCCAAATTGGTCTAAACATAACCGTAGGGTGCCTCAAAATAATTGAAGATTGTTGTTTAGATCAACAAACAAAGTAGTTGATAACTTCAATATTTTGGATAAGACATTTTATCAATACTTTAAATAATTGTAGAATACTGGGCTGGTCAATGCAAAAGTCAATGGATAAAATTATTCAAGAATCATTCTTTTCTAGGTACTGGCCATGTTAAATGTCAATATAAAATGAATAAAAAATGAAAAGGAATTGATGTCAAAAAGGAATCGATGTTAACAAATTAAATACTAAATGATAATTAAACTCTCTAATTATTCAAATTGAGATATTACTCACAATGTCACACTGATGAAAACAACAACGAATAAAAAAAATAGTCGGGCACCGTCCTCCCCTTTAACCCAAAAAAGCCCTAATCGGCTCTAATACAATCTCAGCTAGAAATTTTTGCAATAATATTCTGAAATGGATAGTAATTACACACGCCAGATGATATTAGCACAAAAAAATCAAGGGACAAATCGCGTCAACATAATTTCAAAATTAAAACAGATTGTTATGAGACAATAAACTCAAAATTGAATACATCGTACCTCAAATTAACAGTGGATTGGTGGAACAAACAGCAACGCACCACCTGTTGATGATAATTTTTATTGAGAAAACACCAAAGTTAGGGGCCTTGTTATGAGATAAGAAACCCTAAATTGTACCTATGGTACCTCAAGAGTAGGAACAAGGTTGCTGGAGAAAACTGCAGAAACATAAGCGAAACACCTGTAGATGGTGATTTTTGAAGAACGATTGGAGGCAAACTTGGATATCACAGCGAATAAGAGACTGGGGGTGAGAGACTGAGAGGGAAACTGACAAGAGTGAGGGGGGACTTTCGTTTTTCTTGGAAGAAATTTTGTTGGAGGGAAAAATAAAATTGTAATGTAAATTTTAGGAAAGGTTTGGAGGTAAAAATGTGAATTTTTTGAGTTTTGAATTTCGATTATCTCCTAGGAAAAGTTTAGGATTAGAAGCATAAAGAGAGTAGAAGTGTTTTAAGGTTGAGTGTAAAATCACTTAAAATTTGCAATCTGTTTAGTTTGGTGATCGGTCTTTTTTAAATCTTTGGTCGATCGGTTTCAATAGTTTCAAAACGTAGCGAATTGTTTGGTTTACTTTTATACTAAAAACCGGTCGGAAAAAATCGGACTGGACCGTAAGACTTGGCTATTCAACTTTTTTTGTAAATATTTTATATTACTGATGATTATTTATTTAATATTAGGATTTATTAAAGTATAATAGGGCTAGGTAACTAGCGGACACATTCAAAATTGAAATTACACACAATCCTGTGATATTCGAGTAAATTATTCAAGTAATTATTGTTTTATTATTACTACACTTATGTATCAGAAATTTATTGAACGGAAGTTGTATATGATAATGTTTCTAAAATATAATATAAAATGAAGTGTCTTTTGTTTTGTTAAGAGTACACTTATCTTTTGGCTGTTCAAAAAAAAGAGTACCCTTATCTATTCACGTAATTTATTAAACTAAAGTGAAGATGATAATGTTTCTTTAAGAAATTCCATATTTGTAAACCCAGTAAGAATCGGTTCTTGTTCTTTGTTGAATTGTTTAAAAGATTGTGTAATAGGTATAAACCATGAAATCAAACCATTAGTAATGGTTCGGTTTGATGTTAAACTTTAACTGATTGGTTTCGGTTGTTAACAAAAAATTATGGGTAACGATTTGGTTTACGCTTTACCCAAAAAATGTCAACATCAAACTATAAACACCTCTAATAAGCAGGGAAATATTAAGGTGAAAGTGAAATTGTGAATTGGAATATAAGCTAAATGTCCTTAAAAGTGTGTACCAAAAATGATGGCAGACAAAAGTGACACTAAAATACTACATTACTGGCATTAAAACTAAATGTCACTAAAGAAAGTGTGTTAAGCAAAATGGCATATACAAAGTGCCACTAAAAACTAAATAGTGACACAAAACCGAAACGCCACTAAAGTGTGTGCCACTAAATGGCTTTTTATTTGGAGTGACTTGCTAAGTATTTCACATATTTGCGATAAGAAGTTCACAACTCATTTTACAAACAAAGAGTGCCTCCTTCTAAAGCCGGGATTCAAAATTCCTGAGGAGTGGATCCTCATGCGCGCTCCACGAGAAAATGATCTTTATGTCCTTGACATGAACGTGGCATCCACTACTATGAAATCGGCACAATATTTTGTATCAAAGGCTACAGAAAAAGAATCGATCTTATGGCATCGAAAGATGGGGCATATCTATTTACATAAAATGAACTATCTGGTGCACAACAATCTAGTGGAAGTTGTTAATCTTAAGAGTTTTCACTTGAATGATTATTATATCAGCTGTAAAAGGGGGAAGCAGCACAAGAAATCTCATCCAAGAAAACTCCTGAACTCAATCACACTGCCATAGGAGAGGTTACATATGGACC
The DNA here is from genome assembly GCA_947069175.1 of Scalesia atractyloides. Taxonomy (NCBI): domain Eukaryota; kingdom Viridiplantae; phylum Streptophyta; class Magnoliopsida; order Asterales; family Asteraceae; genus Scalesia; species Scalesia atractyloides. The sequence continues at coordinate 49,075,279 of CAMTDV010000002.1, read as the reverse complement.
TGTTTGGGCCTGTTAATGTCAAGACTATATCTAGTGATCTGTATTGCTTTGTTGTGACTGGCGACTACTCGAGATTTTCATGGGTTACGTTTCTAGAGAGTAAAGACAAGACAGTTGATAATCTGATGATCCTCTTGAGAAAGATGGAGATCCTGTATCATTTGCCAATCTAGAGAATACGCAGTGACAAAGTTACGGAGTTCAAGAATAATAGAATGCTCAAATTCTATAATGACAAAGGTATTCTTCATGAATTCAGCGCCCCCATACTCCGTAACAAAATGAAGTAGTTGAACGTAAGAATCATACTTTCATCGAAATAGCACACACGATGCTCGCCTATTTGAAATTACCAATGAGTTTCTGGAGCGAAGCCGTTGCCTCTACTTGTTACACATTAAACAGGGTTCTAACAGTCAAGGCTCACAAGAAAACATGCTTCGAGCTGATTAACCAATGAAAACTGAATTTGGAGTTTTTGGAACCGTTTGGATTGTGGTGTGTAGTTATCGCCCCGGATGGTAAATTCGGAGCCAAATCACTAGAGGGATTTTTCGTGGGATGCGCTAGTCCTCAGAGACTAGTCTATCTGCCTAGCTTAACCGGGTTATTCTAGCTCAACATGTAGATTGTCAAAGATATACATCTCTTACTCAAAAGCCTGGTGATTCATGGTTGTTGAACTATGAGAGTTTATGGAATTTATTCGATCTGCCAGAAGAACCTACTGATGAGGAACTTGTGTTCTTATATCAACAAAAGCAAGCATCTGATCAAGAGCAAGTTCCAACACCAATAGTGGTTTCTCAACCATAGATTGGCACAAACGATTCTGAATCGGGTCCGAGCAATACTCAAAAAGAACCCGTCGTCAAACCAGAAGTAAAAAAACATAAAGTCCACTTTAGACCAGTCAGATAATTCTAATTCTGACGCTAGACCGACATATGATAATGATGATGGATCCAGCCCCAATGAAGGTTCAGAGCAGATCACAAGTCTACTAAATCAATCTACAGGTCCTAGTAATCAGAATGAAGCTTCAACAAGTAATCCGGTTGCTGAACAAAATATTACAAATCTTGAGAATGAAGTGAGTGTCTCTAATGAGGTTATGCCAAGAAATCTGTCCTACCACCCATTGGAGAATATTATTGGAGAGTTGTAAGTCAGAGTTAAAATGCGCAATTAGATCAATAAGGATCTAAGTTGTTTTTACACTAAAATTGAACCTATTTAGAAAACTTGCTTATACAGTTGTTTTATTTCTCAGGTTGAGCCGAAAACGTACAAAGAAGCGCTTACTGATGAAAGTTGTACGCAATAAAGCTCGAATGGTTATCAAAGATTGTCATCAGCAAGAGGGCATTGATTATATAGAAGTATATGCTCCGGTCGCACGACTAGAAGCAATCCACATATTCATGGCCTTTACGTCATGGAAGGGTTTAAAGTGTACCAGTTGGATGTCAAATCAGCTTTCCTTTACGAAAAAGTGAAAGAAGAAGTGTATGTCGGCCAACAACCGGGGTTTGTCGATCAGTGCATAAAGAAAAGGTTTACTTACTAGATAAAGCGCTATACGATTTGCACCAGGCCCGGGAGCTTGGTATGAGACTCTCTCAACACCTGTTAAGCAATGACTTTATCAGAGGCACTATCGATAGCACACTCTTCACATGGGAAGTGAAAGGACACATGTTGATCGTACAAATCTAGGTAGATGGCATCATCTTTGGTTCTACGAACGATGCGCTGTGTAATGAATTTGAATAAGTCATGAAAAAAGAAATTTGAAAGGTTCAATGGGAGAGATGAAGTCCTTCTTGGGACTTCAGGTCGATCAGTTGCCTGATGGTATCTTCATCCATTAGACGAATACGTCCATGATGTCTTGGAGAAATTCAATATGTCGAGAACGTCACCATTATCTACCCCATTGGCAATCAACCACGGCGATAGGACCAGATGAGCACGGAGTCAAGATAGATGAAACCTTATACAGATCGATGATTAGATCATTGATGTATCTTACAGCATCTAGATCGGATATTATGTATCTAACGTACCTTTACACCAGATATCAATCTAATCCTCAAGTCTCACACTTATTGATCATCAAGCAGATTCTCAGATATCTAAAGGGTTGCCCAAGCACCGGCTTGTGGTATCCACGAAACGACAATTTCGACTTATTCTGATTCAGATTCCGATTGCTGCAAATTAAATGCCAAACTACAACGGCCGGTTGCTAGTTCTTCGGAACACGCTTAGTAACGTGGCAATGTAAGAAGCAAACCATGGTTGCTCTCTACTTGCGAGGCGGAATACGTTTCAGCTTCTAGTTGTTGTTCCCAAATCATGTGGATACAACAACAGATGAGAGACTTTGGATTGTAGTTTCTTGATACGCCTATATATGTAGATGACAAGGCTGCCATTGATATAACTAAAAACTCGGTTCAACACTCTAAAACTAAACATATTGAAATTCGACATCACTTTATCCATGACTGCCACGAGAAAAAAATGATTAGAATTGAAAAGATCTACACATTACATATTGAAATTTGACATCACTTTACCAGGTTTAACTTAATGTTATAAAAATCTAACATCAGATGGAGAGATAGATGTTGAATACGGATCAGATGACGAGTTTACATGATCCTCATCGGTTTAGTCATGTTTTACTGTTTTAAAATTTCTTTCTTTAAAAACAAAAATCCAAGAATATGTTTTTTTTATTTTAGGGGGAGAAATGATGAGGAAAATTCAAAAACATTTAAAAAACTTAAAAATGTACAAAAACATGAAAAAGACAAAAGGAGTTTTCGTGTATAAAGAGGAAATGATAGTACATCAGTGGACTGTCACAGTATGCTAAGGATTCATAGTGTCAAAATGTTTAAAAAAGTCTCACTAATGATATGCCAGTAGGCTTCGCACATTCAGTAGATTGTTTTCGAGATATAAACATTAAGAAAAACTTCTTAATTAGTGGTTTAACATCTCTCGGATATATGGTCTTAGTACAACAAAATTTCATTTGAGAGATTGTCGGGTTCGAGATATTGGGTCTTTATAGATAATTGATATCTGGGGTATTATACAAGTTCTTCTGATTTTGCGTCAGCAATGGCCTAGAACTTGTAGAATACTTTTGCTTTAAAAACCCAAAACTACATAATGTTGTAAGTATCGAAAGATCCAACAATTGTAGTAAAAGATAGTAAATTGGAACACCACTTTTAAAGTCGAGCCTTTTGTCCGTACGGTGGTACTAACCTGAGTCTCAAGGTCTCACATAACCCAGATACGGATATCAGTTAGTTATATTCACTTGTAAGATGAAATCCAGGGAATCTTAATACGAGAGTATATTCTGTGGTGGGAAACACTGTTAAGTCAAGTTCTTAAAATTACCTAACATATCTCGGAACAATTGAGAAATGTGTAGAGGTTTAAGTGGACAAGTATACTCACAATCTAAGTGAATTTGTTTAACTTTTAAAGTCTAATCAAGGTCAACGGTACTGGTGATTTGTCTCATAAACTGATATGATCCTCTAACACAAACTCACAAAAATATGTCTGTAAATATGTTTGTACATAGCTAGTGCATTTCATTTTAGAAAAAACCTAAAAAGATTTCATTGTGTTTTAGCATAAATTTTGGAAAACTCAAAAAAAAATTATTTCTATCTTAGTTTTGACTACCGATGATGGAAAGCGCATCTTCAAAGTCTAGAGATGCTGATTGTTGAGAAAATCTTGAGACAATGGGTTGGGAGCTTATCTAAGATGAGAAAATGTTTTGAAAAGATCAAAAGTTCATTAATTTGAAACTTAACATTGCCTGAAACGTCAGTTTGTCCATAAAGTGTTCAACCAAGGTTATTAAATTGGACTTGGTAGACAAATCAGTTCACTAAGGTCAATAACTTGGAGTTGGTCAACTGAGTGGGTCGTTTAAATTGGAAAAATGATTAATAAGGTTAAAATTTGAGATTTTGGAAACCACTTCGCACGAAGAGGAGTTTCTTCGCACAAATAGGTAACACTTCGCACGAAGTGAAACCACTTCGTACGAAGTGAACTTATGCTATAAATAGAAGCCAATTCGCATGTGTGCTCCTTTACAACTTCGTACGAACTGAGAACCCCTTGTACAATTTGGAGATTTAAAGTGTTTCAAGTAAACTGCTGCCAAAATTAACATCGGGGCGGTTGATTTGCACACCTCTTACAATGGTGAAGGTATTGGACCGTGAATCGAATGAGAAAACACTAAAATCGGCACTTTGAACATAAAACGTAGATCTATGAGAATCTAGCCGGCGAAAATTAAAATTGAACATATCATTGTGTAAATCAGCACTTATACTATCTATTGGAAGCATCAATTGTTAAAATGTCAAGTTTTAAAAATGATGTACAAAATAGTTGGTATGAAGTGAAAAATGGTAAATTTGTTTGATACCACTTCGCACGAAGTGTAATGGTCTGAAAATTTTTTATATGCTCAGTTTGTACAAAGTGGATATGACCACTTCGCACGAAATGTTAGGTTATTTTTTGCGACAAATTTTTCTAAGTGATTGGAATTTTTGTGTGCGCAAAGGAAAAGAAATCGTTGTTTGAGAAGACACACAATACATGCTCTGTACTTGATGAAATGATTCCCGATATAGCTCCTTTTACAGAAATATGGGACGTCTTTCAGTAACAAAGGCTCTAACGCATCAACATGAGGTCTACGATCTCACATAGCATTTCTGGAATGCGGCGAAGTTTGTTCCTGAGTCTAGAGCAATTCATTCTGCTGCAAAGATTGATGATAAAGAGTACGAAGTTGTAATCACTAAAGAGCTGATTCGTAGAGTTTTGGATCTGAAAGATAAAGATGATGATCCAACAGGTTATCTGGAGAGGATGGTTAAAGGTTTTTTTACCGTATGGGCTATAAAGGTCATGTTAACGCCCCGGATTTCAAGAAAGCGAATCTCGGTAGACCATACAAGTTCTTTGTGCATCTATCATACATGCTTTCAGTCATAGAAAAGGTGGCTACGATGATATTCTTAATTACTATATGTGTATGGTTGTTGCACTTACATTGAATTTTCCATATAACTTCACGAAGTTAATCTTTGATCAGATGGCATCAAACATTACATGGGAGAAGTTTCTTCAATATCCAAGGTTCTTACAAATGATGTTGGATGATTTATTTCCTAACTTGGAGAAGAAAGAGGATGATGAACTGAAGTTGACACATATGGATAAAGAAACAATGATTAGATAGAATATATATCTGAAGCAAGAGTCAGAGCCGATTGTGAAGCCAGTTTTTTGGAGTTATCCTATATAAGAACTATGTGGCACCTCCAAAAGGAAAATGGAGAAAGGATACTAGTGGATCTGAGAAGGATGAAGCAGAGTTTGTTGAGGATCTTATTCCAAGATGTAGCAGTTGGTATGAAAAGGAAGAAAAGAAAAGAAAAAGGGCGACTCCAAAGAAGAAGCCTACACAAGCTCGCCAACGTGCAACATTACGAGCTTTGATAGTCGATGAACCAGAAGAGATACCGGTGATTGAGCCTGTTGATGAACCGGTGGCTGAAATTGCTCATTATGATGTTTTCTCTACAAAGTCTGATAATGAGAGAGGTGATGTGAATGTGATTAAGATTGCTGCTAATGCTGAGAAAGAAACTACCGAAGGTGATGATTAGGAAAGCTCAGTTGACAGTATTGATTTAGAGATCGCAGCGGCGAAAGAACGAGAGGAACAGAGATTGCAACAATGAAAACGCAAAGAAGTGACGATCTTACATTTGTTCCTTCAGAGCCTAAAGAGGAAACTGAGATGCTATGTGATGTTCAAAAGAAAACGCAAGGTCTCTTGCGGCTAGAAAGGCACAACCGAAGTATAAGAAACAAAGGAAGATGCCTGACGTGATAGTATCTACTACTGAAAATGTTGAGTACGTTGTACCACCATTATCACCACAACAACCACCTCCAACACAACAACAACAACAACCAATTACACCACCATTTCCCACATCACCACTACAACAACCACCGACATCACCACAACAAATTATACCACCATCACAACCAGCTTCAACTCCAAAACAGCTAACACCTCATGTACAACAGAAAACGCCACAATCTGCACAAAGACGTCAATCTTTCCCATCAGATATGTTGGTGATATTCCTGATACTCAGTATGAAGGAGGGTTAGACGCTGATTCTTCAATGATACTAAGATTGCAGAATTAGAAATAGGATCAAGTATTTGGAAGATGATCGTAAGAATATAGATTCAGTGTTGTCAAGTTTTCTATCTAAGAATGAAAGATTGAGAAGGTTGATTGTTGATTATGAAGCAAAACGTATTTGAAGCGCTAAAAAGATGGAGATGTTTCAGAAGATCTTATTTAAGAAGTTGGGCATAGACTTTGAAGCTGAATCAGAGTTAATAGAGATTGTAGAGGCTAAACAAAAAGCTGCTAAAAGAGCTTGAAAAGTTGAAGAAGAGGCTACAGCAATGGCAAAAGTGAAAGAAAAAATAGATGAAATTCCTGTGATTATTCCATCTGAGCCAGAAGTTGAATTTGTGCCAGTAATTGAAGCTGAAATAGTTATTATTGAAACGGAAGCTAAGGAGGTTATAACAACAGAGCCAGAGAAAGAAGTTGAAGTTGAAACAGAAACTTAACCTGAGCCGATCAACTATGTAATGATTGGTGGATTTATAGATGTTACTGAAATTTCTGCGAGACACCAACAATACTTGGATAAAAACAGGAAGGATGCAGAAATTGATGTTGAAGTCGATGCATTTGATGAAGATAAAGATGATGATGATGATGATGATGATTGATGGTGCGGGTGTAAAGATTATAAAGATAAGAAAGACGATGATGACAAGGGTGACGATGATGATAACACCCAGGGTGGAACAGGGGTGAAAATAGTGGATGCGAAAGTGATAGAATCGTTTGATTATGATGTGTATCTGAGGGATAATGAGAATGAAGAAAATGAATCACAAAGACAGGGGGAACAAAATGATCCAGTACATGTGCAATCAGGAATCCTCACAGTCGTTCCACCAATATCGGTTGTTCCTGAATTGCCAAAACCATACTTTTCTACTTAGAGCATGGCGTTGAGGAAGGGGAATTCGTACATAATCATACAAAAGAAGAGCTAGAAAAAATGTTGGGTGTTGAAGAAGATATACTTGAATTTGATTTTGAAGACGGGTTAAATAATATTAGCGCATCTAAGCCTAACGATTATCAGTACAAATATGTTGCAGATGCTGATAGATATGATAGGGTTGTCATGGAGGATGACTCCGATGATGATGACACTGTTAATTATTCCGGTGTGAATACGGATGACTTCCTAACCTTCAAGGAAATATTTAAAGAAGCTTCTGATGATCTATTGAAGCAAAGAGTGGATGAGCTGTGAAAGAAAGAAATATTCCTAAACGTTTATCGAAAGAAGAAATTGCTGAAGCGAAAAAAGTCAGGGTTTAGGGAACTGCCCAAAGAAAGAAAAATTTGAAGACCATTGGCTTTCTTTACGCGTTATCAGGATAAATCGTCGGGTGATATCCTAAGTTGGGGGTGGATTGAAGAATTAAATGTTTATGCTATCAAGAGGGATTTGGCGTGTAGTACTTCCGCTACCTCTGTGATATATGTGATATACAAACACTACCCTACTGGGATATGGAAGAGCTTATGCAAACAAAGATGATAATCTTCCAAATGAAATTTCATGATCAACGGTTATGGAAGTTAATTAAATATGAGGATACTCATGGATTCAAGCATTGGAAACAACATATTCTGAAGAAACAAATAAAGATTGATCCGGTGATGAAGGAAAAAGATGTGAAATTGATTATTAAGTGACCACGAGCTATGAGGAACATGCCATTATTGAAGATTGAACAAGATTTTCATGCATACTTCAAATGGTAGCAGTATGATATAGAGACGTGTGAAGCAGTGATTGTTTCGAAAGATGAAAGTATTTTGAGAATGATTCGCATACTAGACCCGATGTAGCTAGTTAATTGCTTAGAGAAAGATGTAGAGTACTTTTTCTTCAACAAGATATGTTATGAAGCATCAAAGAAGACTCAAGCGATGCAATTCCAGGGTGTAATCAATGTTTTCTATGCACATGGTATAAATTCTGGAAAGATGTGGCAATCAAAGTGGCGAGAACTAGAAGAGAAAGAGTTTTTGAAAAAAATAAGGTTAGAAAAGATTGAAGAAATAGGAAAGGAAGCTCGTCTAAGAAGGTTTCAGTTTATCAATTGGGCTCCTGCTATTGATCAAACACCGATTCCATCTGAAGAGCGTAGGAAGCCAAGGAATCATTTCTTTGGACGCTGAACGTTAATGTTATGAGGTTTTTGAAGACTGGCCAAGACTACGGCAATATCCAAGGGGGAGTTTGTTAGTGTAGAATGTCTATCGCCTACATCTTAGGGTCATGTCGAGCCTTTGTAACAGGGCTTTTACATTATTAGATTTACATTTAGGGTGTTTGTAAGCAACTTCGCACGAAGAGTTGTCCACTTCGTAGAAAGTAGGTAGGCCAACTTGTACGAAGTGCTGATGTCTATATATAGTGGAGTTGTGTCTTGAGTCTGAAATAGTTTTTGTAGAGTGAGCGGCGAAGCCCTACACGATTTGTTTTAGGATTGTACACATTTTTATCATTAATGAAACAATAAACTTTAATCAGTAATCTTGATATCGTCACTTTTTATAAAATGGACTCCGCATATGTTATGACTAGTTAATCAGATTTGGTCCTGTGCTTATATGGATAAGACGACCCTTCAAAACAGAGCTTCCGCACTTGTAAAAATAGATCTCATGTGTTAGAGATCTATTCGATCATACACATTTCTTTTGTATGAACAAAAACGTTAGTGATGAGTCTGAGGGGAAATTTATAAAATCATTATATTGTAATTGAAATCATTTGGAATTCAACATAAAACAATTTTGATATAACTTCCTCGTGACAACTCGCATTTTCATGTTATTACCGTTAACTTCCTTAGTGAAACTTTTCTGCCTTTCTAGCACTTACGAACTTGCATGCACATTACACGTGTAGGTTTTAACACACGAACTAACAAAAACTAGTGGGACTAGTTTCGTTTATACGCTTGAAGTTAAATGCTAACTTTCGGTGCAAAACATAAAGGTTTTAACTTGAGGGACTTAGTGTCTAGTTATTATAACCTAACTATTAAATTCGGACACCCCTAGACCCTTAACCTTAATTTGGAACTCCTAAACTCAATCTTAAATTCAGAACTATCCTAAACCCCCACATAAATTCAGAATCCCACCCCCTCTTAAATTCGGAAACCTTATACACCTAAAACTAAATTCGGAACTCCCCCTACTTCTAACCTAAGTTCGGACACCCTTTATTTGTAAACGCGGAACCTTTGGGCTTTTATGTAAACTCAGAAACCCCACCACAGACTCAAGTGTTATATATATTTATATAACACGCAAAACCTAATCGTGTTGATAACCTGTATCTCTAACTTTCTTTCTGTTCGGCGACTGGATCACATAAAGCCTTGAAATATCTTGGTCTTCAAGCTTTCCTGATCTTTATCGCTTCCGGTATTATATCTAAATCTTGTTTATAGTTTTTGTTATACGTGAGTCTTGACTAAGATTAAGTGATTTCTTGAATACATGCAAACTAGGGTTGTTTAGAATCTTTATGTTTGTGAGTTTGATGAATTGTAGTTTATGTATACATGCATGTAGGAGGCTAGGGTTTCAATGTATAACATGAACTTGGTGATAACTGATGAATATAAATGTTAAATCTGATCCTCAACGCGTTACATTATATTATTATGGTTGGAAATAGGGTAATAAGGTTTTGAAAATTTTTTTGTGAGGCTGCGAACAAACAGATTTTGTCTAAGTTTTTACAGCTGACTTGTATTGGCTGTAACAGGGTCACAACATAAGGAAAAAGAGTGGTTCTTGAGTCTAAAGCGAAGTCTAAAAATATCTTTCAAACCCAACTTGATTCATAATTTTTCGACAAGTTTAGGTTAGTCAAAAGGTTAAAACGGAAAAACAGGTACAGGCTGCATTTTTCTGCATAAATTGCAGCCTGTTACAAGATTCATAACTTGGTCTATGGTTGGAGTTAATACTTGAAATTTTTACAGTATATTCCTAAAAGGTTACAAAATTCTCCAACTAGAATCTCATCAATTGGTTCGACGAGGATTTTTCTGTAAAATAAACGGTAAACTGTCGACAGAATGTGACAAAATTGACCTTTATGTGCTTATTGATTTTTTGGTGATTTTTTCTGAGCATTTAGAATTTGAGAAAAAAAGACAAACCTTTTCGGACCTAATGACACGTCTCATAAATTATTTGTAATCTTTCTTGTCCGGTTACTACTTTAAACGAAAATCACGAAACAGCTCAAGCTGAAACCACTGAAACTTGATGTTTATGTGTATAAGTGCAATTTCTTGTTAGTACGAGGTGTTAATTGTTACTTGACATCCAAATGGATATCATTGAATGTGTTACATGTTATTAGTTGTATCCATGCGCATAACCACACGAACAAACAACTAAGTGTCAACAGTGTATGCATATTATGTGATAGTATACGTGTATAATTCATGTGACTTATGTGAATATTAACTAATGATAAAACCGTAACCATATCAAGACATGGTTGACCACACTTAACTCTAGTCACTAAATTCTAGCCGAGCAAATCTAAGGTGAGTTCACTACTTTACTAAAAGCATGCAATTCCTGGTTTTGGAATTACACTATCCCTAGTTTGGGACCACACTTTTATTCCTGGATGGAATATGATAACTTAAATACTCTAGTCTAATTTCAAGTTTATAGTGGACTAAACGGAACATTTATCTTGAAAGTCCCTACTATATATACCGATCAGTTGTCGGGTTGGTAAACGGGGTATTAGTTGATAACGCTATTAGGTTTGACAATCCTCACACCGTGCGGGGAGTCGGGCGAGAACTTTTGACCTTAACTATCGCATCAATGCGGATAGACATCGATGTGGAGGGCAAAAAAAGTTACTACGTCAGCATTCGATATCACATGTTTAGTTGCTTAATAGTGGGTTAGCTACCCATGACATGCCTTTAAAACTTGTATTTGGAACTTACTTTTCATTAAACTAAAACCGTGAACTCGCCAACTTTACGTTGATACAGTTTAGCATGCTTTGCAGGACGTTAGGTACAACGCACATGGGAACAGGCAGCTTGGAGAGTGTCATGGTATTAAGGAATTGTTTTTATTATTTATGCTAACCAGTTGTGGTTTTTCATTATGTCTGGATTTTATAATTTTGTTTTCGCTGATAACTTAAACTTACGTTTTTAACACTTTAAAAATTGATATCATTATTCATGTTGAATGTGGTAGTTAAAAGTTTTACAATTAATATGACATGGTTCAACATGATTAGCGGGTTGATTTTAGTATGTCAAGTGCCTCGCGATAAAACCCTGCATGTGAAATTTGACGATGTGACATTTCTGCTTGTTTGTTTATCTTATTTACATTACAATTCACAAATTGTTTGTTCTTCGTTGCTTAAACTTACAAGTATAACAAACTCGGATCCAATAATCTTTGTATGAAATTATGTTATAACCATCACTAACCGATGGGAATTGATTAAATTATCTCACTCAAATAGATTTGGATGGTAATAATATGAGGTTTAATTGCTAAATTTATAGTTTGCTGTACTCATGGTGATTGTTGTTTAGTTTAACCAAATTGCCCAAATGATGTGATGGAATGACCAGTGTGTAAAACAAACATGCATCTTTTGCCTGAGGCTAAGCTAACGGGCTCAAAAACAGTTTTAGGCGTTTAGACATTATCAAATTGACGTTTATAGTTGATTTTAAACTTCTAGACTTAAACTGTCCATGTGAATGAAAAAAATGATATGTGAGTCTCTTGGGTGCTTAGACATTTTCAAAGAAACATAAAAAGTTGATATTTGTTGGCGTTTAGGTCCTCGAAGAAGATGAAGAACCCAAGAATTAAAAAAATATTAACAAAGGTTACTGTATATTTCTATGAAAGTTAAAGAGAGAATTTATAGAGAGAAGAGTAGAGACTGTGAAAATAAAATATAATTTGATTATTTAAATAGAATTTTAAATAAATAATTATTGAAGAGCCAAACAACTTTTTCTTGCGAACGGTCACACTCGGTGAGGACGGGAACAATCTCACGAAGGCGTTACGTCGACCCATACCGACCCTCTCCCCGACTTTGTACCCCATAGCCTTATAGTTAGTTAATAATAAGCATATAGTATAGTTCGGTTTTAAAATATATTTATTTTTAACATAATTTTTAAACTATAATATGGCTTTTGCATTTTATTTAATTTATTATTATATTACTCAAATACTTTATAACTAGTATTGTACCTGTCCGCTAGGACGGGCTCCTAAAATTTATTACGTTCAAATTCAAACTGTGTACATTGAAGATCTTCATAACGTCTTATCAATCTGGGATTAACAGGCGCATAAGTTGGTTAGTGTAACATAATAAGATGGCAAAAGTGACTATATTTGATGGTTATTTTAGTTATATCATGTTAATGCTTTGGTTGTTTTCTAGTTGTATCAGGTTATATTTTTATAGTTATGGATACATGCGATTTACATGTAAGTGAACGAAATTTGTACAGACTATGGAGCCTTTGAAGCAACTTGGATAATAACTATAGATAAACCAATATGTGTGGTAGGTTGGCTCAACTCGCTCGTAATTCATTTGACTCGGACATTGATTGAAAATAAAAAAAATACAAGAGAACCCTACTCCAATAGGGGACTCTAAATACAACGTATTTGCCTCAGGACATTTCAGAATAAAAAGACAACTCCTGTGGTATTTATCAAATTGTGAAATTGATTCATTAATCTTGTTAATATTTTATTCTAGCATACATCAAAGTTTTAACTCCAAAATGTGCAGGCCATGTAAAGGGCCAAAACGGGTAAGCTTTTGGTATGCAATAACAAGTTGTTGAACAAGGTCGACCCGAAACCGAGTATTGAAATTGTTGATGAACTACACCTTCTGCTTTAAACTATAAAGTATAATGAAGCTATCCACAAAGATTTGTGAGTATGTTATAGTTCTATCACATAAACACATCCCACTATTTACAGCTTAACGAAACTAGGCATATTGGAAATACAATTATTTATAGATTCCAGAATTAGAAGTAAAACACGCATAAAAGCACATCAGAAATTAAAAATGCCGGGCTTCTTGAAATCATTATGAAGATGCACTGCTTACCATAAAGTTACACTAGTAGTAAAACCCGTGTGAAAACACGGGTGGTTTTTAGAATACCATGCATACCACATTTTATTAAACGATGTGAAACCTGCTCATCAAAGACAATGTGTATAAACTTTGAAATCCATGATTTTGTTACAATCGAATCACTTCCTGTAAGTGAATTATCAAAAGATTCAAAACTAAAAAAAACTACCAAATTAAAAACACAAAAGAAAAAGTGAAACTTACCGGTCACTCGTCACTTAAGCAGAGCTCAATGGCATAAACACGTTAAAACTCAACGGACTGGAAACACAAAAAAAAAGAGTTAGCAAAGACCTAAAGAGTATATACTGATAAGTAATAATAAGTGAATAACTAAATAAATCAAACCGTGTCACTGATGCCTAATATTGTGTTGTTCGAGCAACTGTTAATGAAGAAAGCACTAAAAACCTTCTAAGCTTCTTGCTTTTTCAACAACCTAAAGCAAATCAATCTAATTTTCTCAACATCCCTAAACAAATTACACAAAATCTTGAATCCTAACGTCATAAATCTTTAAATAAACAACATACCAAAATGCAGCATAACTCGAAAACCCAGAAGCGTAAACCATCCAGCCAATGGAAACTTGCAGCGTAAACAAAAGTTGAACCAAACGAATTGCTTGCAGCGTCTTGTGTTTGGATACCAGGACGACCACAATCTCCCAAAATCTCCTATGCAATTCAACTAAATATGTTATCTCTTCACCTACAATTCAACTAAATATGTTATGTCTTCACCTACAAGTGTTTACAACTTTTGATTAGGTAATCTACTCATTAGTTATATTTGTTCAAATACGTTATCTCTTCACCTACTTCATCTTAGTACCTGATTTTCGATAAACAAAGAAATAATATATATATTTTTTTACATGTATTAATAAAACCGAATCAGAAGAACATAGAAGTGCATATAGTTACCTTAGACGAAATCGCGTAGAGTCGAACTCAAGACAAAACAACAACGATTCTCCGACCCACCACCTATTTGCATCACCAGTTCTGGCTAGAATGGGATCCAGCTTATCCAGTCTCTCCTTCTTGATTTTCTTTCCAGCAAAATCATATCCAATATGTGCCTCATCTTTGTACCACTCTAAAAGAACATCCCCAATGGTGTTCCGAGGACCAACCTATAACAAAAGGTGTATCAACAATAACCATATAAGCAAATTCTCAGTGAGCATAGATATCGCAGCTCATAAACCACCATAAGCAAATACAAATAACATTGCATATCATAAACAATTTACAAACGTCTACCAAAGTACAAGCTGAAACTGGAAAGTATCATAACTGAACCAGCTATTATTCTTAACTTATTTTTCCAAAAATAATCACTCCATGACTGTTAAATCAATTAAATTAAAGTGTATAGCGTTACTTACATGCTCCCCATTGAACATACTATCCTTTTGTTTGAGATGTGCTTCATGCATTAGAAAATAAGATGATAAGAAAATATTTTCCTTTTTTTTAGCAAATACCCTTTTTGCTGATGCATTTGCACTTTTGTGCCTTAACAATTTAAATTAACTTGTTGCAATGTAGATTTAGTGATAAAAAAACACCTACCAAAAATACAGCAGCTTGGGTAAATTTCAATAGACATGATCAGCAAAATTCCTAGCAATGGTACTGAGCTTGAGATCATCAAACTGCTCATTAGCGTGAAAATAACAACCAATACTCAATCCTTGTGTAAACCCCAATACTCTTCGGTCCATTACACAATCAATACCTCCAACAATCCAAACAACCCTAAAATCAGAAGCTACTCACTACTAAACAACAATTAGCCAAAATACGTAATTAAAGCGATCTCGAGAGGAGGAAAGAGTCCGATCTGAGAAGAAATCATGTTTTTAATACCATTTTTTATTTTATTACATTGAGCCATCAAGATCAACATCCACCCTTGTCATACATATTGAAGTTGATGGTTATAATATAGGATCCAACAAATATTCAAATTGTTATAAAAAGAACTCAATGATATGCTATTTGAATTAACTAACCGAGGGAATGAACTGTGTTGTTATATCCACGACGGTTTTATCAGCCAAAATCTCTCAACATGACCAAGTTTCTACTAATATCCAAGACGTTCCATCGAACAGGTGTTGGTTATTTAAATAACTCAACCTAAACCCTAAAACATGAATACTAATGCTAAAAGTTCGGATGAAAAGAGAAATAAGACCTGCAGATTACTCAAAATTCACCACCATATACTAAGAAAACCTTACATATCCATCAGTAACAAATTTAAAAAAGACAGATTATGTACTTACCGAGTTGGGTGAAGCGAATGGAAAGTGAAGAAGATGAAGAGCAAAACTTCTACAACACACACAAAGAAGATCAAATTCACCAAATGCTTTACACTACAATTAGCATACAACATACCTTGATTTCATGAGCGATTACACCGGGTTCTTCAATTATCATAGAGCAATTGAGAGAGAAATCGACAACTTTGATGTTGCGATGACAGAGATGCATGGAATTGGTGTTGCGACGAAACCCATGCTTCACTTTTACTTTCCAAAGCACAATGGATTGGTACAGATCGATGAAGGGGAATAAGGCAAAAATGTAGGTTTGAGATCCCGGTATTTTATCTCGACAAATATCTCTAAAAGTGCGATCAACGGCCTCAAAGGCATACCGGTTCAGCACACACCCTGAATAGGCCTACCTACCACTACCGCCGGTCACCGATGAAAAACCTTGTCGGACTTCCTTCTATCTCGAGACTCTCCTTCTCCTCTCTCTATTATCTCTCTTTCTATCTCTCTCTCTCTCTCTCTGCAAATGAGAAAAATGGAAAGTTGGCATAATAAGCAATGTTTGGGGATGTAGTGTGAAATTTCAAATTTTGAATGTAAAAGTTGGCCGCCCAAAAGATAAGGGAAATTAATTAAATATTTTAAATATTAATTGAAGATATAAAATTGATGATGCAATAATGACATAATATTGGCATTGTTGGATAGTCTAGATGGCTGCCACGTCAGCATTGTGGTGTCATGCTCATCTTTCCTTTATTAGATAGGGGAGATGAATATAATTTTTGTACACTGTATGTTGTAACCGGATCAACACGCCCATTTACTTTCCTCCAGAATTGTAAGAAATAGACATAAATGGTATTCTTCCTTTATAGCCTGTCACCGTTGTTGCTGGATTCTTCCTTTATAGCCTATCACCCATTTGTTCCATATAAAACAGTTGTACACAAAACTTTCTACGACACGCACCAATTCCTTTTTGAACCAGTTCACTAAGAAATAACATGTAGCCACATTTTGCCACACCCATTTACCAAAATTTTGCGATATGCCGACTTGGCTTAATAGCCCGTTTAGTTGTTGCATTCCTCCTTCTCTTCTACTACTGATGGAGCTCTTATCCACCTCCTTGTCCATTGAATTGAGCTGTTCTGTTGTTGATATCAAATATTTAACCTTTACCCGATTATTAGACACCAACGTGAAAACGTTTGGAAACATTCACATGAATATTTCTGATCCAGTCAATAATCAAGCCAATAACTTATTTATTCCTGTAGCGATCTAATTGGTGGAACAAAACTTCACAAAGGTACCCTTATTTCAAGTGAATAAAGTTAACATGGTTGTGGAATATGCAAAATTAACGGATATAACTACATAATGGGAGAATTTAACCATAATCCATCAGAAAAAGATAAAGAGAGTTATAAATGGCGATAATGCAATTTGATATTAGTTTAATTTAATACCACACATATATAATTTTAATATTTACCTTTTCATCATCACGGCTAAAATGACAAAGCTTCACCTTCCCCTGGAACTTCTTGGCAGCATTCTTCTATTCAGGAGCAAGCTTCTTACAATACCCACACCCGAAGATAAGACACATATGGAGAATCTTCAAAAAGTGTAAAAGATGAAAGCTAAACATTAAACACAGGATCTTATTATCATTCAACCACTTAATGCATAACAACCAAGTAATTAAAGAAGTGAACCCGTCCCAATTAGCTGGATCCTAGCCACCCAACCCCAACACACATATAAAACCACAATGAACACAGAACATACACGCCTTTTGGAAGTTGGATATCGTAAAAAGTTACAAGATTTAAGTTGTGAGTTGCCTGGATTCACTTCTAACAAATTCTTTTAGAAGTTGACTAGCCTTCTGTCCATACAACTATGTTGTTACTGCTCTCCCACAACTCTTACACAACTACAAAAACTAAATACGCATTTCCTCGACCACCTTACCTACATAAACATGGAAAAACCACACATTTAAAAATCAACCGATTGGTTGTGAGTTCAATTAGAATCAGGAATCTGAAACTTCAACCGTCGATCTTGAAGGCTTGAATCAGAAATTGAATTCAATAGTTGAGTAACAAAAAAGTGAAAAACAACAGGGAAACTTACAGAGACCCTAGAAACAAAATCGATCCAAATTGCTGCACACCCTTTGTTTACGTCACTGACCTGTCATCTCTTTCATTGCAATCGATGCGTCTCTCCAATCGTCCAATCACTTTCTTCTTTCTTGTTAGAGTGCTGGATGATCAAAAAGTGCAGAGATGGTAGCAAACCTGTTCTTTATGAGCAAAATAAAAGGACAACAAATGATGATCTATTTAACACAAACTTGCTTAATAAAAGCTGCTCCCAGTCTTCCAAACATGTAAAAAAAAATGATTAGATGTTGCAAATTGAAATTCATATAGTAAATTCATGGAGATGACATAAATGAAAGCTTACATGTATGAATAACACAACCCCCAAAATGGCAACAATTAGCCCTAACTGAATCACAAAAGACAACTTCTATCTATGTGTAGTAACGGAAGTGCCATGAAGATGCCAGAGACGCAGAAGACAGAAGAGGGGCGCGGAGATGATCTCCTTGACCAGAGTGTGCAGTGTAAGAAAAATTAGAGTCCATCACGATGTCTTCATCCGATATAGAAAAGACATGGAGATTGTTGATTAGGTTTTAATGACATTGTAGCTTTGGGAAAAAGAATACGGGTCGTTCTTAGCCACGAGAGAAAAGGTTTGGAGAATTGAGGGGGCAAAGGGTGTTGGGAGGTGATACACAGGGAGACGCACCACGCCTTCTTAGAGACGTGGGGATAAGTGCATAATCTCACTCATGCAAAAATTCAATTCAAAATTTTAGTATTCCAGAAGTTTTTAGAACACTAACAAAGCGTTTAGGACTGTCCGAAAGTCTCCGAAACAGCCTAAACAATATTGGAAAGTTTTGGCACCCTTAGAAGGTCTTAGACCAGGCTTGAAGGAGCTTGGAAGGCTCTAGAATAGACTGCATAATTCTACACAAAAGATGCAGTCAAAAACCATCTAGAACACTTATGAAATCACTTGAAAATGCTAGATATTTTGACAAGAATACTCTAGAATAAACCTTGATATTTTGTTGTATGGAATTCTCTAGAGTTAGAAAGATCTAGAGAATTTTGAAGTACTATAAATAGGAGTGTTAGGCATCATTTGCACACATCCCATGTTACCAGACATAACCCATTCATAACCTACAACACTACAAGCTTTGTAAGCCTTGTAAAACATCATGTACTCTTGTTCCTTAAATCAATATAAGTATTTGTTTGTTCACAACTTAAACGCTTCCGCATTTCATAACTTTAATCCTATCAAAACCCAATCAAAAGGCTTAACTTAGAAGTATTCTAAGTGTCGCACGTGAGTCAGAAAGTTACTATGTGGCAATAGGCATAAAAAATGGGTGTAGTTATAACTCCCAAATTTTTGTAGTTTGATGGGCTAAGATTCTTTCTCAAAATAATTGAAGACTTAATGTGGCCAAGATTTCTCCAATTTACAGTTTTTGTCTTAACCGACATTTTTCTAGTTGGGAACAATAGTATACTGATTCTTTTTGGTTTTATTATATTACTTAAATTAATTACTCTATAATTATATTCGGTTAATATATTTGTTTTATTTAATTTTTTTTAAATATATACATACTCTTCATCTCCATCTTCGCCCAACCTGCAATCCCTAACACCGCCCGGTAACCCCCCCCCCCCTCCCAAACTTGCAAAACCCTCACCACCGCTCGGAAACCACTTCCACGACCCTCCAAAACCTCATCGCCGCCCGGAAACGACTAGCCCCCACCTCCCACACCCTAATTCGTTTCTTGACCACTTTTTTCTTGAAAAACTAAAATGATGAATTCGCTTGCCGACGACGGTGACAAAGATGGCAACGGCGACCGCTAGTGAATAAGTGACAATGAAGTATGATAAAGTAGATTTCATTTTCACATGTGTTTGTGATCGTTGTGGTTTTGCTATTGGCTTCAGCTATTGTGAATAATGATGAATTGCGTTTATTGTTACAACAACTAAACAAGAGGGCAGGTTTTTAGAACATTCGATACAAAAAGCGTTCAAATTCAAGAAGAATTGTTGGAGTAGGTGGAGAATCTAACATTGTGTAAAAAGACAAAAGATGTTCAAAAATATAATGAGATGATCAAGATTCATTACCCGGCTGCAGGGGTTTTTATTACCATCAAGTCAAAATACTGGTGGTGTCGATATGTTATCGCCCTCTTACTTGTTGGTGTGCTTGTTGCGTTCCAGAAATATTTTAAAGATTCAGTGTTTTTGAAATAAATCAACACTGGCCATAAATTGGTTACTATAAAGGTAATGCTAGTTTATGATTCTTTATAATTTGGATCTTTTTGTAGTGATTTGTGGTTATTTGAATTGATGTGTTTTGATTTTAGATTGGGAGAATACAGTTTCAGGTTACCGCATCCACATCAACACCGTGAATACAATAGGTATTGTGTTTTGTATATGATTAAATTGTTGTGTTTGATGTTATGCAATTATTATCGGTGGGATATGGGTGAGATATCCCACTTTTCAAATATTAAGGGTGTGTTAGAATACCTTCTCCTTAGAAATAGAAGACCACGTTTTTCGTCTTGTAGGTTATTGTGATGTGTTTAGATTTTCTTTCTTTTAAGAAATGAAATTGTTGGGTGGGTATAAGTTGGATTTGTGGTTCGGGTGATTAAATGAGGTGGATAAAGTGATTGGAGTTCATAGTAGTAGTGTTTATCATGATTGTTGAGGTTTCTTTAGAGGCTTTGATGGCGGAAAACGGTGTTGGGTTGAAGTGTTTTTTGGGACGAAGTTGAAGCCGATGATAACACATTAAACTTGTTGATTTCTTGACTGTGATTTAACCTAATTTAATGTGTCTTAGTTTTCTATTTGCTTGGAATGATTGTTTTTTTTTATAATTTACAGGTTTGTGGATTTTGGATGGCTAAATCTTACTTTGCTTGGAATGATTGTTTTTTTGTCTCAGTTTTCTTTCTTCTAATGTAAGTTTCATATAATAGGTGTAGAATGATATTGGTATTTGCATATTATTTTTGTGGCGTGTTATACAAAGTTCTCTTATAATGGTTTACATATAATCTACAAATAGTTTTGAGCAATATGTCTAAAGTAAATAAAAAAATTCAACTTGAAAAGTAATCAAGCATTAGCCATGTTTACCCATCAAACAAATGCTTTGTTCTAAGGCTTTTTCCTATTTTCATTTTGCTTATTTCAGTTTATGGTGTGCTGCCATTCTAAATTTCAACGTCGTTTATGTTTGCAGGTGTTTGTTAATAGAATGTCAAGTGTTTTTCATCGTTGGATGGTATGTGTTCTATCATTTGTGTTGCTTCCAGGTCAATATTCGTGGTGTGCGTATTTCTGTTCTGATTCCACATTTGTGTTCCCCTTTTGGTTGCCATTTTCAGGAGGCTATTGTATTCTATTTCTTAGGTTAATGATTCTGCATTGTTTAACAAATGATATCGTTTGGATTTGGTTTTGTCTTGGATCCATTCATTGGTCAGCCTATATAGTTGCAGTATGACGTTTTTGTATCAAGTTCTTTTTGCTAAGCAACCTTCTTTTCTATCGCAGTTTCTATTGTTTATTATAGTCTCCTACGTGTTCTTTTTACCACTATTTGAAATAAGTTTGTGGGATTTACTTTTTTTTTTGTATAGGATCTTCTTTTGTTGCTTTTGCCATTTTAAAGCTTTGTAACATCATCTTTGTAAAACATGTATTCCTGTTATTGAACCTGTGATCTAATATCAGCCAACCCGCTTCATTTTTTACGTGTTATCCTGTCTGACCTCACCTTTTTAACACTTCTCAGTACACCTGTTATCCAATTTCCTCTACCTGTTTGACCACTTGAGATAAAAAAAAGCTATTTTTGTGTGAATTGAGCACATACCGTTGACAGCCTGTAGTCGAATATGCCATTTCATCAGATAAGATGATGTTGATGCATATATTGTTTATATGGAGTATTAGTCAAAGTTTGATATACATATGTTGCCCAGTCGCAAAACCAGTCATTGAATTTGAGGCAAAATATTCAGTTGCCAATTCAGTTGCAAAAATTATTTTATTTGCAAAAGTCAGTTGCCACTGGTTCATGTGAACACCAAAACAGACGTAAAAGGGCATTTTTTGGGGTAGTGCCTGCCACTAGTTTGTCATCGAGTGGTAACGGTTGTTGCACTCTAATGGCCCGCCACCATCACCGCTTCTTTAAAAACTGTTTGGTGTTAGGGTCGCCCTTGTGCTACTTTGAAACCGCCAATGAACATGGGCGTGTAAAGCTTTCATTTTACAAGACAATTGGAGTCGTTTTGGTGTTGCATTGTGCATATGGCTTACACCGGCAAGTTTGAGCTGCAACAAGAACCAACAATACTAGAACGAATGCACCCATGTTGAAGAAGTGAAGCTTATTATTGATGGAAATAATTACTATATATTTAAGATCTCGTAAGAACATGACTAAAGGGCATTATAAGAACATATTGAAGTGGCTTGATAACTCCTCCAACAGCACCCTAATGGGCATTATTGGGGCATGAAGAGGAAGTGACATTTCTAGTATAAGGCCATGTGTAGCGGGTGTTATAAGAGCGTGAAAAGGTTTGATACCACCCCCTGGGGTTTATAGGGGCATGAAAAAGGAGAATCATTCATAGAATAATGCCCAAATAGTAGAAAAAAATGAAAAATATTGAATGAAATTATCTTTAAAAGCTGCATGAAAATCTATGATAAAACATGAAAACATATATAAAAAGTGGGTCAAGGCTACTTTTTTAGATATAATTATGATTATTTATGAAATAGAAATGAGTTTTCTGTTTGTTTCTAACAAGCAAAATCCATGCATGGTTAGATTGGTTTAATTTGTTGTTTATTATATGCGATTTTTTATTAAATATATAGTATTTAAGGCGTTTTTAATCAATAAAAGACAATTAATGTTTCTTATTTTTTGCATGCTATTCCTGTTAAGGTTTTAAAGCGTTTTCAATTAATATAATATAAATATAAATGTTTTTCAATCATTCTCAGGTTTTCTTAATAATTGATTTTAAACATGAGTAATGAATTTTTTTTAGCGTTTTAATAAACGTTTACATATAAATAAAATTCAGACATGGCATGTATTATTTCTAACGAGCAAAATCAATGCTTCGTTATTTCAGGCTATTTCTAACAGAGTGTTTATTTGGCTTTTTAATCTAATTTTATTTAGGCATGGTGTTTAAATTTTTTTTCATGGCATTTGCAGTTTGTTTTGAACTAACCTATGAATGTTTTACTTGGGAATTAATTTTCATGGCGTCTTCTGTTTGTTAACTTTTTGTGTAATATGAATGTTTTCCTATTGTCATGGCGTTTTCCTTTATTTCTTTGTAAAGGTGAATCTATACTGTCTAATGAAAGAATTTGTCCGAAATCTGGATGTGCTTTGTTTATCCCTGATGTTAAAGAAGATCTAAAGCCGAAGATGGAATGATTTTTGAAAGCCTTGACAAATCTTATGCTTTGTATCTTAAGTATGCCACGCCTGGTGGTTTTGCTATTAGGAAGGGTACTGAAAAATAAATGCAAAGGGCAAAAAACAACTTAAGCATTATATGTTGTCGGGTTATGTAAGTTCTGCTGACGATGAAAGCCAAAACCCAAGTGAACCATCTTCCATGCCTAAGGAATAAGTTAAAATGCATTCACAAGACTAAGGGTACTGAAAAAATAAATGCAAAGGGCAAAAAACACCTTAAGTATTATATGTTGTCGGGTTATGTAAGATCTACTGATGATGAAAGCCAAAACCCAAGAGAACCATCTTCCATGCCGAAGGAATAAGTTTAAATGCATTCACAAGACCTGAAGTTTCCCTCCTTGATGGCTTCCAAGAGCAGATGCAAACTAATGGAATGTGAACTACTGCCTTCAATATTATAGAATAGAAGAGCAAAGTGTTGGATTATCAAAGTGCTGGTTAATAAATCAACAGTCAAGTCAGCTAAAGTCAAGATTGAAGACTAGTAAATCAAGTCAACAAGTCAAAGACCATAACGTTTTCTAAAAGTACTGGTCCAACAGTTCTATGAAATCCAGCGGCTATCTCTATCTTACATAAGAGTGTTTAATGTAATAGTGTAACTATCCAACAGTTTTGCTAACTGTTGATAGTTACATCATTTAGTGGAGTTGTTTAGGGTCACTTTCATGGCGACGTCACCAACAGTTTTCTCCTCCTATATATAGTTCTTCATCGTAATTGTAATAGTTAACACTCTTGGAGCCTAAGAACTAAGTAAGAGAGAGTGCACCTGGTGAGGGGGAGTACCTTTGTACCTTATGATTGTACTACATTTTTTTTCTGAATTTAATGAAATCATTTTGCAATCATTCCGAAATCCAGTTGTGATAGATTGATATGTTTGTTTATTACTGTTTAATGGAATTTCTAATTTGATTAAGTGTTTTATAAGAAAAACACACATTACACATACTTAGATCAAACAAATGGTATTAGAGACTGTTTTTCTCAAGTGACTTCACCGCTGATTTAGGAGATAAACTATCTCAAATTGATAATTAATTGAGTGATCTAGGGACATTGAGAAGAATTAGACCAATCAAATCATTAGATTGTTTCTGATACGCCGTTTTCTGAATTAAATTCAGTAGAACTCAGAGAGACGTCAATCACTCATGATCCTCACAATACCGGATTGGCAAACAAGCCTCTGGTGCTTGTTCATCATTAATTCAAGATATATTAACGAAGAATGGGTCACCACTTGTCACATCAAAACACTAGTTGCTGGAGATCAGTGGTATATGACCTTCATGTTCCCTCTATTCTGAGTACCGAACAACAGAAGTTAACAATCCTAAGAAACCCGTTGATTACTATGAGCAGGATTTCCAAAGTTGGAGCTTTATGGGATGCTTTGAATGAACAATTCAGTGGTACAGATGAAGTTCAAGAGAACAACAGAGAAATTTTGACCTAACAATCTGAGACTTTCACCCATATCAAGGGAGAATCTCTTACTAAATAGTTTGAACAGTTTAACTACTTAATAGTGAGCTAAGGCTTCCAGATCAAACTTTCACAAATTCTGCCCGAGTCACAGATTTACGAGATCTCTTCCAGATAAGTGGGATACAGTTGCATATGTGTTGAGAAACTATGTTGGTTTTAAGGAGATGACTCTGACACAACTTCATGGCAAACTCTTCACTTATGAGAGAAATCTTAACCAGAAACAAAAGGTGATGTCATCAGGCAAAACTGCTAATGATTACACATATCATAACACAGCCCTAATGAGTCAAGATGAGTCATCATCATCAAACAGAGTAAATGAACAGAGTTATGACCATTTGACACAACTACTAATTTTAATTCTCAATAACACATCACATGTTGGAAATCCAAACTATGCCTTAATGATGAATGATTAGAGACCCATGGATCAAATAGACAAGGAAGAGTTTAACCTCCTTAACCTGCTTGCACTATTGATTTTCAAATCAAACAAGTTTCACAATAGAACTTGTAGGAAGTTTCCTGGATTAGAGACTAGGGGCAAATGTGACAAAGATAAATCCAGATTTGAGTGCTTTAAATGTCATAGGTTAGGTCACTTTGCTAGAGAGTGTAGAAATTATGCACAAATTACTTTACCAATTATGACTTATCCAAATCAATCAACTGTTGGTCAGTATTCAAGTTTTCAAAATGGACAATAAAACTTTTCCCAAAATGCCTCTGGTCCATCCACACAATAAAATGCACATTTAGCACAAGGACAAGTTCAAATGGCAATCAATATGCTAATGGGTCACCTCAATATCAACTTGATCAGATTCACACACCTCAATCACATGCTCAGTTACCTTCATACTCACATGCTAATTCACCAGTAATTTCCTGTACTAGAACCAAATCACCGAAGCTTTTTCACACAGAAATTTGTTAACTAGGGCAGTATGCCTGATGAGATCAGAAATGATAATTTGGCTATGTTTGCAGTTGATATCAAGGAATAAGCATCCTTAGATGATCTCAATGAATCAGTAGATCCTTTCAAAGAAAAACTTATCTGTGAAGTTCCTAAAAGATTAGCTGACAAGTCTCTAGAAACATTGTCTACCAATCTAGCACTTGTTTCCACAAATTCGCTCATCAAGAACGGTCTCTTACACTTTGACAGTGTATGGTATAATGATAGCGGTGGGTCAAGGCATATGACAGGTTGTAAGAATCTCTTGTTCAACTTTAGGGCTCATGGGGAGGGCGGTCAAATATATCTTTTGGAAATGATTCAATGGGAAAAAAATCTTGTGTCAAGGGAGGTAAATGCTGGTAAATTGAAATTTAAGAATTTAACCTTGTTGACAACTTGAAGTTTACCCTGCTAAGTGTATCACAAATGTGTGACAAAGGGTATGACACATTTTTCACAAAAAAAATCTTGAAAAATTGTTGGGCTAGAACTTGCAAAGAAAATTGAGTGCTTAATTGCTAATGATGTTCAACTTGTGGCTAATAGGAGTTGTCACACTCTCAAGTTCCACTACGGGGTCTTACCGCAAGGCGCGTGACAAACCTGGATCCACATAGCCATTAGTTACACTTATCGACTTTTAATGCTAAAAAACATTTAGTCCGTTTTTAAATTTTGAAAAATAAAGTTTAACCATAAGTTATCAAAGTAAATGCAGAAGCGACAATTAAATAAAAGGGATTGCGTTTCGCAAAACATGCGCTCCAAAACTCATGTGAAATTTAGTAAAGCATATAAATGAAAATGTCTATTACTTTTATTCATGAGACTCCAATTCCTATCCTAAGCGTGCCGCACCTGCGTCCTGCAAAAGAATGCTTAAGTGTATCAACAAAAAGTTGGCGAGTTCACAAGTTTAGTTCAACAAGAAGTAAACCCAAATACCAAAGTTATAAGGACATGTCATGGGTACGAACTGTAACGCCTCGCTTTTTCATACTTTACTTAATAATAAAATGTAATCGTAATTCTATTTATGGAAATTTGTATTCGTATTGTATTCGTATTTCTTTTCCAATTTTGTAATCCGAGACTTTGATCGTATGAAGTTCATACTTGATATATACTTGTCTTACATGCATTCAGTCGTTAAATACATGCAAACTGATACTTGTTATACGTGCAATTATTCATTCATACATTCTCGTTGCCTAAAACATACTTACAAATACGTTATATACTTAAAAACATACAAAAATACCAAATTTTAGCATGATAAGGGAAAACCAAAGTTGAGGGCTAAAAGTAACAAAAATTGTAGGTCCACCTGGAGGATCAAGATAAACCTGCTTCCTTGTTCATGCAACACATACCAGTGCGGAATCCAAGTATGCATGTAAACCAAAGAAAAGTGGGAGACACACAGGATAACCAAAGATTCAATATCATGATAACTGATGAGAACTAGTACAAACATATACAAACAATTTTCATACAGACTCTATGCATTCACTCTGTGCTCTCAAAGTCTCAGCTTAGTACCCACTGGTCACTCGTATGAACTCTCTCACACATGCACTCTATACTGAGAAGGTCATGTCTGCTTATATAGTGCCAACACCAAGCAACAGTACGAAGTATGTTGCTGGTCATACGAAACACCAAAAGACACGAAAGACACTCTCCAAATAGGCTCGTACGAATGAACTGGCTCGCACGAATCAATAACCTTGCTTGTATGAATCAAGCTGAAAGCTTGATTGGGTAAGCTTGATCGTACGAATGGGTGTGACTTGTACGAGTAACATCTTGCTCGTATAAAGCATTCCCACTCACACCAATTGTTTTCTTTGGAGATCGTGCCATAGACATGACTTACTTGAGACTCAACAGTATGCACACATGCAACTGTTGTACATAGACATTCTAATCGTCATACTAGATCAAGATAGGAGGATATCTTAATCTGGCCGACATGACCAATCTATACAGACAC
Organism: Scalesia atractyloides; assembly: GCA_947069175.1. Classification (NCBI taxonomy): domain Eukaryota; kingdom Viridiplantae; phylum Streptophyta; class Magnoliopsida; order Asterales; family Asteraceae; genus Scalesia; species Scalesia atractyloides. The sequence continues at coordinate 49,047,380 of CAMTDV010000002.1, read as the reverse complement.
AGTACATAAGGGACCATACAATTACAGACGTAATTAAGAACAAGCTGCAGACACAAAAGTGTATCAACAAACTCCCCCTTGGCTGTTGCTTGGCCTTCGATCTTCATTTCTTGAACTGGCTATCAACAAACTCCCCTTAAGATAATCAATCCATAGTTGATTGAGGATCCAGGTCTTCATTGTTTTCCAGACTCATCAAACCTTTCCTGATTCCTCTTGAGGTAACTGGATCGATCATGATCTGCTGCACATTACAATCTACCACTGGTGATGGAACAAAAACTTTTGGATGCGAGGATGAGGCCGAAGCAGTAGTAATACCAGGGTCTTCAGAGTCATGATCACGTTTACGCTTGATCTCCTGTGCTTTGCATCTCTCATTCCACAGAATGTTCACTCGTTTTCTGCTCATTTCAAAGACGTCTTAATACCATTGAAGCCTTCCACCAGTTTAACATTACGAGAATGATACCATTCCTTCAAGTCGTTATGCTTAGTAGACAATATTTCTGCAGATCGTTGAACAGCTGTACTACATTCTTTCAGTCTGTTCAACTTAATACCCCGAGAGTTATCAGCTGCTCTCATCTGTTTTAGCTGAGTTGCCTTTTCTGCATCTGCAACCTTCAGTTGCTCATTTTCTTTTCTTAACTGTGCAATTACAGAATCATGTTTTCTAACAGTCTCTTTCAAAGAATTTATCTCCAAATGTTGCTTGACAGCTGTGTTTCGGTTTGAAGACATAAATTCTGAATGCTTGTTAATCTGCATTGCCGCAGCTTGCAACTGAGTGAACATAAATTCCACCTTCTCATCTTGATCAATTTGAGAGAACAAACGACTTCCTCATTTTGACTTTAGTTGATGAGCTGAGGGTTGGGACTGTTGAACTGAAGAAGGAGTAGGTTGCGATTCAACTGGGATATTTTCAGCTGAAATTCTTTCGGCTGCTGAGGTACTTGATGGTTGTGGTCCAGGAACTGTAGCAGGTTCTGTCATTACAGGTTCAGTTTCCTCCATTGTAAAGGTAGACTGAGTTTCTGCAACCGGTTCCTGTACAATTTCCTGATGTGAGGTTGTAGGTTGTATGATTTCAGGTTGAGCTAAGGAAGTATTTGTAGACAAACTCCTCTATTTCTTTCTACTCTTGTCTCCAAATGAAGTACACCACAATTACCATTAATATCACCATCATCACCATTTCCCTTTTTATGACCAGATATATCTTTGATCATTTTCTCCAAGATAGGTTCTTCATTATCAGAATCACTGTCATCATGGCGCTACTTGTCGTTTTCTGGTGCAACATAATCGTCATTTGCCAGAAAACAGATCAATATTCGAGGAGGTGTGCTTTCCGTGTAACGTTTTGTTGCAACACCTGTAAAGATTTTCAATGAATGTTCCATCATAACTTCTACGTTTAGAACATCATTGTCATTCTTTGGAAGATTCAGATGTTGCGTATTTAAGATCATCTGAAGAAAACGGGGATACATCCAAAACTTGTTTCCACCATAACCAGTTCTACTCAGGTTCTCCTTCATGTTTGTGAAAATATACTTTGAAACACTGAACGGTTTGTTCAATGTCAAAGCTATCATCATTCCAACCAAGTTGTTATTTGCCATGTCATAACCACTTCGTTTATTGCTCAAACACTGAATTAGAACATGTAGAAAGAGCTTATATCGGAGTGGTAACCATGCTTTGTTGATTTGTCCTACCAGAAAATCCCCGACACACTTCATACGCATCAAACATCCACGTTGACACTTCAACGCCACTGAGAATGATCATCACTAAGATGCAATACCGAGTTAATGATTTCGGCAATCACGTCTACATCCAAGTTGTTTACTTTTCCGTGGATGACTTCCTTCCCATTAACTTCAATGACTTTAGCTGAATCCCAAAATTCCTTTATCAACGTCTCGTACACTGTAGTCTTGTGCGTGATAGCATGATGTATCCTTGAGTCACGCAAAAACTTCATTATACCGTTGTACTCAGCGAATTTGTCTTCCGGATCCAAGTAGGCCACCATGTTATGTCTCGGCTCAGACATAATTTCCACTTCTGACTTGTCAGTCCTCTTTGATGCTGGTTTTCTTTTATGTTATTTTCGTTCCATTCTATACACATAAGTAAAATAGGATAAGAACACAAAATCATCAGGGAATATGCACACAAATTTTTTATTTCAAACTTTACGTATGTATGTATTCCCTAAACAAAGAATATACTAACATATACGAATAACAACTTATTCGTACGAAGAACAACTCATTTTACGAATTTCTGATTTAGAAACAACAAACTGAGTCATTCATACGGATAGATGAATCGTACGAATGATCAATTTTCCCTGCGAATGATGTTTAATTCATACAAAACTAGTTTGTATAAACAACTTCATAGAAAGTTACTTGTTTTTCGGCTAAAAGTGATTCGTTTAAAGTTTGTTGTTGCCAGTCATGGTCACACGATCAATAATGTTTAAGTTGTTCATCTTCAAGGTATGCCAAACATTTTAAGCATACCTTATTGAAATAAAAAACAACTTGAAAGGGAGATGTAAAGATGAGGTGAGCAAAGTGAAAGTGAAATTCTATCACAGAACTTCATTTCCTTTTATACCACATCATACTCGCACGAAATACCCTTGGATCGTGCGAAGCACTGTCCTTCGTACGAACCATCATTGGTCCATTCGTACGATATACACACACTCGTATGAAGTACCTCCGATTCGTACGAATCCAAGTTTTAAAAACTGGATTTCAGTTCTTCGAGGACCTTAGGTTTTTCATTGACCTGTTTAACAACTTTGCACATATCCACACTAATCATAAAGTTAAGTTAGGAAAAGTGCTTTTAAACAGATTTTGTTTCTTTGAGATGAGTTTACCATTGTAAGAAAGTACTTTTATGAAGTTGCGATATCTAAGTGAATAGTTTTTAGGACGGATCTTGGTAGAAAACCTTTGAGCTTCAATTTTGGCTAATTTAAAAAGGAACTTAATTTAACAACAAAGTAAACTAAAACTAAAACAACTACTAAACTATAAACTCTATATTTACCAGATAATCTTTTTCAGAGTTTCAAGGTAAGAGAATCATACCAGCTTTTAATTTTGTCAAAAATAGGTTTTGTTAGAACATCAAATTAAACAAATAAGTATTCTACTATGATTATCGGTATTGTTGTCCTCGTAAGCTCAACTTATCAGATGTAATCATGATTAGGAGATATGATTAATGTATGATTTATATTTACTAGCTGGTGTTGAACCACTTCACGACACATTCCCGTATCAAGATATGCACAAGAGAAAATCTTACCGGTGAGTATACTGCTTATTATCTGTTTTGACGTATATGATGTGAGCTACTCACTTATTTTGATTGAAAACAAGCCCTATGTGATTTAAATCACTTATTGATGAGGAACTTGATTTTCAGATGCATGCAGGGCACATAAGTAAGTCCGTGAACAGGTTAGTACCATCGTACCGACAAAGAGACGAACTTAGCTCCCGCATAAAGCTGTGATATTTTATCATGTATTTTTGGGTGGGTGTGATATTTTATCACTTATTTGATGGTCGTATGCAGTATTTACACGTATGTATGGTATCATGGAAGTTCTAGACTTGCGTCACCGTTATTTCTCGGCAAAAGATTCAACCATGATACCTAGATGTTAAGTCAGCATAAAGACAACATATCTCAGAACCTCGGCACACTATCAAACGAAATTTCGGTACCAAGACCATATGCCAATGAATGATTCCCACCTGGCTTACAGTCCGTTAACTTTATATCAACCTGCACATTTTAATCTGATTATGAGCTTACCGGTACATCATTAGTAAAGCTACTTATCAATTTTCGTTCTTTGTTCTTGACTGTTTAAGACAGATCATCGGTGTATTTCATCATCTTCAACTTATCTATCCAAGAAACTCAATTTTGAATTTTGGTTTTCTAATGTTTTTGTATTTGTTTTGAAATTTTCTCCCTCTTAAATATAGAAGGTAAATAAATAAAAGACATATTTTTGTATTTTTTTCATTTTTCTGATGTTTTTGTATTTTCTTAAAAACTTCTCCCCCTAAAATATAAAACTAAGAAAAATGGAAAATATTTTTGTAGTTTTAGATTTCAGAAAAATATTTACAGTAACTGTTTAGCCAAAGAAGATTTACTCGGGTTTCACCTTGATGCCATTGACCAAAAGAAGATAATCGAAACGTGAATTATCAAAAGCTTCGGTAAACAGGTCGGCACGTTGGTGATCGGTGTGGATCTTAACAAAATTGATAAGTTTCTTTTCATAGCAATCTCGTATGAAATGATACTTGATTTCAATGTGTTTGGTTTTTGAGTGCTGTACATGATTACGAGTGATTAGTAAAGCAGCTTCGTTATCAACAAAAATAGGAGTAGTTAGAAATTCAAAACCGTAGTCGCGCATTTGCTGTTGAATCCATAGAACCTTCAAGCAGCAACTAGAAGCCGAAATATACTCAGATTCACAGGTTGATGTAGCTACACAAGTCTGCTTTTTGCATTGCCACGTGACTAGGCGATTTCCCAAAAACTGACATCCTGCTGATGTTAACTTTGCATCGATCTTGCAGCCACCATGATCAGAATCATTGAATGCTATCAGATCAAAGTTATCATCCTTAGGATACCATAGACCAGTGTCTGGCGGCTCTTCAAATAACGAAAGATCCTTTTCACAGCCATCAAATGAGAAACCTTCGAACTATAATTAAAATCTTGATATAAACGGGTTAGACACCCAACCCAGTTGGAAGGGCTGGGTGCAAAATAATGTTAAGGTCGCGGGTTCGAGACCATGCGTGTACGCCGGTCAGTTGTTTTCACTTTTTGTTTTAGTTAATTCAGAGATCAAGTCTAACAAGAATATATGTATAATAAAAATCAGAATACAAATAGGTTAGACACGTAGCTCAATTGGAAGAGCTGCGTGCACGTGAACGAGAGGTTGTGAGTTCGAGCCCCACCACACGCGGTCAAATAGTCAACGAACCGGTCAGGTCTTGTCAGACCTGACAATATTTTTTTATGTTATTTTTAATTTATTTTAATTAATCATATCAATTACGCATTATTATTTTAGTTTTAAATCAATAAAAAACAACTAAAAAATACAGTTCCTAAGGATTAAATTCTCAATAAAAATACTATAAATAATCTAAAACCTAACAAAGAGTATAAATCAAGATCTTAACCTGTTTATATTTACCGATTTATCGTGTACCATTTTTAGGTTAGTTTTCGTTTGTCGATTAACTCCTCAATTCGCGCGCATACACTATCAAGCAAGGAACGCACTACTATGAGTGAATCCTTATAAATTCCCCTTTTATTCACGTTTTGGGGTGTATCATGCGTCGTAATTTACTTTATTTACACAAATACATGTGCTACCACCATTATGTGATCTAATGTGTATATTTGTTTGTTGTGGTTATGTGTGGTTACATTTTATCATTCAGTGCAATCTTTCATTTGAGGCCCATCAGTTCCTCGTAGGGTATGAGTTGAGCATCAGGTGCCTCATTAGATCGGCTCCGTTTGATTGAGCCTTGATCTCAAGTTATCATTCATCATGTCAATTAGTCATTGTGGATATTGTGTGGTTTGTGATTGTTTATACACATGCATATGTTCATTTATGATTTACGCACAGTTTTTATTTAATTAATTAGTATAAGGAATTGTTCAAATTGTTTTTACCTAGATTCACTCGCCAAATTTTGTTGACACAATCCTTTGTTTTACGCATGATACAGGTGAACAAGCAGAGGAGAGAAACACATAGGAATGGCCTTAGAAGACTAAACTAATCTATTATGTTCTAAACAATGTTTTGAGTTTATTTGTGTTTGTATGACTCGTTGTGTTTGAACATTTGAAGTTTTAGTTTCATTTTAATAAATATGAAACTTAGTAGTAAATGTCATGAGCTTTGGTGATAACCCAATTATGCCCCGACTGTTATTTCCGCTACGGGTCGGGGTGTGACAAATGGAGTTCCCCAAGGCCTTAAGTCTTCCATTTGAAATCACTTGAGAATATCCCTGACGTACGTAGTTTGATGAATGAAGATTCCTTCCTTTGATTGCTGAACCTGTAAACCTAAAAAGAAAGTCATTTTCCCATGGCGCTCATCTCGAACTTCTCCTGCATAACCTGCTCGAATTCTTTGCACATTCGTTCGTTGGTAGACCAACAAATAATATCATCAACATATACTTGCACTAGCAGGAAATCCTCATTCCTTTCCTTGATGAAGAGAGTACAGTCGATCAATCCTCGTCGAAAACCATTCTTCAGAAGATAGGTAGACAACGTTTCATACCAAGCCCTTAGAGCTTGATGAAGACCATATAATGCCTTGTTGAGAAGCCAAACCTTGTCAGGATGGATTCGATCTTCAAAACCTGGTGGTTGCTCAACATATACCTCTTCCTCAACCATACCATGAAGAAATGCACTCTTCACATCCATTTGATAAACAGTGAACTTCTTGTAGGACGCATAAGCCAAGAAAATTCTTATGGCCTCAAGTCATGCATTCGGTGCATAAACTTCATTGTAATCAATGCCTTCTACCTGATTAAAGCCCTGGACAACCAATCGCGCTTTGTTTCTCACAACAACACCTCGGTTATCCGTCTTGCATTTGTACACCCATCGTGTACCAATCTTCTTGTAGTTATGAGGTCTGTCCACTAACTTCCACACACCCAACTTCTACAACTGCTGAAGTTCTTCCTGCATAGCTTCAACCCAAGAGTCTTCTTTCATTGCCTCCTTCCAAGATTTTGGTTAAACTTGGAAAACATAGCAGGCAAAAGACCAATCGTTCTGTCCCCCAGACTCTCTTATTTCCGAATACAGGACAGCATTCTGGTGTTTCAAAGATGATTACGTGTCCGCACACCACTTTAGACATATCCAATAATATTCTGCTGAGGACGGGTATTATGGATTGGAGTTTCTGGAACATCGGGAACTCGAGAGTTTATACACAAATTGTTGATATTCAGATCAACAGTTAAATCAGTGCTGGATTTGATGAGGATGTAGATGCATGACCTTCAGTTGTCCCTTGTGGCTATATATTTGACGTGACATCTAAAATTCCAGGGACCACTCCAGAGGTTGCTTCATTTGCATCATGAAACTCATCATCTTCTGACGAAACATTATAATCTGCAACATCTTCGAATTCTCATTTTGAACAAGATTGTTAACCGAAGTCGACACTTGATAGTTAACAATAATTGGCCGAACTAATGATGAGTCAAATGCTGTACCACTTTCCAGTAACATTTGAGCCGCAACAGATGCATCATCAAAAGTTGGCAGATTAAAGGAGTCGAACAGTCCATCGTTGTCAAACATCCAAGGAGCACCCAGAGCTCTTACTGATTCAATGTATCTTTGAACCTTGACTTCACCCCATTCTTTAATCTTCTTTGAAGACAAATTCCACACCCTGAAATTCGGAGTAGCATATCCAAGAAAGAAGCCTTTGGACCAAACATTCCATGTGGATCAATCATAGTGCATGGAGCTCTAAAAGGTTCTAAGAAAGAAACATCCGGTTTCCTTTTTTGTAGCAACTCAAAACATGTTTTCCAGTGTCTCTTCACCGTTAGAACTCTATTCACTCGCCAACTTTTGTTGACCCAATCTTTTGTTTTACGCATGATACAGGTGAACAAGCTGAGGAGAGAAACACATAGGAATGGCCTTAGAAGACTAAACCAATCTATTATGTTCTGAACAATGTTTTGAGCTTATTTGTGTTTGTATGACTCGTTGTGTTTGAATATTTGAAGTTTTAGTTTCATTTTAATAAATATGAAACTTAGTAGTAAATGTCATGAGCTTTGGTGATAACCCAATTATGCCCCGACTGTTATTTCCGCTGCGGGTCGGGGTGTGACAGATTGGTATCAGAGCTTATGACTATAGGGATATAGGATAGGTTATTAGACCCTTAGAGTCTATACTATAGTTGATTAGATTTTAATTGTTTATGTGTTATCTGCAAACTCATGATATTTTTATGTTTCATGTTTATTCTTCACACACAAACACATGCAAGCACTTTCACTTTTGTATGCTAATATGTGGTGTTCATTATAGTATATATGTTGATAACATATCATGCCTATGCAAGCACACACATCATGATTTCAAAATTTTTATTATTCTTCTCAAATATTTTGCAATGTTTTCATGATTTTCAATCACATCAAAGTGAGTTCTAGACAAGCATGTAGTAACTGGAAGGGTACAAGTACCGGTAGTCGGAACGTCCTGTCTAGGCTTGGCATTCGTATAAATCCAAATAATGGACTAGTTTGCCTACCTGGGGACTAATGATGAGAGTACGGAGGACCTATTAGGCCAAAGCATGCCACACCAAACGTCGTATGAACTAACCCCACTTTGAGTTGTCATTGTGTCTGTACCTGGACACACTCGGACCATATACCTTACAATTATGTTTTATGATTTTCATTCGGGTGATGCCGGCATTAGCAGGCTAACACCAATGTGAACCCTACCAAGCCCAGTAGTGATGGGGGCCCACGTGACTACCAAGGCTGAAGTACGGGAGACATTTAGAGGCCCAATCTTAAGCAAGCTCAAGACATCCTATGGACGTAGTTAAATTCATGTTTGGTTTATTTTATGTTGTTTTCATTTTTTTACGACACATGACACCTATGAACGTTCAGTTCATAATCTCGCTTTGTATTTCCTGTAGATGTCTGCTAGACATTCTCGAGGCGGTAGAAGGTCAGGAAGATCCAGCGAGCATATGGCCACTCACATCGCTCAACAGATGGCTGCCGTACCCTGATATTGTTGTGCAAGTTCAACAAGCACTAGCCGCCAATCCCACTAACCCCACCAACCAAGACGGACAAAATATCGCCAACCCTTCTCCCAACACCATCAAATGTACCTACAAGCATTTCAAGTCCTGCGATCCCCCAAAATATGAAGGGACTAAAGGTGTCAATGTGCTCCTCCGTTGGTTTGAGGAGATGGAAAGCACTTTTCTCAATTGTGATTGTCCCGATGATCTCCATATTCCCTTGGAAGACATCCAAATTGATGAATCAGTGCACTTCGTTGAAAGACCAGTGGAATCATGGATTTCGGTGAAAAGCGTTTGAGACGAAGTCGTATTCCAATAGTCAGGGTGCGGTGGGAGTCAAAACGAGGACCTGAGTTTACTTGGGAACGTGAAGATTCAATGCGCGAGAAATATCCGCATCTTTTTCTGTTACGGCTACTACTTAAATTTTGGGACGAAATTTCTAAAAGTAGGGGATACTGTAACATTTGTATAAATCGAGTTCCGAAAACCCGCACCGTTTGCTAATCAAAGTATTAGTTTATATGTTCGATAAGTATTGTTCTAAAATTATTAATATAGGTAGTTGAATAAAAAGGTTAAAATCTAGAAATAATAATAATAATAGGTGGATTGAATAAAATCTAAGGAAAAAAATATAATATTAACAAAATTTAAAAAGGGTAAACCATGGATCGAGCCCGGTTCACCATGAATATACACACACCAAAATCCACTGCGCTGCACACACTTTGGTGTTAGAAAGGAAAACATTTAAAATTTATTCAGAATCTCGCCTGAATCTACAGGCTCAGAACATCAAGACGGTAACCGCCCATTGAATTAGAGATAAATCTTCGACATCTGTTTCAATTCAATGATTTAACGAGTATAACCGTTGATTATTATCATCATCAATCAAAAACCCAATTAAGGAATGGTCGTTTAATCGTCAATCATCATTAATGCCGTTTTTAAAATGAAGACAAAATCATCACCTAAATGATCTATAAATAGGCAATGAAAAGCAATTTCAATCTCGCTAAATTGTTCAGAATTCTACACGCAAAATTCTACTCAAGTCTCATGTTCAAAAATTGTGCTTGCCGGAATCTCTCGCCGGAAATTTGTAACCACCAGCAGTCGGTAAATTCCTTGCCCACTCAATTAATTCCTGTTATTTTTTTATGAAAGCAGTAGCTATGTATCATCAAGTAAAGAATTAAGCAAAGTTTCGAACAGTTCTGGTTTTGGCGAAATGAAGAAGATGAACTTCATAAAGTATATAACTATAATTAAAATCTTGATATAAACGGGTTAGACACCCAGCCCAGTTGGAAGGGCTGGGTGCAAAATAATGTTAAGGTCACGGGTTCGAGACCATGCGTGTACGCCGGTCAGTTGTTTTACACTTTTTATTTTAATTAATTCAGATATCAAGTCTAACAAGAATATATGTATAATAAAAATCAGAATACAAATGGGTTAGACACGTAGCTCAGTTGAAGAGCTGCGTGCACGTGAATGAGAGGTCGTGAGTTTCGAGCCCCACCACACACAGTCAAATAGTCAACGAACCGGTCAGGTCTTGTCAGACCTGACAATATTTTTTTATATTATTTTTAAATTAGTTTAATTATTCATATCAATTACACATTATTATTTTAGTTTTAAATCAATAAAAAACAACTAAAAAATACAGTTCCTAAGGATTAAATTCTCAATAAAAATACTATAAATAATCTAAAACCTAACAAACAGTATAAATCAAGATATTAACCTGTTTATATTTACCGATTTATCGCGTACCATTTTAGGTTAGTTTTCATTTGTTGATCAACTCCTCAATTCGTGCGCATACACTATCAAGCAAGGAACACACCCACGATGAGTGAATCCTTACAAATTCCCCTTTTATTCACGTTTTGGGGTGTATCATGCGTCGTAATTTACTTTATTTACACAAATACATGTGCTGATCTAATGTGTATATTTGTTTGTTGTGGTTATGTGTGGTTACATTTTATCATTTCAGTGCAATCATTCATTTAAGGCCCATCAGTTCCTCGTGGGATATGAGTTGAGCATCAGGTGCCTCATTAGATCGGCTCTGTTTGATTGAGCCTTGATCTCAAGTTATCATTCATTATGTCATTTAGTCATTGTGGATATTGTGTGGTTTGTGATTGTTTATACACATGCATATGTTCATTTATGATTTACGCACAGTTTTTATTTAATTAATTAGTATATGGAATTGTTTAAATTGTTTTTACCTAGATTCACTCGCCAACTTTTGTTGACCCAATCTTTTGTTTTACGCATGATGCAGGTGAACAAGCTGAGGGAGAAACACATAGGAATGGCCTTAGAAGACTAAACCAATCTATTATGTTCTGAACAATGTTTTGAGTTTATTTGTGTTTGTATGACTCGTTGTGTTTGAATATTTGAAGTTTTAGTTTCATTTTAATAAATATGAAACTTAGTAGTAAATGACATGAGCTTTAGTGATAACCCAATTATGCCCCGACTGTTATTTCCGCTGCGGGTCGGGGTGTGACAAATGGAGTTCCCAAAGGCCTTAAGTCTTCCATTTGAAATCGCTTGAGAATATCCCGACGTACTTAGTTTGATGAATGAAGATTCCTTCCTTTGATTGCTGAACCTGTAAACCTAAAAAGAAAGTCCTTTCTCCCATGGCGCTCATCTCGAACTTCTCCTGCATAACCTGCTTAAATTCTTTGCACATTCGTTCGTTGGTAGACCCAAAAATAATATCATCAACATATACTTGCACTAGCAGAAATCCCATTCCTTTCCTTGATGAAGAGAGTACAGTCGATCAATCCTTGTCGAAAACCATTCTTCAGAAGATAGGTAGACAACGTTTCATAGCAAGCCCTTGGAGCTTGATGAAGACCATATAACGCCTTGTTGAGAAGCCAAACCTTGTCAGGATGGATTAGATCTTCAAAACCTGGTGGTTGCTCAACATATACCTCTTCCTCAACCACACCATGAAGAAATGCACTCTTCACATCCATTTGATAAACGGTGAACTTCTTGTAGGACGCATAAGTCAAGAAAATTCTTATGGCCTCAAGTCGTGCATTCGGTGCATAAACTTCATACTAATCAATGCCTTCTACCTGATTAAAGCCCTGGACAACCAATCGCGCTTTGTTTCTCACAACAACACCTCGGTTATCCTTCTTGCATTTGTACACCCATCGTGTACCAATCTTCTTGTAGTTATGAGGTCTGTCCACTAACTTCCACACACCCAACTTCTAAAACTGCTGAAGTTCTTCCTGCATGGCTTCAACCCAAGAGTCTTCTTTCATTGCCTCCTTCCAAGATTTTGGTTCAACTTGGCAAACATAGCAGGCAAAAGACCAATCGTTATGTCCCCCAGACTCTCTTATTTCCAAATACATGCCATATTCTGGTGTTTCGAAGATGATTACGTGTCCGCACACCACTTTGGACATCTCCAATAATATTCTGCTGAGGATGGGTATTATGGATTTGAGTTTCTGGAACATCGGGAACGCAAGAGTTTATACCCAAATTGTTGATATTCAGATCAACAGTCAAATTGAATGGATTTGATGAGGATGTAGATGCATGACCTTCAGTCGTCCCTTGCGGCTGTATATTTGACGTGACATCTGAAATTCCAGGGACTGCTCTAGAGGTTGCTTCATTTGCATCATGAAACTCATCATCTTCTGAGGAAACATTATAATCTGCAACATCTTCGAATTCCTCATTTTGAACAAGATTGTTAACCGAAGTCGACACTTGAGGGTTAACAATAATTGGTCGAATTAATGACGAGTCAACTGTTGTACCACTTTCCAGTAACATTTGAGCCGCAGCAGATGCATCATCAAAAGTTGGTAGATTAAAGGAGTCGAACAGTCCATCGTAGTCAAACATCCAAGGAGCACCCAGAGCTCTTACTGATTTAGTGTATCTTTGAACCTTGACTTCACCCCATTCTTTAAACTTCTTTGAAGACAAATTCCACACCCTGAAATTTAGAGTTGCACATCCAAGAAAGAAGCCTTCGGACCAAACTTTCCATGTGGATCAATCATAGTGCATGGGGCTCCAAAAGGTTCTAAGAAAGAAACATCCGGTTTCCTTTTATGTAGCAACTCAAAACATGTTTTCCGTGTCTCTTCACCGTTAGAACTCTATTCATTTGTGTAACATGCAGTAGCAATTGCTTCTCCCCTAAATTGAATGAGAAGTTCTGATTCTACTAACATGGTTCTTGTTGTTTCAATCAAAGTTCTATTCTTCCTCTCAGTGACACCATTCTGTTGTGGACTGTAGTCGAGAACTGTACTTATGCAAAATGCCTTTGAAGAACAGTACTCATCCATAACTTGATTCTTAAATTCGGTGCCATTGTCACTTCTGATTCTCCTTACCTTCAGATTGTACAAATTTTCTAACAGCGTCAGGAGATTCTTGAGGGTTTCAGGAACTTCACTCTTGTGTGCCAACATATTCACCCATGAAAATCTGGAGTAGTCATCAGTAACTACTAAACAGTAGGAATCACCAAAGGTAGTCCTGTGTTTCATAGGTCCAAAGAGGTCCATATGAAGACGTTCCAGAGGCATATTCACTGTGTTGATCTTCTTCACGGGATGAGATTTTTTTAACTTGCTTGCCCTTTTAACATGATACACAGATGTCTTGAAGATGAAAATTCTTGACTGGTACACCATTCACAAGAATATTCTTCACCAAATAGTTCATTTTCCTCAGGTGTCCCATTCGTCTGTGCCAAGAGATTGATTCCTTTTCGGTGGCTTTTGAGACAAAACATGTGACTTGCGCAGACGTGGTAATAGCTTGGCTCATATCAAGAATACACAAGTCGTTAATTTTTGGAGCCGATAAGAGTTCTTTGGGGATCTTGAATCCGGGTTTTAGCACATAACATCCGGTATCATCAAAATGTACCGTGAACTTCTTGTCGCAGATTTGAGAAACGCTAAGAAGATTGTGATCAATTTGTCGCACATAATTGGTCTTATCAAAACTCACAACACCATTGGAGACCATTCCCTCTCCGGTGATGTATCCACCTTTATCACCAACAAAGGCAACATAACCACCCCGAATGCTTTTCACATCATACAGGAGCCGTAAGTCGCCCGTCATGTGCCTCGATGCTCCACTGTCAACAATCCAATAACTATTCACAGTTCCTCCTGGAACACCCTGCACATTTCAAAAACCAGATCAGTTTGATAATGGGGACCAAAGCCTTAGTGGTCTTGGGTCGCCCTTTATCATCAAGTAATGTGATTTCTATTTCTTGATGATTTGCAAATTGTGAGCCTCCTCTTGAACCATCGCCGGTCTTAGGTTTCCAAGATTTATGTAATTTACCAGAATTACTATTATTTACAGTTTTAACAATATCTGGTTTATTAAATTTTAAGATCTTGGATTCCTTTCTGAAAATCCGGTTTTAAAGCTTTTTCAATTGCTTTTACTTGTTTACGTCTCTGTTTTTCCTCTTGTTCGTTAACAATTCTTTTGTCTTGTTTTGGAGAAACAGATCGACGTTGGCAAGTTGGTTAGGAGTGATTCTTTCAACAAATCTTGGTTTGGCTAGATTTGTACAATTTTTGATAATGTGGCCAAATTCTCCATATTTGAAACATGTTCTCCTTTCAACAAAATTAGGAGATCGTGTTTCACGGTTGATGTTGAACTTATGGGTCTTGAGGTACTGGGTTCATTTTCATTACACCCATTTGTGTGTTGAGTGTAATTATTTTGACTGTTTCTTTTTAAAATCTGACTTTGTTTACAAAATATATATTAGACTTGCCTTCAAAGGTCTCGACTTTATCAGTACCCGTAGAACTCACAAATTTAACTTTTTAAGCTTTTTTTTTGTAGCGAGAGCCTTTTGCTTCAACCTTTGGTTGTGGAACTTTAGGCTTTTCAGCTCGTTCCTCTTGTTTTTCTCTTGAAAATGATAATGGTTGTGATTTGGTTGTCTTTTCCTTCTCTAAAAATCTGGATGTTGAATTTTCAAACACTTGATTTATAGAGATTGGATTTACGTTTTTAATTGGAAAATCTTTGTTAGAGTAGATTTTCTTATCTCCAACAGAGTATACAACACATTATCTTTTTCATCTGTAGACACTTTTGTCTTGACAGATTTCTTATGATCATTTTCTTGATTTTCAACAGTTTTAGTACTGGGAGTAGCAGAGAGTTCTACTCATTTCCTTTTATCAAGAGATTGATCCTGATCACTTCTAATTGATTCATCATCTGATGTATCATCTTCCTCTATTTCAGATAGATTTTGATCAACATTAGATGACGAGTTTTCTTGTTTGCTTGGTTCTTGTGAGGAATTGTCTAGTTTGAACCATAATCCTACTACAACTTCTTCAGGATTAAGCGGTACGGAGGGTTCAAAGCGAGGCATCTCTTCTTCATCAGGCAATTTGGTATAGTTGTGTTTCATCGGGGGTGGACACGACTTATACCCAATGCATTTAACGTCTCCTTTTAGTTTTTGAACATCAATGATATGATCAAGCACATATCGGGAGTTAGAATAACTGTCCAATTTAAGCTTGATCGCATCATGTTCGCATTTGGCGATGACTAACTCTTTCTTTGTTTCTTCAAGGAGATTAATGTAGTTATTAATGCTTGTATGTTTATTCAAACTATTTTTGTTAATTCAGAAACGCTTTTCTTTAGGGTTTTTATTACAGATTTGAATTCTTTTTCGTTTCGAATTAAAGCCAAGTTCGCCTCTTTGCATTTAGATAGTTCAACAACTAACTTTTGATTATGACTGTTGATCGTTTCATATTTTGTTTTTAATTCAGCATAGTCATTGCAAACTTTAGGAGAGTCGGAATTTACCTGACTTGTTGAACCGGCAACATTCACCATGAAGGCAGTATGATGAGGAAAGGTTGCACTATCTGTAAAGAATCTTTTAATATCTGTTGATGCAGCTTCAGCTTTCTTCATCAAACCCACCTTTTCACTCTTCATCTTCTCAGCTTCACTCAGCAACTTTATGACCTCAGCATACTTCCTTCTCTGATCTCTGAATCAGATCCATAACCAACCCGAACTTGAGCATTCTTCATCAGAACTACCAGTATACCTTGAAGTATCATCATCATCTGAGCTATCAATGCTGTGAACGTGCTTGATTCGGTTGATGATCTTGGCGTAACATGTAGTTCCTCCGTTACTCTCATTTCCCAATTGAATTGACCAATCGCATCCTTCATCGGCTTGAACAACTAAAGCTTTGCTATTTGAAGGTCCAGATTGATTGGTGTTGTTTGGGTTACCAACAGCCACTATTCTTCTATCATTGCTAATTTGAGATGTATTGGATGGTTGTGGTTGGTTTCTGAAAGGGGTAGTGATTTCCTGGTTGCTGGGCCTCGTGCACTCACGTTTGAAGTGCCCTCTTTCTCCGCAGTTGAAGCAAGTAATGGCATTTTTATCAAAACCATATTTTGTATCCTTCTTGCTCTCCAAACTGGTTCTTCCTGTTCTGCTCATGTAATCCTTTACTCTTCTCACCGTACTAGCAAACGCCCACTTGATATCCATTAGCTCCATCTCATCTTTGTCTATCTGTTGGTAGTCTTCATTTGTCGAATTGATGTTTCCAATTTGACCAGCTACCAATCCGCAATAGGCACTGACCATGGTGTTTAGAAGTTCCATATGCTCTTGAGTAACTTCTACGCTGACCTTGGACATATGAAATGTGTCAAGTCTGACTGTGTTGGGGTTTTCAAATTGAAATTTGTTTCATAGAAAGTCTGTTGAGGAGCTTGCTGTGGAACTTGAGGTGCTAGATCTCGAGGCTGTGGAAGGAAGGCTTTTGGATCAAATACTTGCCCATAGGGTTGAGTACTTGAGCTTGCAGACTGATTTGTTTGAACATGTTGTGGTAGAAAGGGATCCACATTTGATACAAACGCGGTTTGAAGCTTTGGTTGCTGACTTGCATTAATACCTGTATTAATACCTCCGAAGTACATCTCAGGGTTTTGTGGAACGGTGACTCTTTGTGACTTTCGAAGTTCTTCTGCGTTCTTGTTCTCCAGTTTCTGCACAAATTCATAAATACTTATTGAGTCTAAAACACCTGTATGTTTTAACAAGTCAATTAATTGACCCCATTTTGGCAGTTATGCGTCATCAAAGCGTACCACAATTTCTTGCGGAGATGCTAACACTTTGTAAGAGTACATTTCACTAAGAAGATGGTAAAACCGTGTGGTCATATCATTCAACGTTTCATTTTCCATGAACATAAAGCCTTCAAACTCCTTCTTAAGTAGATCATGCTGAATTTTCCTGGTTGCAGCATTCCCCTCTCCTCTCGCGTCCAAAGTATCCCACAAGTTTTTCGTGGTTGTACAATACGCAAACTGATAATAAATATCTTTGTGAAGAGCTTGTGTTAGGATAGAAAATGCCTTTTTCTCTAGATCATATGCCTTTTTGTCACTCTCATCTAGATTGGCTTAGGAGGTTGGATTCGATCTGGCTTCTTCGAGTGATTCTTTATAGGGTGTAGTAAAACATGTACACAATTCTGTGTTCTGACCGAGAACATATGTATGAAAACGACTCTTCCACGAAGGATAATCCTTCATATGGTTCAGCTTCGCCGGACGGTTATTACTCCCAGTTTCACTTTCGCTCATTAAAAGAGTTTGGATGCTCTGGTTCTGGTTTGCGACACACGCCCATTGATTTGCGGTAACCCATTGTCGTATGTTGAGGCATCAATGACTTAACCCATGAGGTTGCGGAGCTTTGCGAAGACTCTTGATTTGTGTTTGAACCACTACTCCAATCCCACGGATTAGAACTCATTATATTTTCTTGATTATGAAAAATTGAAAGGTTTAAATTTTGAATTTTTGAAAATAACAGTTCCCTTTCAAATATTCACAATTTTGAAGAAAATACAAATTTTGAAAACACAAGGCTTGAAAAGCTGAAACACGGAAAACACTTACTGAAGAAGGTTATTCGTACGAACCAATGTTTCGTACGGATAAATGTTCTTCGTACGAACAAGATAATTCATACGGAGGATCTTCTTCGTGCGAACCAGGTTGTTCGTGCGGATGACTAGTCTTTCACACGAGTAGCTTGGTTCTTCGTGTGGATGAGTTATTCGCATAGGCTGTTTTTCGTAGTGTTTCCCAGAGGAATCTTTTGCAGGGTTGGTTTGGTGAAAACTTTCCTTTTCTTGTACAGACTGGTTTTCAAAAGTGGCCTGTTACCCAATTTTAGTTAAAAAGACAAACATTCCATCAACTTTTACAGTTATAACAGTCAAAGTCCAAATGTCAGAAAGTTGGTTAACCCTACAACACAATTCCGATGAGTTTTCCGGTAAGTTTCTTCTGCAAATGTGTTCAATCTTGAACAAAAGAAAATTTTAAGAAAAACAAGATTTTAACATGTCTTATACTAACTAGGTTTTTATGAAAATTTTCTGGATATAATAAATTTTAACTAAGTTTTAAGTTAGTTATCTTTTCAAAACTTAAGTTTCTGCTAGAAGTTCAAGAACACTTCAAGAAACCTTCAAACTAGCTCAGACACAACACTAAGCTTGGTTTTGAACAAGTAAGAGAGCCAAAGCTCTTATACCACTTGTAGGTCCACCTGGAGGATCAAGATAAACCTGCTTCTTTGTTCATGCAACACACATACCAGTGCGGAATCCAAGTATGCATGCAAACCAAAGCAAAGAGGGAGACACACAGGATAACCAAAGATTCAATATCTTGATTAACTGATGAGAACTAGTACAAACATATACAAACAATGTTCATACAGACTCTATGAATTCACTCTGTGCTCTCAAAGTCTCAGCTTAGTATCACCTGGTCACTCATATGAACTCTCTCACACATGCACTCTATACTGAGAAGGTCATGTCTGCTTATATAGTGCCAACACCGAGCAACAGTACGAAGTATGTTGCTGGTCGTCGAAACACCAAAAGACACGAAATACACTCTCCAAATAGGCTCGTACGAATGAACTGGCTCACGTGAATCAATAACCTTGCTTGTACGAATCAAGCTGAAAGCTTGATTGGGTAAGCTTGATCGTACGAATGGTGTGACTCGTACGAGCAACATCTTGCTCGTACGAAGCATTCCCACTCGCACCAATTGTTTTCTTTGGAGATCGTGCCACATACATGACTTACCTGAGACTCAACTGTATGCACACATGAAACTGTTGTACACATACATTCTAATCGTCATACTAGATCAAGATAGGAGGATATCTTGATCTAGCCGACACGACCAATCTATAAAGACATAGTACACAAGGACCGTACAATTATAGAGGTAATTAAGAACAAGCTACAGACACAAAAGTGTATCAACCAAAATCAAACAAATTCAGGATATTAGATCGGTCGTGGCCCGCGACCGCCCTTCCTGTTCTCTCTCGCGGCCCGCGAGAGGGGCATAATCCGGAGATGTTGGTTTCAAGCTCATGGATTGGTCAATTTTGTGTTTCTTGCATTAAATGCACTCACCTAACTCACCCGCTAACCTCAACTATAAATACCCACCTCCTCCCACTCTCATTTCACACCTCAAACACTCATCTCTCCCTCTCTTAAGCTCTCTCCCAATTCTGAAAGCTCAAGACTTTCAAGTGAGTTCTAGCTCACCTTTCCCTCCCTTCTTTACTCTTTTCTTCCTTCTTAACACTTGGAACACCTCTAGGAGTGTTTCCATAGGTTTTCCATGGAAAACCCACATGGAACATCACCATATTTGAGGTCACAAGTGTAAGAACTTTTCGTTTTAATAGGGTTTCAACCCATAAGTGTTGTATCCTTCGAAGCTTGTTCTTGAAACAAGACTTGAGTTGGTAGCGTGTAATTACTTGTAAGCCTTGGCTATCCTACCTTCAAATCCACCTCCTCACTTGATGATTTTGATTATTTTACCACTTCTATTTTCATTTTAACTTATTCATGACCATATTTGTTGTCCTTGTGACAACTTGTGCATTGGTGAACTATACGAAAGAGGTTAAAGGAAGGTTATCCTCCAACCTCCATGCATGACTTCTATGAACTTCCATGATAAATATGATTACGTATACTATATAATATAGATATATACACTAACCGAACTCTTGATGGTAATTGAATGATTATCCGTTATGGTACTAGGTTACATCACCTAAGTACTTAATTTCTCGTTACGATTCTAATGTGTATCCTAAACCATGAAAACGCATCAACCCGAATGGGTATTATAGTGTCAAGAACGAGTATTAAGTCTAGATGATTATTTTCCCTGATACATACTTTAGTGTATTTAAATTCCTAATCCTCCGTTATCATTCGAATACTTACCAACCTACGTTTTCTTCTTGTAGGATAACTCGGTGCTCCATCCTTCAAACTCCCCCAACACTTTACGAAAATAGCAAGTGGAAGCTTGCAAAACCGTGAGTACACTCGAACACCCTTTTTACGCTTTACACCTTTGGGTGCAACTTGTTAGTCTATCAAAATACACGCAGTCACACTTATACTTTTATGCAACCACACAAACAATCCATCATACATGCTATAGTTATGTGATACACGGTTTGTATACTTGGAACATTCTTATGTGATGCTATTTGTCATTAACTACGTATGAGCCTCCCCCTTAACATTAATAGCACTATAGGAGTAACGCATCGGCCGCATTCTTGAGGTCATGTTAAGTTTATTCTATTTTGTGGTTACACGCGAGGGTTGACTTATAGATCGCATGCCATGTTTACATTAATCTAGTATGCTAGCTTAACATGTGGATCGTTTAAATCTTTTAGTACTTATGCTATATCAAACTGGTGTGCTCGCCAATAATTTTTGTATTGAACTATATTTTTAACATGTTGCAAGTTAAGGATGTTGATCATGATGAAACTTAGTAGGGATGACATAGATACACATGTAGAATGTTCGGATTTATGTTGTTGAACTTATTGTATTTGACTTCGTGTTGTAATTGACGATTTTGTTATGAAATGAAATGATTGATTTAATTATTGTCGCAGATAGTGTTATGATGCCTTCAGCAATCTATTTCGTCTCACTCCGATGTTTCCGCCATCGGTTGGGTGTGGACAGATTGGTATCAAAGCCATAACTATAGGGAATTAGGTAGAATTGCCATGTTCGACCTAGTCTATAGTTTAAGAGACCAAACTTGACCATTCTTGATTCTTGCTTAAAATGTTAATTCTTCCTACTTTGCTTCTTCCTATTCCTTTTGGTCTTAATATATACAATATGTCTTTCCTAAACATTTACACAATATACACACTTGAAGACACTCATACTACAAACAAGACGATCTCACCAAAATAGGGGTGAAACCCGCACTTTAGTGATCATTCTCAATCCACGTATTTGATTTTTCACGAAATTACGCCATCAAGTTAGGAGTGATATCCATACCTTGATGGAAATTTCCATTTCATACTCTAGTAGACCCTTACCAACGAGTCGGAATTTGCTCCTCGTTTGGTAAGTACTAACCATGTTTAAGGAACGAAATTATCAAGTTAGGAGTGATACCCACATCTTGATAACTAGTCGCATTCCTCAATTTTCAATCTCGCCAAAATTTCGATTGTTCGATCAATTAGAGACGTGTAGTAACTGGAAGAGTAAAATGTTGTTAATCGCTTCTCGACGAGAGCATTTTACCTATAAGCCAAAGCACGTTCCTCTAATTTGAAAGGATCTTCGATTCACTTTGGAATAGTCGACGCTTCTCAACCCAAAGCACTCCAATTTTACTAAGCCTCGTTTATGCTATCTCAATTTATATGTGTTTTAATACTTGTTACCTCGTTCATTTCAAACGCGATGCACAATTCGCACATCTTTCGCAATAAAAAACAATAGTAATTCTCGCAAACCAACTAAATCTATATTCCTTACACAATCATACGTGTTACTATTGAATACTTGTTATGCTTGTGTCACCTATGTGAACTCATACGTGTTATAAGATACTTACATGCTCAAACGTGATGTCTTTTTTTCGCAAAACTCAAGTTGGAGAAATGAGTCGAAGTCCAACTCCAACTCTACTATTTTCGTAACGATAACTATATCAAAACTTATACTCAAACCTTTTATCATTGTTTCAATTTTCTCAATTATGCATAAACCTTGAACCTTACTATTTTATCCAAATGATTTCTCACTCTACCACTTATTTGCGTAAGTCACATACACGAAACTCCTAATGATACTTTAAATGTTTCTTTTCCAAATTTTCAAAATCTTATGAAAAGCTATCTATCAAACTTAGTCGATCCAATGAACCTCTTGCCCACGATTTTCATAATTCGTCCAGGCACTAGAACACACTCACTTTATGCTATCATTTAAAGACATTTTGTTCCCAATAAAGAACCAACGAAAACTTTCTCTCACATACATTGAAGTACGTTTTGCGAAAAAAATTCCTTTCAAAAATCAAAGTTCCACGGAATTTTCAAACACAACTTTCCTTATTTCAATATAAAACACCTTCAATGAAGGTAGTTCATTGTTTTAAAACCTTTTCAAATCATTAATACGCAAATCTAAATCTGAACACATGGGCAAGAAAATTTCATCAGGATAACCTACAATGTATGCGAATACAAATTTTTGAAACAAAAGTATCATTTCTTTTCACAAACCACATCTTACATCAAAAAATTAATACTATTCTCAATATTCACCTGACATTCACAATTTTGGTCCTTCATTCCCAACAAACCCGACTTATTTTATTTCAACCAACTCAATGTTTTGACTCAAGCAACCATACACATGCATATCACCTTATGCGTTTCTATTTATACAATCAATATTACACGACAATATTGCACATACCATCACTACACTTTGTATTTTACACACTCGCAACTTCATGGTAACTTATATATGGCAAATCCCATTTTATTCCACCTATATGCTCGATGCTACTTGCTAATGTTATACGTGTTAGTCTTCTATCATGCTCAAAATTTATACATTCACACTACTTGGTAGTCATACTTGAAATCTATAAGTAGGCATGACCCGAGTAGTTTCACATACGTTCGACACGCTTGTGCGTACATACAATCATGCTTACATACTTAATTTTTTATACGCTATCTTACATATCCTTTGCTTACTAGATGTAACCACACCCATACACTACTTGTACAAACTATGCGGATCATGCACAAACAAAATAATCGCGGGTGCACACGGGATTATATTGGTAGGCGCATGAAAACCATAGTGGGTTCTACTGTGTATAGCAAAACGGAACGTAACATGACACCGAATAGCAAAACGGATGTAACATGGTGTGAACATGGTGGATACGCCGTTGGTACTTCCTATATATAAGTGTCCCTACTATGTTACCAAACTTTCTTAAAACATGCCATGAGAAATTCGGTGTTTTCCCGGACCTTGTTAAATACATTTGATGCATAACAAACTTTGGTGACCCCACTTCGAAATGATTAGTACTTGATTATCCATGACAAAGCTTTATTCTCAAAATCGCTAGCTCTAACCACTACAACTATCACTAGCATCTCTCAACGTTCCATGTCCGCATTTTATCCGATATTCATACCATTTCTACCCCTCGCATACACCTATCAAATCATTCACTACTATACCACGATATTCCCAATTCTTCCCTTATCATTTCATCCAAACTTTATGTACAGTGAATCAGCCTAAACACTCAATCCATATTTTTAAAACGTCCCCACCGACTCAATCTTGTAAAATGTTCCTTTTCTTAAAACTATCTTTCACTCTTATCTATGCACAAACTTAAACTAGTCGATCTATTACCGTTAAAACCTTTTTAGAAACCGTAAATATTTACCAATCCTAGATCTCTCCAATAAACATTTTTCTACAGCAAGTTATTTTACTAATACGCCTTAGAACTGAAAAAACTTTTCTTACAACTTACGGTGCGGACCACACATTTTAATCAAAATACATCCTTATTCATACTAAAACCTTCCTCTTAGGTCGCACTCTTTTAAAATTATTTATTCCAATGAGTTTTCTAGACTCAGTCAAGCTCACTTGATACATATTTGCACATTTATAAACTTTAAACTTCAAAATCATGATTTTTTTTTGCTAAATGTTTTCACCAAAATGACATCTTTTCCAAAGTCTTCCTCTGGAATAAATTTCGGGACGAAATTTCCTATAGGAGAGGAGACTGTAACGCGTCGCTTTTTCATACTTTCCTTAATAAGAAAGTGTAATCGTAATTCTATTTATGGAAATTTGTATTTGTATCGTATTCGTATATCTTTTCCAATTTTGTAATCCGAGACTTTGATCGTAATGAAGTTCATACTTGATATATACTTATCTTACATGCATTCAATCGTTAAATGCATGCAAACCGATACTTGTTATACGTGCAATTATTCATTCACATTCTCGTTGCCTAAAACATACTTACAAATACGTTATATACTTAAAAACATACAAAAATACCAAGTTTTAGCATGATATAAGGGAAAACCAAAGTTGAGGGGCTAAAAGTAAAAAAATCGAACAAATTCCGGAATATAGATCGATCGCGGCCCGCGACCGCCCCTTCTGTTCTCTCTCGCGGCCCGCGAGAGGGGCATAATCTAGAGATGTTGGTTTCAAGCTCATGGATTGGTCAATTTTCTGTTTCTTGCATTAAATTCACTCACCTAACTCACCCCCTAACCTCAACTATAAATACCCACCTCCTCCCACTATCATTTCACACCTCAAACACTCATCTCTCCCTCTCTAAAGCTCTTTCTCAATTTGAAATTTCAAGACTTCAAGTGAGTTCTAACTCACCTTTCCCTCCCTTCTTTACTCTTTTCTTCCTTCTTAACACTTGGAACACCTCTAGGATTGTTTCCATAGGTTTTCCATGGAAAACCCACATGGAACATCACCATATTTGAGGTCACAAGTGTAAGAACTTTTCGTTTTAATAGGGTTTTAACCCACAAGTGTTGTATCCTTTGAAGCTTGTTCTTGAACAAGACTTGAGTTGGTAGCGTGTGATTACTTGGAAGCCTTGGCTATCCTACCTTCAAATCCACCTCTTCACTTGATGATTTTGATTATTTTACCACTTTTATTTTCATTTTAACTTATTCATGACCATCCTTGTTGTCCTTGTGACAACTTGTGCATTGGTGAACTATACGAAATGGTTGAAGGAAGGTTATCCTCCAACCTCCATGCATGACTTCTATGAACTTCCATGATAAATATGATTACGTATACTATATAATATAGATATATACACTAACCAAACTCTTGATGGTAATTGAATGATTATCCGTCATGGTACTAGGTTACATCACCTAAGTACTTAATTTCTCGCTACGATTCTAATGTGTATCCTAACCCATGAAAACGCATCAACCCGAATGGGTATTATAGTGTCAAGAACGAGTATTAAGTCTAGATGATTATTTCCCTGATACATACTTTAGTGTATTTAAATTCCTAATCCTCCGTTATCATTCGAATACTTACCAACCTACGTTTTCCTCTTGTAGGATAACTCGGTGCTCCATCCTCCAAACTCCCCCAACTCTTTACGAAAATAGCAAGTGGAAGCTTGTAAAACCGTGAGTACACTCGAACACCCTTCTTACGCTTTACACCTTTGGGTGCAACTTGTTAGTCTATCAAAATACACGCAGTCACACTTATACTTTTATGCAATCACACAAACAATCCATCATACATGCTATAGTTATGTGATACACGATTTGTATACTTGGAACATCTTATGTGATGCTATTTGTCATTAACTACGTACGAGCCTCCCCCTTAACATGTATAGCACTATAGGAGTAACGCCTCGCCCGTATTCTTTAGGCCATGTTAAGTTTATTCTCTTTTGCGGTTACACGCGAGGGTTGACTTATAGATCGCATGCCATGTTTACATTAATCTAGTATGCTAGCTTAACATGTGGATTCGTTTAAATCTTTTTGTACTTATGCTATATAAAACGGTGTGCTGTTTGCTACTCGCCAATAGTTTTTGTATCAAACTATATTTTTAACATGTTGCAAGTTAAGGATGTTGATCATGATGAAACTTAGTAGGACGACATAGATACACATCTAGAATGTTAGGATTTATGTTGTTGAGGACGGCATAGATACACATCTTGAATGTTAGGATATATGTTGTTGAACTTATTGTATTTGACATCATTTTGTAATTGACGATTTTGTTATGAAATGAAATGGGTTGATTTAATATTGTCGCAGATAGTGTTATGGTGCCTTGCGTAATCTATTCATCTCACTCTGATGTTTCTGCCATCGGTTGGGGTGTGACACGAACACACGGTTAAGCAACTAAAAGTGAAGTTTATAAAACTAACTTTGTAAGTTTGTGCCCCACATCAATGTCTACAACATTGATGCAAAGTTAGAGTCGAAAGTTCAATCCTGGATCCCAGCACGTGTGAGGTTTGTCAAATCCAAGAGCGTTATCAACTAATACCCCGCTTGCCACCTGGCAATTGATCGGTATAAGAGTAAGGACTTTCTAGATAGAGGTGTTTTAGTCCACTATAGACATGAAATTAAACTAAGGTATTTAAAGTAAACGTATTTCAAGGAATATAAGTAGTCCCAAACCCGGGTTGCATGCTTTTAAAAAAAGAAGTGAACTCACCTTAAAAGCGTTGACTATTAACTCGGAAAACGTTTTCAAAAAGTAAGACCCGTTTACACCCAACCTAAGGCATGTAAGTGTATCCGTATGGTAAGTTGGATTATGAAACTCTGAGTGTCCAAAAACCATTTATTTAGTGTGTTGACCAAGATTGAAACACAAGTTGACTTTATCAAACAATTGGTGTCCCATTAAGTGTGTTTATGTACATACAATTACTATTACATTAACACATAAATTCAAGTAGTGCGCATATGTAACAGGTAACTCCTTTAGAGCCTTAGACTTAGTAGGTTTCTCATCAAGATAGTCTAGAACCAATACGTCACACCCCAATCGGTGGCGTAAACATCAGAGTGAGACCAAAACATGATTGCTCGAGACATCATAACTTGCTAATCGTGACAACATATTTAAACAACAATTCTCATTTCATACTAAAGGGAAATACATTGTCTTGAAAATAGAAAATACAACATAAGGCAATTAAACATAACAACTTGAAGCAAATATATAAGTTTAAAGTTTAGGCGTGTTTCTAGTCCACCCTATGTATGTTCTTCGTTCATCATCAACTAATCTCCTAAAATGTTTATTAAAAAAAATCAACAAAACTTAGCGAGTATACAAGTTTGAATACAAAGTATAATCGTGTCTAAAAGTTACCTCATATCTAACATGGTAATTTGCATATATTATTTATTAACATACTAGCATGTGTTAACTACATGTCAAACAAAGTATACCGCAATCGTGCGATCCTTTTCGTCGAAACGACAAGGCCGTAAAATAGTTTACTTAACAATACCACAATAATATGGGCGTGGGTTAATCCTATAGCGCTATAATTGTAAGGTAGGCTTGCAAAGTTAATGAGAATATAAAGCACAAGATTAAACATAGCATGTTTCAACAAGAATATGTAGGACGTTAGGTACATCACACATGGGGACTTGCATCTTGGAGTATCATTGCTTTATTAATTTTTTTTATTACGCAAAACAACTGTGGGTTTTTGCCATGTCTGGGTTTTTATACTTTTAACTTTCGCTTTCAAACTTAAACTTCTGTTTTGGATCATTTAAAATATTATCATTGTTCATGTTGAATGTGATAGTTAAGTATTTATTAGTTATTTATGAATGATTCAACATGATTGGTAGCTGAAACCTGGTTTGTCACACACCTCGTGGTAAAACCCTGCATGTCACACCCGTTAAAATCAGAGTTGGGTGTGATCTGAGTGGTATCTTCATTGCACAACGGAAGTATATAATGCTAAGATTTCTAGAAAGTGAACGTCCGCTAGTTACTCGAATCCCCATGGGTTCTCCTATTCCAACCGTGTCATAGTTTGAAATTGTAACCTAAGAAAGAAACAGGAGAAAAATCAACATAAAGGGCGAGTTCATAGTTATATGAAAGACTTGAAATAAATCTTTTCTCCGTTTCAGATTTATCTTGAGCTTCTTTAGTCTGCACTTCTTTGGAAGGAACGATGCCGGGAGGGGGGGTTCCCAGAATCACCCTTTAGTGGTGCAAGTAGTGCTTCAAGGTCTAACTGTTTCCTCAGCTTTCTATGTTTCAACATGACCTGTCTCTTCATCTTTGTCTTCGTCTGAAACTAGATCTTCAACTTCCGGTTCTAGTCTCTGTGGTTCACTGAAAATCTGAACATCATGTTCTTCAGCAATCATCACATTAACATGTATTGATGCAGGCACAAATTCCTTGAACTTTCCATGCTTAACCAGATCATATTTAGCAGTGAACTTGATCTTTGCCATATTATGTTGTTTCCATGCTGCCTCAAAACAGCTAGGACCCATCGGCTTTAGATTCAGAGAATTATCGCTCTTCACCAGATCTAGATATTTGTTGTCAAGGATCATTTGAACGAATCTTGGGTAAAGTAGAAAGATCTTGTTCTTGGGATTTTTAAGCATGCTCTTCATGTTGTCAAAGAAGTATGTAGAGAAGTTGTAATCCCAATAATTTACCAGGGTTACCACTTCAGCTGTTTGCATTTGGTTGAGTTTATCTAATTCGCCCTTGTTCTTTTAAATGCACTGTAAAAGATGTGCACTAAGCATCTCCAATAAGGCGGAAACATCTTCTTTAGGACTGTAGGATAAGCGCCTTCGTAACTCATTCACCTCAACGCCTTGAGTACATTGTCTCTATCAAATCCGGTTGGGTGAAGATCTTGATCTTCAGTCTTTAAAGCCTTTCGTGTGACATTTGCACATTTTTAGTCATTGAACAATTCCGGAACATTTTCGTATTTAATAAAATCATGTGTTTTATTTGCGAGGATGTATATTTATCAATCCTAATACAATCCCGAAAATTTCTATTCAATAAAATCTTGCATTTTATTGGTAAGAATGCAAAAATATCAATCATTGCACAAATTCGGTCATTTTCGTGTTCGATAAAGTTTTATACTTTATTTACGAAACGTGTAACCGTATAATCGAACGAACCGACATCCATGACATTTTCGGACAAAATCCAAGTTACACATGCCTTAATGCCTCAATATAACCTAAATATTAGGTTAAGAGGGGTTAAAAATGACAAAACACGACAATACAAGTCCAGGGGCCAAAATTGTATAAAAAAAGTTTGCTTCATCACCAAGTTTGGCCACCAATCTCCAATGTTTGGCACCTTGCACTCATTTTGCCACACTTAATTTGGTGTTAACACATGTTAGGACACTAATCCACACTTGGTAACACTTGCCATCACCTCCTTGATTCTAAAACACTATAAATACTCTTTGATTCATCCATTTTTTTCACACCACTTCAAAACACATCAAAGCAAAGTGTGAAGCTCTTCTTTCTATCTTTCTTGGATCTTGTTTCTAGCCTTTGGAAGCATCCTATCTTGAGTTCTGAAAGTGTTCTTCAATACAAGTAAGTACTCTTCCTAGTTCTTTAATTATTTTAGCTATTTTGAGCTAAAAGTCAAAACAGTTTGGCTTCCTGTTTGACTTTCGGTTCTGACCATTTTGGTTAAGTCAAAGTTCAAATTGAACTTTGCAACGTGATCGTAATCACAAAGGTATTAATCCCTTGTGATTGCACCTTCTGATTACCACGTTTAGTAGGTGAGATGAAGAGTTAAACTTTTACGAGTTAAAAGTAAAAAAAAATGTATAAAAATGCATTTTACGATGAAAACGTTTTTGGGTATTAAAACTTAAGGTTTTGACACCAAATCAGTTTTATAACTTTATTAGACATGTTCAAACATGTCTAACTCGTCATTACTAGTTTAGTGCTTATTTCTTAGTCGTAAGTCGAGTGGTTTTACTACCGCTTTGACTTTCGAATCTGACCCGTTTGGTCAATCTTAAAATTCGACCAAGCACATTTTTATGACCATAGTAATTTAGGGAATAACCCTCTGAGGTTATACCTTATAGTCATATAGTTTGGTTAGTTATATGATGAGTCGATTTTATGTACTTTTAAAAAGCCGAAAACACCCTTTTAGCGCATAAAATGGTTTTAAACATGTAAGACCATAGTTTTGACATCTAAATTGATATTATAACATATCAAACTTCTTTTGACATATAAGACTCATCATAGGACTTATTTAACCATCCAAACCCATAGTTACGCTTGCGACCCGTTAAAGTGGCGTAAACCATTTTAACAAGTCTTAACGGGTCAAAGCACTTAGAAACTCTTCCAAATCAGAATGTAAGGTATTATAAACCATATCATACGAGTCCCAACACTTGTTTGGTTTATAAGACCTCATTCTATCCAATCCTCCAATTAAAGTCTCGACACACTAACATATTATTCCGATACATTAGGACACACTTGAACTCTTCAATCCTTGAGCTTTGTTTGATCATTTGAACAAGACATTTACGCAATCCCAAGTGAGTACATAGCCCCCCTATTGTATGTTTTCAAATGTTTTGGGGTGATTCATACGTGCCTATCACTACTTTCTTGTTTTCATGACATTATACATGTTTTGCTTACCTAGTACATATAGTACATGATTTCAAAGACATTTTGCTTCATAGGTTGACTTAGCATACCTAGTACACGATTTCAAAGACATTTTTGCTTTGTATGTTGACTTAGCATACCTAGTACATGATTTTAAAGACATTTTTGCTTTGTATGTTGACTTAGCATACCTAGTACATGATTTCAAAGACATTTTGCTTCATATGTTGACTTAGCATACCTAGTACACGATTTCAAAGACATTTTTACTTCGTATGTTGACTTAGCATACCTAGTACATGATTTCAAAGACATTTTTGCTTGGTATATTGACTTAGTATGCCAAGTACTGATTTCAAAACATTTTCATGACATGCTTACATTGTTCAAGGTATATTGGTGCGTTGACTATACAATGATACATTCATTAACATTGATCACGCCGACCGGTAGTATGTAATGGTACCATAGGATTGACAATCCCATTCCCGCTTCCTAGGTTTGTTTGGAAGTGACTTTAGGGAATGATAGAATCCAATGAACATTTAATAAACCTTTGTCTTTATAAGGGTTTATCCGACAATCAACAAGGCTTGAATGTATGCACCAAGAATCCATACATATGTGTCTACACAATAAAAGCAATTGATTTATATAACAAGAGATTTTGTTTAAACAAGACCTTTGTTTATTCAAAACACCTGTTTTACACAAGATATTTTGACAAGACAAGACATTTTGGTTATTCTATACACCACATTTATTTATGGTTTAAACAAGACTTTTGTTTGCCATACAAGACATTAGTTTATACATAGACATTTGTTTATAAAAGACATTAGGTTTATACATGGCATTGGTTTATACGTGACATTGGTTTAAACAAGACATCTCAATTGTTGGCTCATGGTAAGTGATTTAAATGACGAGACGTGTGTAATATGATAAAAGCATGGTGAATACGCCATTGGTACTTCCTATATATAAGTGCTTTCATTATATTACATAACATAGCGTTATCTAAACCACTTCAAACAAAATACAAGACATAACATATTTTATACAAGGCACGAGTTATTTTGGTTATTAAGTTAACCATGTATCATTTCTTTTAAATCATTTAATTTTCATATGATTTCATAAAAGAAACATTTTTGTAAAGGATCATGGCTACTTTTGTAATAGTAGAACATTTCTTTTAACTTTCAAAGCCATGAATCTTCATCACAAAACCTTCGTTACTCACATGCATTTTTATACCGACATTTTATTTTCACATATGTTTCAGGAGCTAATGTTTGACTTTGAGCATTCTTCACATAGGGCGAACTTGGGCCTTAGTGACTTTAAAATTTGCAAGACAATTGTTATGTTTTTTATTTCTTTCTCCCAAGACAATGTAAACAATTAAATTCAATAATATAAAACTTTATGTACCATGTGTTGTGAAACAATAGTTCTGTGACATGACTCCCCGACGTTTCCGTTGTTGTTTGTTGTTTTACGCGGTCGGGGTGTTACATTTCATACATCAGCTTCTAAAAATAATGACCTCTTTTTTCTGGATTGTTGATTCAGTGGTAGCTCCGCCCTCTTGACTTTTGCGTTTATCCAAAAATCCTGAATCATGTCTTCATCGATCACTAGATTAGTCCTTAACGCATGGGTGAGTCGGCAAGAATTCAGTCCAACTATCAGAGAGTTGAACATCTGGTAATAATCGGCTGGTAGATCAGAAATAGCAGGCTTGATTGTGAAATGCCTCAACCTCGAGCTTTCGTTTCTCCATCATTTTCTACGCCATTGTCTGCACTTGAACAAAAACGTCAACATTTATCGCAAAAATTAACTTAATTGACCCTTCTGATCGTTTAATATTAAATCAGACGGTTCAAATAGTCAATAAGTTAACAGTTCAAGTAGGGAAGATCAAAGGTTCAAAACAATTTTGAACTAAAAGGTTCAAAAGGTTCACACTAGATTGAACTGGTCAAATAGATTCAAATGACCCAGGTCAAAGAGATTCAGATGAACCGGGTCAATGCATTTCAGGTGACAAGGGTTCAACTTAATGACCCCTTGTCAGTTATTCGAGAGGATCTGGCATCTCGAATGATGATTTCAAATCTCGGATACTTATCCGAGATGCATAAGGTCCCATCTGAAGCTCATCCGAGATGCCTTGAAACTCATCAGAGATGCATCCGAGATGATTTGATATTCGTCCGTTCCTCATCCGAGATGCTCAGGTTCTAACCTATATGTCCAAGATGAGTTCGAAAAAGAGACCCGAGATAAGAAAAGGTTCGAAATGACTTGCAATAACTCGTAATAGGCTATTTAATGATTCGAATTGGGCTTCGCCCATCTCGGAACTATAGTCCGAGATGGTTGGGCCTGCCCATTTCGAAACAGTATCTCTAATGGCTGGCCTATTCGAGATAGATAGGTGGGCCCATCCAAGATGGGTAGGTCCATTCGAAACAGTGTTTTTAGTAATATATTAATCTTGTGGACCCCACACTTTTACCAGTTCTGAATAGTAACACCTTTGGTCAAAATCCGCGATCCAACCAATCGAGTATCCCTTTTTATAGTAATAATAAAATAATGAAAAGATAAAAGTCGAGACTTTCCATGGGATCAAACCATCTTGAACCGATTAAGGAACATTTTTCGGCATGAGCTTAGTCAGACTGTTCTGTGCGATTGTCGATATATTTGTCTACTTAAACTTATCACGCCAGCCTTCAACTTTCAACCTTGTGACTTCATCAGGTAAGTTTGCAATAGCATTCGTGTGTCCCATAACAAGGCATACCCCCGCTCTCAAGGTAAGCACAACAGTTCATCGTAACGAGTGAGTATACTGAGATCATCTTTGACTGTAAAGCACATGGAAATTTCTCTCATGAGATTTCCTTTCTTTTAAGGTTTTGGCCTTCATT
The DNA here is from genome assembly GCA_947069175.1 of Scalesia atractyloides. Classification (NCBI taxonomy): domain Eukaryota; kingdom Viridiplantae; phylum Streptophyta; class Magnoliopsida; order Asterales; family Asteraceae; genus Scalesia; species Scalesia atractyloides. The sequence continues at coordinate 49,013,705 of CAMTDV010000002.1, read as the reverse complement.
TTTGGCTCTTTTGAGGATATCCTGACTGTGCCTAGGTCTGCATGTATCTAGATGCAACAGAAGGGCAGCCCTGATATCCTGGATAACTCGTCAGTATACTGACCAAGAACTTCAGACATTGGCTATCTATCTACGCCGGATTTAAGACCATGAAATCATCGATGATATGTTACCCACGAGATGCATAGCTTGTCGAAATTCATCACTAGGTATATTTTTGCCTTTTAAGCGATAAGCCTATCAACACATCGCAGAGGATCCTTGCTTTTTCAGCATCGGTACCTTACATGTGTTAAACGAATTCATTAGATTGAGCAATTTAAATTTATTTTCCCAAAACAACAAATATTTCTCCCACTAAATTTGTGCATTTATGCGCAAATTTAGTTATTTTGCTGATAGTAATATACATATATGTACCCTGGTTTTGTTTGTAGGATGATTAACGCATCATTTTTAAAGGGTCCACAAGCACCTTGAATCTCGAGTTGCAGACATGTTTTGTAAACAGATCAGTCGTATTGGCATCAATGTGGATCTTTTCAAGTTTAAATAAACCTCTAGCATAGCAATCTCGAATGAAATGAACTTTAATATCAATGTGCTTGGTTTTAGAGTGAAAAACAGAGTTTTTGATTATTTGGATAGCAGCATCGTTATCATAGTAGATAGTAGTGTTAAGATAAGTCAAATCGTAATCCTTGAGCTGATGTTGCATCCAAATAACCTGGAAGCAACATGCAGATGCTGCAACATATTCTGCATCTAGCAGTTGATAGAGACACTGTTTGTTTCTTGCATTGCCATGAAATAACCGTGGCTCCCAAGTATTGGCATCCAGCCGATGTGGACTTCGTATCCCTGTCCGTCCCTCCAAGGTTACCGTCAGAAAAAGGCAAACAAATCAAAATTCGAATCTCTAGGATACCAGAGTCCCGATTTTGAAGCTCCATTGAGGTATCTATAGATTTGTTTAACGGCTGAAAGATGAGAAAGCTTGGGATTAGCATGATATCTGGCACATTGGCATACAGCAAACATAATGTCTGGTCAGCTTGCAGTTAAGTACATCAATGAACCAATCATAGATCGGTAAATTTTTTGGTTGACCGGACTTCCTTCAGCATCCTCATTCAGTAGTGGTCGTTCAGCAATGAGGGAGTCTATAGGCTTAGAATTTGACATGTCGAATTTTGCAACAACGTCCTGAACGTATTTTCCTTGATGAATCAGAATTCTTGACAGCTCTGACGAACTTACAAGCTAAGAAACATAGTCATTTCACCCAGTGAGCTCATTTTGAACTTCTTTTTCATTACCTCCTCGAATTCTTTGCATAGCTCTTCATTGGTTGACCCAAAGATGATGTCTTCAACATAGATCTGAACAAGGATAAGATCCTTTTCAAAAGCGTTTAATGAATAGCATTTGATCTATTGTCCCTTGGGTATATTTGTGTGCAAGTAGAGGCTCTGTTAAGGTTGCATACCATGCATGAGGTGCTTGGTGCAAACCATACAAAGCTTTATCTAACTTGTGTGCATATCTTTCCTCTTCGAATCCACAAACCCAGGGGTTTGAGTGACATAAATCTCCTCGTTGACCTTCCTATACATAAACACTGTCTTGACATCCATTTGATAAGCGATGAAACCCATATAGGATGCATATGCCAAGAAGATGCGTATGGCTTCCAGAAGAGCTACTAGTGCGTACACCTCATCATAATCAAGACCTTTAATTTGTTTGAATCCCTGAACTAGCAGTCGGGCTTTGTTTCGCACAATCACTCTGGTATTGTCTTGTTTGTTTCTGTATACCCAGCGAGTACAAGAGCATGTTTTCCTTCCGGCAGTTTCACTAATTTCCATACTCCCAGCTTCTCAAACTGATTGAGCTCTTCATGCATTGCATAAACCCATCCAGGTTCCTACAAAGCAACATCAATGCTCTTAGGCTCAATCTATGAGATAAAACATTAATATAAACATGTGTTAATGGTTCCTAATCTACTGCGTATCTGAACACAGGCAGTGACAAGACCAATAACATTTGTAATTGGATGGCTTCTCTGAACACGCTGAGGAATTGCTACAACAGGTGCCTGCAAGTTAGATTCCAAGTTAGAAAAACTTCCTGACACTATTCCAGATTGCTCCCTCTCATTTAATGCGGTAGCTGTGTTGATTACTGGTGGATCTACAGTGCAATCTGGTGGAATCGACTCCGAAAACAATGAAGTTCTTTGAATATTTGCATTTGAAGGACCAGCAACAGTTTGCTGAGTAGAGGGTTCATTGTTGAGAACTGCATCATCAGGAGTGGCTGTTGTCATAGGTTCAAGAACCGGCTCTCGAAATGACGAAGAAAAATGTGGTTCAATAGTACCTTTATGAAATCCAGGTGGATCTATAGTGAGCTTCTTGAAGGAGTCTTGAAGAGGTACAACATTATCTTCGACCATGATGGGAATAGGTATCACTGAACTTGAGACATATGCAGCAACAATCACATCAGGCAAAATGTTGAACGATTTAAACAAACAGGAATAATTATATAACCAATCAGGTCCAAGTCATGCGTCTTTGGGATTTTCTTCTAGCCATTCCACATAGTACGTCTCCATGATTTGCTTCTTGATTTTGTTGTAAACTCGATATGAAGTGTTCTTTGCATAGCCGATGAAATAGCATGGATCTCCTCTTACTTCAAATTTTCCCTTGGCATCCATGGTAAGGAGAACATAAGGACAGCCAAAAGTGCGAAAATGTTGTACAGAGGGTTTTGTCCTTTGACTATTTCATACGGTGTCTTCGTGTGACGTTTGTTGATGAGCACATGATTTTGTACATAGCAGGCGGTGTTCACTGCTTCTGCCCAAAATATCAGTGGAAGGCCGGAATCTATCAGCATAGTACGAGTTGCTTCGATGAGAGTTCTATTTCGTCTTTCAACAACCTCGTTTTTCTGAGGAGTTCGAGCTGCACTGTATTGATGATCAATTCCTTTTGAAGCACAAAACTTGTTTAGCTCAGCGTTCTTGCACTTCATCACATTATCGCAACGTATAATCTTGACATGCTCGTTTGCTTGGTTTTCCATGAGAGTGATGAATTTCTTTATCAGACCAGCAGTTTCACTCTTTTGTTCCAAGAAAAATACCCAAGTGAAACGAGAGAAGTCATCGGTGATAACCAAACAATAAGCCTTTCCTCCAATACTCAACGCACTGACAGGACCAAAAAGATCCTTGTGAAGTAGTTCCAGAACTTTAGATGTTGTGTGCATGTGCTTGGGCTTATGAGGCTTACGATGCTGCTTCCCACGGACACATGATTCACACTTTTCAATCTGCATAAAATCCTTGATTGGTAAGTTTCTGACTAGACCTCCCTTTGCTAGTCGATTAAGATTCTTCATGTTAAGATGGCCAAGTCGTCGATGCCATAGCATTGCATCATGTTCAGTAATTTCAGAGAATAAGCAGGTAACTTGATTAGTGGGCGCTTCGTTCATGTTGATCACGTAGGCGTTTCCCCGGCGTTTAGCTTCAATCAAGTACCAATCCTCTGTTATGACAATTCCGGGCTTCGGAACCACGCATCCACCTTTTGTAAACAGGACCTCTAAACCGTTGTCGCACATCCGTGAGACGCTGAGAAGACTGTGTTTGAGTTTAGGAACATAGTTGACATCAGGGAAGCTGAGGACCCCATTTCTGACTATGTCTTTCATAGTAATTCTTCCCGTTTCTCCACCTGCAAAGGTGATAAATCCGCCATCGAAGATTTTGTTGTCGTTCAAGTGGGAAATGTCCCTGTCATGTATCTGGAACAACCACTGTCGACCAACCAAAGTCTAACGACAGCCCTCCATAGCCGTTCCTGCACATAATGGGACTAGTGGGAAACAGGAACCTAAATCTTTTTCGATCTAGGTTGATAATCACTCTTCTTTCGCAAAGCGTCATGGAACATCATGGTTAGTAGATTTTTAGGTTTGAGAAGATGGGGTTGTAGAATTTGGCACTTTAGAACACTCTGACTGAGATCTAGCAATATTTTTAGGTTTCTAAATCTTTAATTCCTTGTTGTTTGAAAAGACTTTAGATGAAGTTGTGTTTAATTTCTTGGATTGATTTATGAAACCATTTGCGTTTGAAGGCTTTTGATTGTATTTCTTTGCTAGCTATGTGCCCCGAAATTCCACAATTGAAGCAAGTTTGTCTTTTCGAGAAAAAGACTCTTAATTCCGCTTGTGGTATTCTAGGGAGCTGATTGGGTCTCTTATTTCCACTATGTGCAGATTTCTTGTGTGCATATTTACTCTTTGATGAAACCTGCTCAGAATCATCAGCACAAAAGTGAATATTGATAGTTTTACTGTTCAACTTTGACTCAGTTGGTTTATGAGTTGAGTTTTTTCTTCTGATTTACAGCACTTGAAGTGGCTTCCTTTTGAATTTTCATTTTGTGCTGTTTTCTTGTTCTTCAAAATCTTCTTTTCTATGCAGGAGTGGATTCTGCGGGCTTAGTTTCATTTGAAACCTTTTCTTCAGAAACTGAGTTTTCTGAAACAACTATATCGGTTTCTTTGGAAACAGTTTCATTTGACACCGACCGTTTCAGAATCAATGGATTCTTGGTCACTAAATGATGAGCAAGTTTTGTCAATATTTTGATTGTTACAACCATCTTGCTCATTATCCGATGAATTAGAATCTTCAGTCTGATTCCCATAAATATCAGACGTCTCCTGTTCACAAGCAATTTCATTCACACAGTCCGACAAAACAATATTTTCAGTTTCACGAGTTTCGGAAATATCAGAGGTATCCGTTGAGGTTTCAGAAGAACTAGAACAGTTTTCTCAATCACTCGAAACTGATGCTTCCGACTCCTCTAGATAACCAGTTAAATCGTAGTCTAAATCAAAAACTATATCATTCAAAGTTTCAGTTTCAACAACACCAGAGAAACCCTGAGTCTCAAAGACCATAGACTGAACAAAATTCCAAACATGGTCGTCATGTTTATCACATAAAGAAACATTTGAGTCATCAGCAACAACTGGATGAGGTTCATCATCCACTTTTGACCGCTCCTCATCTATCACTGACTCTGCACATACACTAAAAAAGTTAACATTTTTTTACAGAATCAGATGTAGAAGTCGTCTCCTATGGTTCTTTGGATGGAGTTTTTTTCGACTCCTTTTCCCTTTTTAAATTTTAACTGATTCATTCAAGCACTCTTGATTTATAATTTTTACAAAACTTATAGGCTTTTGAAAATCAGTTGGTTGGGTATTCTTAGGCTTGAAAGGTTCCCAAGGAACGTAGTCACTTGGCTTGCCATACTTCATTTTATCATAATTTTCCAATTCTTGCTTAGTGAGTGGCATTCTTGAATAATTATGATTATATGGCGGAGGAACTTATGAATAACCCAACCCTTTTCCCTTGTTTTCTTTGTACGCCAATTGTACATTGCAAAAATTACGAACAGTGTCACTGGAAGCATCAAATTTTTCAATATTCAACTCATTTTGTTGAAATTTTCCAGTAAGAAGCCCTAGTTTAACTCTTACCAAGTTGCATTCCAAGGTTTTTGAATGTAGTCTGGTTTTATAATCATGGACCCAACATTTTTGTTGGTTTACGTCCAGGTGGAGTTGAGCTATGTCCTTCTTTAGTGCATCAATCTTTTCATAAAGAATTTTATTGTTCTTTCAAAGACCGATGCACTTCGTCATGGCACTGTTGTAATCACTGATGAGATTGAAATTATGTGCTCTCATCTATGCCATTTTATTGCTAGAGTTTTCAAAGCACAAAAGAGAGTTTACCATTTCGGAGAGAGATTTGGGATTCACAATCCGTGCCATCAAGCATTGGAGATGATTTTTAGCAACTTCTACAATCTTTAGGGATTCCACTTGAGTTGCAGCATCAACCCAGCTAAAACCATGCTGCTCTTGCACCATCAGCGCTTTTCCCGCTCTAGATCCTCATTGGCTTAATGAGGTTGAAGTTGACGTCTGAGCTAGAGTAACTGGAACCATGGACCTCTCTGAGTTACTTGCAGCAGCAACAGTTGTTTCATAACTTAAAGCCCTTAGGCCCAAGGCTACCTCCAAATCCATCACAACATAATAGCTCACACTCCTAAATTTACTAATGCATAAACCTATTTATGGCCTACACAAGGTTCTGTTTTGCAATTATTGGATCAAGGTTGTTGTTGTGGAAGATAGCCAGACCTAGATTCCTCCAAAAGATCCCTATTTCTCGTGTACGTTTCTTCATATACTAAGTATTACATATATTTAATTAACAATTATATCTTATTTTGTGGCTAATATATAATTTTATTTATACAACGGAAGATACAAAAAATATATTTAAGGATTCATACGATAACTTTTGGAGAAGTAGAAATCAAATATTAAATAAAAAAACAGAATATGTTTATAGTTATTGTATATGAAAGTTTCTTCCTCTAAATTTTATAGAAATCAAATATTTAATATGAAAAACAGAATATTGTTTATAGTTATTGTATATGAAAGTTTCTTCCTGTAAATTTTACTAACACTACTAATAGAGCATATAGACAGAACAGGTAATTCATTAACTGAATTTCAATCATATGGAACTCAATAACTGAAAGTACGAATTATGTTTCAAACTAATAACCAATGTTCAATCAGACAAAGGTTAATGTTAGATGTTTGGACATTAAACTGCTTACAATGCAGTTCATATAAATTGGATCTTAGGTTGATGTTCGAACGTTAGGGAACTTAAATAAGAAGACCAATCGTAGTATCAATTAACGAATGTTCATATTAGTAACGCGAAGTATGGTAACCATGAACTCGCCCTTGGATCTCGAGTGTTGTTTGCACTCGTTTGCAAACAAAAATACAAAAATAATCAATAAAAAGATTAAATAGATCAATGAAGCAAAATACTCAAAGCAAAATTACTTAACAGCCAATAAACCTATATGATATAAAGAGACTGAGTTAGGTATGAAAGATTTAATTAGCCTGCTTAAAATTGGATTATGATCTCTATAAGGGAGACATAAGCAAACCATTGCCACCAATATTGAGTGTTGAACATCTTTCTAACGCCACCAAAAGCAACCACAAGCCCATCACCATAGTGTTTTCTAAATTCACTTTCAATCGTCTTCTGCTTAGAATCGGCTATTTCTTTTGTCAGAATTTTTAAGGCGAAAAAAGCATTGAACTTTTCTTCAGGAATTGAGCATTCTACTTTTTTTGTAATTTGGCCGAAATTACAAAAACACAAATAACAAGAATTAGTGTTACCCAGTTGCTTGAGACACGAACCCCTTTTACTGTTGTAGAACATGTCTAATCTCCTCCCTTTTTGAGTACGCCTAAACAGATCAAAAGAAAATTTTGAATTAAATCATGACTTCAATAAAATCAGAAATTTTATTTTTTTCTATTTAAAAACTATTTAACCATACAAAATTTAATTTCAAGTTGATATGGCTAAAAATCTTCAATACATACAACCACTGATATAAAGAAAGTGAAAAGGATGACCAGAAACCTACACATTAACCTAAAAATAAATAAGTTATAAAAATCTAAAAACAATTCATCATCACAAATTAAAATTCGAGTTTTCAAAATTGCTACCTTAACACGAAAGGTGGTCCTAATTCAGTCCATTTGATCCATTCTTGAGATTTGATTCTAGGGGTTTGACTTGCCGCCTCCAAAATCGCCACCAACACAAGCATCACTATCATTACTACCACCGACACAACCACCATCGTTGTCTCCTCCGTCGACAACATCAACACAACCACCAAATCAACCATGGTCATTGCTGAATGTCACCACACATTCCCCAACACCACTAATGATACCACCATGAACACCAACAACACCATCGGCATCGACACCATCGTATTTGCCTCCTCCCCTATTGTTTTCACCATCTCCATCAATAACTGTCGCCTCTGGCTATCATAAAAACAAATTCCAAGTCTAAAATGACTCTTTCAAGTCAAGCTACTTTTTTAGAATAGCTTTAGACCTAACCAAATTGATACTCTTTTAGTGACCCATTTTGCTCAAGCTCATTCACTCAAATGTATTCCAATTGGCCCGTGTTATTAGGCCTAACAAAATTGGGGTATGTAAAATAGTGGTTCGGTTTGGTTTTTACCTTTAACCATGAACTAACTGATAGCTTTAGTTATGGGATTTCTATAGTCATAGCTGAAACCAAACGTCAGGTATGGTTAATCAATTTCAAAGCTCAATTATGGTTTGGTTTTGGTAAATTTTGGTTAATGCATTTGTTTTGTGTTCCAAGTTTGAAAAGTGAAGCTGTCATTTTGAACATGTTAATTTGACGCTTCCATTGTTGAATTGATCAAAACTGCCATTGTTGAACGATTTGAAGTCATTTCTATGTCTGAATTCCAAGTTTGAAGCTATCATTACAGGTATGAATCAATCATTGTAATGATTGAGATATTAGAAGAGAGTTGTAAACACAAAAACAAATATAAATAAATTCTAGAATACATATTATGTTTCAAATCGGTCATGGTTCGGTTGTGGGACACCCTTAACCATAACCATAACCGATTTATCGATTAATCACAAAACCTTAACCATAACCATAGCCATAAGCTTGTCAACCATTTTTGGCTGATAACTCACCATTTTCTCTAACAACTTCATATTTTTTCTTAACTAAACCAAATTTTCCTTCGGTTTCTTCACTAGTAATTCTGCTTTTGGCTTGAATATTTTTTATTTAGCCATGTTATGTAACTTCGAACACTAATGATATGGAATGATTAAACGGATTTGATGAGGTTAAATTTGAGGATAGAGAGATTGAGAAAGAGATTCGAAGCATAAGGAATGAATTACCTATGAATATTTAACGGGGCATAGAAAGTTACACAAATCAACAATCTACTCATATGCAACAACCATATAGACACTATTGTTGATAAAGAAAACGTTGCTCATGACAAGGATGGGACTATAGTTGTTATTTATTCGTTGGCTTTTATGAGCCGAATTGAGGGAATCGAAGGAGGAACAATTTGTTAGGCTTTGACCGGGCAATTAAATCATTTTAGTTTGTTAGGTGACCAAGCCATTAATACATTTTAGTATGCGTAAACACACAAAAAGAATGCGGGTAACAGATAAAAACAACATTTGTATTTTATTATTTTTAAAAAATAATAAATTATCTCAATTTCAACTTCATAGTACAAAACAAGACAATAACTATCGACCTCTAAGGAAGGCTAGATGAGGCAATATTTAACACAACAACTTGCATCCTATATCACTAAGTGCGTTTGTGTCTCTTTTAAGTTTTTTTTTATAAGATGCGAGCCTTTTTATTCATTTGGAGTTATATGATTTTAAAATCACACTGTTTTATAAAAGTATAAATTGATTTTTTTTGAGATTGTTTTTCGAGTTGTGTTATGTTTCAACCGCTCGTAGCGGAAGTACGAGGTGTTATTCTGAAAGGTTTTCATAGCATTCGATAGTGTAAATATCTACATGATGTAAAATAGAAAAACGATGCCAAATATATATAAATTGAAACGTCAACATAAACCATGAGTTTCCAAGCTTCACAAAAAAGTCTTAAAAACAAAATATAGTTTATAAATGACAAGGCTTTGACCCCTATATTTCACACGAAGGTGAAATATATGAGGCAAACTCTCCAAAAATGGCACCGTGTCTTGTAATTTTGCTTTTGACGTCAAACCCATGCAAAGTCCTTTTACTTTCCTGAAATACATGTTAGATAAAAAGTCAACAATAATGTCGGTGAGCTCATAGGTTTTGCTTGACATAAATGAACCTTTAAAACATTTGATAACTTTGTATAAAAACTGGTATGCATAGTGTTAATCAAATTCGTTAATCAAATAATGTTTTGCAAGGACATTAATATACACGACGACATAAGCTAGCAAGCAAACCTTGATAATGTTCTGTCATTCCAAATCACTAATCCTAGTGACGCGTGACTAGCCATACACAAAAGCACTCCCGAGATCCGTCCAGTTGTTCATCGTTCTGTAATGTGACTAATGGCTGTAAATGCACACGCTTATTCGCATAACCTCTAGTTGATTTCACTCCATAACTAGCATACCATTGTATAACATGTATCTCCCCCAAATTTTGAAAACAAAATTTAAAAGAGGGGCCGTGAAACTCATTGTTTGCGTTCCGTGCTAAAATACTAGCAGTATAATGTTCCTTGAATCTATTCCAACCTACAAGTGTCCTACTTTGTTAAGACACCTAGGTCTAATTGTTTGTTCATGTACAAGTCTTTCACCAATCACCTTGTTAAGACTTATCCTTATTTCGTTTGTTTGAATACCCTTGTTTGTTTAGACGTGTTGGTGGTTGGTTATCCGAATGATCATATATGTATTTTATCTACACACACACACACACACACATATATATATATCCTTGTTTGTGCAATGTCCGGGGCCCAGCCCCTTATCCAACCTCTTGTCCCACACGATTGTTTTCGTTAATACAAATAATATTTTTTATATTCAAAAATATATTCCTGTGTCGTGTATCCTTGTTACACTAAATCTATAGTAGTCGAAATGTATTCATCCTTAAATATGAATATATTTTCCATGTTCGATACTTTATTAAAAATAAAATTTATAACATCGTCCTTGTATATGTATACATGAATGCTTATACTGTTTGTCTACTTTCCAATTCATGTAGTTGTTATGTATTTGTATGTATTAGTGTACCCATGTATATCTACTTATTTATATACTTCTTAATTAGGTACTTGTACCGTATTTGTACGTATACGTATATTCATGTATGCTTCTTATAACGTTGAAAATTTAGTGTGATGCGTGTTAAAAAGTGAGGGACTAAAAGTAGAAAAGGAGTGAAAGTTGATTAATTCCCTCACACAAAACGACAAAACTTCAATCTGAATGTGTGATGGTTGCTCCGCATGTCAGAAAGACAAAAATGCCCTCACGGAAATTCAAATCTTACAAAAATGCCATCGCCTCTATTTCTTTATTTTTTGGGCCAATTAGAAGTGACGACCAAAAAATGACGAGAATAGCCACTTAAGCTTTTGCCTAGTGGTTAAGAGAAATTATTTTATGTAAGTAAACCAAGGTTCAATCTTTAGAAGATGTAAGTATTTAGAAAAAAATAGTTGTTCAAAAGAAATAAAAAAACGAGAACAAGGCCCATTTAAGGCTTTTGGGTTGCTGTTTGGAGTCTGCTAAAACAAGCCCAATTCATGGAATGTTTGTGTTAGATGCAAATTTTGACACCGTATGAATTAACAAAAAAACATATAAATACATGATACAACTTGCTGGACGGAGGGGAGCTATACGTCATTAAAAATGCTGCTACACAACATAGGGCAGATCACGAAGAGATAAGTTTTAGAGGAAGTGATAGGTTCAAAATTCAAGACCGTGATCAAGATTCAAGTTTAGTTCGCAAACGTGTCAGTTTTGATTTTTATTTATTTATATTATTCAAAACTCATGAACATGTTTCGCTACTCAGTTCAGATTTATGTATTGTTCTTAACTATGGTTCCTAGCTAAACTTTTTCACTACCTATGGTAGATGAATACACGTTATGTTTGACATTTATTTTATTGGTTTGAACTTTTATTATGTGGATTTTAATATTAAAGTAAAGACATGGTTTTTTTGTGATCTTTGGTATATGCGTATTTAATCTTGTTCATTGAATATTTATTATCCCTCATGTTGCTAGTTGAATTTCTTTCAAATAATAGTTGCATGCTAGGTCATTTACTGTGTGTTCTTGACTATTGGATGTTTTGCTAGACGTAGTGAACCATAGAGATATAACCGTAATTTGAATAGGGTTAAATATTCTACCAATCTCGAAGCTGTGAGGTGAGAGGTTGCTGGTCTATCTTTACTATTAGGTTGTTAGGGTTAGATACTTTGTGAGAAGATCCTCTTAGTTTCCCTTTCACTATTTGCTTATCGAGTCTAATCAGGAATCCTTAGTTACCTGTGAATTTCGTGTTGTGAGGTAGATTTTCTATAGGGTACTTTACTCTAAACTGGTAGTTTAACAACTTTTAGGTTTCCATAGGTTTCTTCTCGAGAAAGGTCGAGGGTCCCTTTAGGTTATCCTTTAAGTTTAGTATTTTAAGATCCCGGTTTCTACAATAGTTCCATAACCGATAGAACGTGTCGAACATGTGTAGGAATCTGACCTAGGTAGTGTGTTCCACATCTTCTAATCACATCTTCATTTTAAATTTGTGTCTTTGTCAATTTTAGGTAATTTTAGTTTAATTGAATAGTGTGTTCGAAACCCCCTCCCCCAAATAACAAAACAATTTAGTCGAGTTAGTTTAGTAATAGTAATCGAGTCTAGTAAACACAATTAGCAGAGTCTCATGGGTTCGATACTCGGACTTGCTTAGATTTACTACATTGAACGATACATTTATCAGCTGTGTGGTCTAGGTTTTAGAGGGTCTTAAGTTATAAATTTAAAACTTAGAGTGTCTAGTTTAGGGTTAAAATTAGTTATTTTTAATAGATTATTTTTAGCACATCAGTACCATTGTAAGGGACACGGTACTGTTAGGAAAGATTTTGATTTGGTAGTGCAATCGTCTATTTGCTTTTATCTGCTTTATTACTTATAGTAAATCTTTGTTTACGCGTAAAACACAAGCCATCACTACGTAAGAATCTAAAGATGAAGAAGGGGGAGATAGAACCTATGGAGATTCAGTTAGTACCCACACCTAAAAACACCAAAATAGAGGAGCTTGAAGCTTTAGCTACTATGGGAGAATCGGAATAATCGATCTCACATCACATTCGACCTTGTACTACTCTCCCTTCTAGTATCACGCGTCTTACTACTCATTCAGAGGCTATCCAATTCCACCTCTAATCATCAATCTAATCTAAATGAGTTGTCAATTCTCTAGGTTAAAAAGTGAAGATCCAAATGCTCACATTAACAAGTTCTTGCAAGTCTGTGACACTTTTAAAAGCAACTAAGTGATGCAATAAAGTTGCATGTATTCCCATTCTCACTTGTTTGGAAAGCCGGAACTTGGCTTTCTGCCCAAGAAGGAGGTTCCATAACCACTTAGGAAATCTTAGTTGAGAAATTCTAAAAAAAACTTATTCATCCTCTAAGATTAATAAGGAGAAACAAGATTCTCACTTTCCATCATTTGGATGGGGAATCCTTCACTGAAGCATGGGAGCGTTACAAAGAGATAATAAGGAAGTGTTCAAATATGGGGTAGAACCATGGTTGAACTGCCAAACCATTTATGAGGGTCTATTTTCAGAATGTGGGCAAACCCTAGATACAGTTTCCAAGAGAGGTTTGAAGATTTGACACCTACCAAAGCTATGCAATAATGAATAAGTTGGTTGCAAATGATTATAAACCATCTCACGCAACAGGATCTGGAAAGAAGGTATGCTTATACCAATTGGAAGATGACGCGATTTTACAAGAAAGGTAGAAGCCTTAACTGTCAAGATGGGGAAGTTGCTAGCAAAGCAAGAGGAAGAAACGTCTAACAAATGTACTACGTGCGGAGGAGAGCATAAGGTGGATGTTTGCCCATTCATGGTAAGCCGCCAGACATGTAAATTGAAAAGGTTGAGCTACAAGAAGTGGTAGAAATAGTGTGTTATCCTGACAAATAAGTGTGGGGATAGTAAGTTGGAAGACGGAGACTATTGTACAATTCAAGTTGAAATTGGATTTGACATAACTTTTGTTGAAGCTAATTTGTCATGGGATTTATTAGTTGCTAGGGTGAAGTATAAGAAATTGATTAAACTGCATCGAGACTGGTTTAAGCTAAATAAAGAATGAAATGTTAGATAAGCTATTTATATTGAATTGGTTTTGCATGGAAGCATTTACACCTTTCATAGTGAAACAATGGTGAAAAACATGAAGGAGAAGCCACCTGATTGTGTGCTTTGGATGTTTCCTATAGTCTGGTAATGCTTTTTAAAGAAGGATAGTTCGACTAAAGACTAATTGTAATGTATTTTGTTTTAACTTTTTTTTCTTGGTTTATTGGCTCATTATTGATAATCAATAGGTTGGTTCAAAATCAAATCAAAATGAATATATTGGGTTTGGTTATGGTTATAGTTATAGTTGTGGCTCAAAACCAAATCGAATCGTCCTGTGCATACCCTTAAAATCACCAACCTAAGTGTTGTGTTTCCCGTTGCATCACGCGGGCACATATTTGTATTTTTATAAAAAAAACACGATATAAATTAATTATATCATTACTAAATAATTAAATATTTATAATAATAATAAAATCCAAATATAATCAGAAGCTATCTAGTGTTACCCGATATCTTTCATCATTTTCTAACGTAGCATAACTAACCTAACGCGTTACCCTTAATTCTTTTAGCTGATTCAAAACCTTCCATAAAGCTAACATTAACTTTTAAGTGATTCTTAACCTTATATAAAGCTAAAGGAAATTGTCGACTCCGTCACAATAAACGAATTCCCGACTCGTATTTGATAAATTAGCAACGACCATTACACCGGTCGACACTCGCGCGACCATTAATAAGCTCGCCACCCAGCGAGCAATAAAACAAGATAATCGTGATCGCCAGTGGACCCCACTAACGAAACCATCAATTCAAACAACCACCGCCGATGCGCAACAAGAAGGGTCAAGACCCCAACCTCTTCTGCGATTATCATAAAGACATGGGGCACACAACCGACAATTGCATTTTCCTGCACATGGAGATTGAGAAGGCACTCAAAAGTGGGAAGCTCACCCACTTATTACAAAACATGCGCAAGGAGGTGCGCCAGATTACTCGAGGCAGCGAAGGTCCGAGTAACAAAAAATGAAGGTTGTTCATATGATTCAAGGTGGTCCTTCGCGCAAGTGCAACCACCAGAAGAGCTGCACGTCTCACTGGTGAGAGCAGCAGGTCATCTTCCCCGTCGTCCCTGGGGGTCCACAAGAAGACCGACCGGTGGTGATAACTGGCGTCTTCGGTCACTACAGCACCGACTACATGTTCATAGATCCTTGGAGCTCTATGAACATTATATATGAACAGCGCTTCCAGCAGCTTGACCCGGAGGACAAAGCACGCCTGGAGCCGGTGGATTTCCCACTCACTGGTTTCTGCAATGAGGCTGTTTTTCCTTTGGGACAGATATCTTTTCCGGTTACTCCCTCTGATGGGCGCCACACTCGCACCGTCCAGGTCAATTTCATGGTTATGCCTGCAACCTTGCGCCATGACGTATTATTAGGACGGTGCGCCTAGTGAGACTTCACCATGATTACTTCCATCCCTCACTCCGCTTGCGGTTTTCCCATGGAAACCGGAGTGGCTATCATGTATTCAAGGAAGGAAATCACGTCTGTGGACGAGGAGCCACCAATAAAGTAACCCATGCCATCTTCCGACGGTGAGCCAGAAAAGTGGGTACTTAACAATAAGTATCCGGAACAAACCGTGCTCTTGGGAGCCGCCATGACCCCCGCAGTCAAGGCGCGGTTGAAACAGCTGTTGTTCCGAAACTCTGACATTTTTGCATGGTCATCGGCGCACATGACAGGGGTGCCAAGGGAAATAGCTGAGCATGCACTGCACACTTTCCCTTCAGTTCAGCTTATCGTTCAGAAGAAGCGCGGCTTTGGGCCCGAAAAGACTCGCGCTCTAAACGAGCAAGTCATGGAGCTTCTCCAAGCAGGAATCATCCAAGAAGTGTGTTATCAGACATGGGTAGCCAACCCAGTCATGGTCCAGAAGTCCAACGGCAGTTGGCGCATGTGCGTTGATTTCAAAGACCTCAACAAGGCATGTCCCAAGGACTACTACGCCTTGCCGGAAATCGACAAGAAGGTGGACTCTCTTACTTCATTCAGGTGGAAATGTTTCCTTGATTGCTACAAGGGCTACCACCAGATCCAAATGAAGAAAGAAGACGAAGACAAGACCGCTTTCCGAGTGGACAAGGGTATCTATTGCTACACAAAAATGCCCTTCGGACTACGCAACGCGGGAGCCACCTATCAACGCTTAATGGACCATGTCTTTGGGGATGACATTGGTGAAACCGTGGAAGTATACATTGATGACTTAGTCATCATGAGCTCGGATGAGGAGAAGATGTTGGCAAACATCCAAAAAACGTTTGCCTCCTTGCGCAAGGCAAATCTGAAGCTGAACCCCAGCAAGTGCTCTTTTGGAATGGAGGAAGGCAAATTTTTGGGATTCATTGTCACGCGCGATGGCTTTAAAGTCAACCCCGATAAAGTGGAAGCGATTCAACTATGCATCACCCCACTTCAAGAAATCCCATTGGCAGGGTGGCTGGCTCCACTGAACAGGTTCTTGGCTAACCACGTGATGAAGTCCTTCCCATTCATCAGCACTCTGCGGAATTGTGTGAAGAAGAACAAGTTTCAGTGGACTCTAGATGCGGAGAATGCCTTCACCCTAATGAAGGAATGCTTGATTCAGCTACCAACACTCACCGCGCCACAAAAGAAGGAGCCACTGATACTCTACCTTTCCGCATAAGATGTCACTCTGGGAGCAGTTCTGCTAGTAGAACACGCAGGAGTTCAAACTCCGATCTACTACGTCAGCACAATGCTTACCGAACCAGAGACCCGATATCCCATGATGGAAAATCTAGCTCTAGCTTTAGTCCACGCATCCCGGCGGTTGCGCCGATACTTTTCAAGCCACGAAATAACAGTTCTCTCGAACTACCATCTAGGCCAGATTTTTCAAAACCGGATATCTCCGGTCGCCTAGCAAAATGGCGATCGAGCTCGGTGGATACAATGTTGTGTATAAGCCACGACCGGTAATAAAAGGCCAGATATTGGTCGATTTTAACGCGGAAGTCCCACAAAATAAAGCGCAGGAGTGTGAAGAAGTACAGAATCCCGCGCCAACCACACATGGATACTTCACACTGATGGCGCATCCAACGACGATGGCGCAGGGGCAGGTCTTCGCCTAATAAGCCCCGATGACCAAGAATTCACCTATGCCATCAGGTTGGAATTTTAAAAGCACAAATAATGACGTCTTATGCGATGTTTAATGCAAACTGATGTTAAGATCAGATTAAAATGTCTTAGATATGTTATTTAATATAACATATCATTAGGTGAAAGACTTATCTTGAAAATATTTGATTAAAACCACTTTATGAGCCACAAGGGCTAAATCGTCATTTATCGACATAATTCAAGGACCTGCTTGTAAACTCAGTTTATAATCTGATTTAACATCCCAAATAATCCTACTTATAATATTACATCAGTAGGAAACTTATTTTCAAGTTCATTATCATTAAAACCTTTTTTAATGCAAAAAGGACATTTTAGTCAAAAATGACATAATTACAGAACTTGCGCATAAACTCAGATTCTGATTATGATCATGTAATATAACCTCAGAGGGTTGTGCTACATTATATTATGATCATAATGCAACTTTAGATCAGTAGGTAACTAATCTAAATCGGGTCAGAATCGAAAGTCAAAGCAGAAGTCAAACTTCACGACTTTCGATTGCGAGTCGACCCTAGAACTGAAATTGACGAGCCGAACATGTTCTTACATGTTCTAATAATTATTACCAACTTGTTCAAGTGTCAAAACAGGTTTCAGAACATATATAAGATAAATTTATGATTTTTTTTCCGAAAAATGGCCTGTTTGACTTTTTAATATCATAACTTTGACCCGTCAATTGGTCTAGCAAACGTGATCTTCAGGAGGTGCCCTTTATAGGGACTAACACCTACCTTATTACGATCACTTAGCCATGTTCATTTTGAACAATGGCTGGACCATAATGGTCTTAACCGAAAGTCAAAGCGTTTTCCATAAAACGCTTGACTTTTGGCTATAAAAGCCTATAAACGAAAATGCAAGAGCAAGGAACACTTACAAGAGGTTCCTAGAATGCAAGAAAACTAAGTTGGATGCTCTTTTCAGTTAGGACTTCCAGAGGAGGGACAAGAGTTATGAATAAGAAAGGTGCAAGTTCAAATGGTGGACTTGGACACCTTTTTATAGTTGGAGAACTCAAAGGAGGTGATGCCAGATGTTTAGGGGTGTAAGAGGGAGCTTACAAGTGTCCTAAAACGTGGCATAGCTGATTGAAAGTCCATAGTTTTGAAAAAAATGGTTTTTGGCAATATGTGTTGAGGCCATGCAAACTTTCTGCAGACACAGGCCTCTCGTGCCCCGCGAGCGCCCGTTAGGCAGTTTTGAAGTTTGTCACTTTTAGCCCCTCAACTTATTATTCATCCTTAAACCTCCTAAAACACCTTTTTAGCACTTTTAGCCCTCCGTAGCCAATATTTGGCATACCCGAGATTTTGCCTGTACATTGTCGAGCTCTCGGTTGGTTAAAAGGTCACTCAGAGGTATAAATAACATGTTGACACTTTTAATCCCTCCATTATCCAACTTTCACATATATACAGAATTGAACCCTCTCGCCCAACAAATGGTACATATGAGAGTTAGGACTTTGCAAAGGATCACTCAGATGCTTATTATAAGCATGTTGACTCTGATGTCACTTAGAGGCTAGGCATGTTGACATATCAGATACTCAGAGGCCAAGTTTTAAGCATGTTGACATATTAGTCACTCAGAGGCTAATGATTTAAGCATGTTGACATATCAGTCACTTAGAGGCTGTTATTTATGCATGTTGACATCAGGCTGTCACTCAAAGGCTCAGTTTGAGCATGTTGACACCTTTAGTCCTTATTAGTCTTTAATTGACTAAGTTTAAAATACAACACGTGTTACTATGCTATTGGACACGATTTTATGAGGTGTTACATCCTCACCCCCTTAAAAGAAATCTCGACCTCGAGATTTTATTCAAAAAGATGGTGTACATTTGTCGCATAGTGGACTCAACCTCCCATGTATACTCGGGACCTCTAAAAGCGTGCCGCTTAACCTTTACTATAGGTATCATTTTCCTTCGGAGCTTCTTAACCTGTCGATCCTAGATTGAAATTGGTTTCTCAACGATCCTCAGGTTTTCATCAATTTGCACATATTTGTGCGACTTTGCTAGCGACTCATCGGCTAGACATTTCTTAAGATTACTGATGTGGAACACATCATGGATTCCACTTAGTTCCTCTGGCAATCTAACCTTATAAGCTACAGTGCCGACACATTCGACTATCTCGAATGGTCCAATGTATCTTAGAATTAACTTGCCCTTCTTCCCAATGCGCATCACACCTTTCCAGGGTGACACTTTTAACATGACTTTGTCCCCTACTTGGAACTTAAGAGGTTTACGCCTCTTGTCAGCATAGCTCTTCTGCCTGTCCCTGGCAGCCTTAAGACGATCACGGATTTGCACAATCTTTTCCGTGGTCTCTAGGACAATCTCTGGTCCTGATAGTTGGGCTTCCCAAACTTCTGTCCAACACACGGGCGTTCTACATTTTCTCCCATACAAGGCCTCAAAAGGAGCAGCATTGATGCTCGTATGATAACTATTATTATAGGAGAATTCTATTAGGGTAAGTGGTCATCCCAACTTCCACCTAAATGATCACACATGCCCTAAGCATGTCTTCCAATGTCTGAATAGTACGCTCGCTTTGACCATCAGTCTGCGGATGGTAAGCCGTACTAAAGTTTAATCGTGTGCCCAAAGATTGTTGGAAACTTCTCCAAAAGTGAGATGTGTATCTAGTATCTCTATCAGATACAATAGATACCGGCACACCATGTAGGGACACAATCTTGTCCATATACAACTTAGCCAATTTGACTAAATTATACGTTTCCTTTATTGGCAAGAAGTGTGCTGACTTGGTCAGCCTATCCACAATGACCCAAATAGTGTCATATCCACTTTTGGTTTTAGGTAACTTGGTAATCAAGTCCATTGTTACCATTTCCCATTTCCAAGTGGGAATTTCCAATTGCTGTAGAAGTCCTGACGGCTTCTGATGTTCGGCCTTAACTTGTGAACACGTCAGACACTTAGCTACATAAGTGGCTATGGATTTCTTCAAACCCATCCACCAATAATTCTTTTTCAGATCTTGATACATCTTGTCACCTCCAGGGTGAAATGAGTATCTCGTGTTGTGTGCTTCCTGGAGGATTAGATTCTAAGTCCTCCAAAGACTGGAACCCTGATTCTTCCACTAAATCTAAGAATTCCATCTCTTCCAGGCATTAACTGATTAATAGTTCCGCCTAATCCTTCATTAGGAGCATTAGCTTCTAATAAATCTTGCTTTTGCGCATCTAATAGCTTCTCACTTAAGCTATTTCTGAGCTCAATGCTCTTGGCGTTAATCCTTATAGGTTTAACCCGTTCCTTATGACTTAAGGCATCAGCAACTAAATTTGCCTTGCCTGGATAGTAGCGAATCTCGCAATCATAATCATTAAGTATTTCCATCCATCGACGTTGTCGCATGTTCAATTCCTTCTGATTGAATAGGTGCTGGAGACTTTTATGGTCCGTGTATATAATACACCTTGTGCCATATAAATAATGTCTCCACAGTTTAGTGCAAATGCAACGGCACCCAGTTCCAAATCGTGGGTGGTGTAATTCCTTTCGTGCACTTTTAACTGTCGTGATGCGTACGCAATCACCTTGCCTTTTTGCATTAGCACACAACCAATGCCAGTGTGCGAAGCATCATAGTAAACAACAAAGTCTTCAACACCCTCAGGTAGAGATAATACAAGAGCATTGCTCAGCTTGTGTTTAAGAATCTCAAAGGATTCTTGTTGTTTTGGACCCCAGTTAATTTTAACATTCTTGCAGGTCAAGGTAGTCAAAGGAGTGGCTATCCTTGAGAAGTGCTCAATGAACCTCCTGTAGTATCCAGCCAATCCTAGGAAACTACGAATCTCCGATAGGGTCTTGGGCACTTCCCAATTCATTATGGCTTCTATTTTGGCGGGATCCATTTGGATACCATGCTCACTTACCATATGTCCAAGAAACTGGACTTCTCTAAGCCAAAACTCACACTTAGAGAATTTAGCATAAAACTTTTCTTGCCTTGGCAGTTCTAAGATGCACCGAAGATGTTTCTCGTGATCAGCTTGATTACGAGAGTAAATAAGTATGTCATCTATAAAGACAATGACAAATTTATCCAAATACGGTTTGCACTCTATTCATGAGATCCATGAATACTGCAGGTGCATTTGTGAACCCAAAAGGCATCAAGAATTCAAAATGACCATATCGGGTTCTGAAGGCAGTTTTAGGAACATCCTCACTTCTAACCTTCAACTGATGATATCCAGATCTTAAATCAATCTTGGAAAAGTAACTAGCCCCTTGAAACTAGTCGAATAAATCATCGATCCTGGGCAATGGATAACGGTTCTTAATTGTTAACTTATTTAGCAATCTGTTGTCGATGCACATCCGCATTGAACCGTCTTTCTTCTTAACGAAGAGGATAGGAGCTCCCCAAGGCAAGGAACTTGGCTGAATAAAGCCTTTCTCTAAGAGTTCATCCAATTGAACTCTTAACTCCTTCATTTCCATTGGTGCTAGTCTATATGGAGCTCTAGCTACGGGTGCTGACCCTGGTATAATATCAATCCTAAACTCCACTTGCCTATCTGGAGGTAGGCTTGGTAATTCCTCGGGGAAAACATTGGAATACTCCGAAATAACTGGGAGGTCTTCAATGTTTGGCTTAGGCTCATTAATAGTAACTTGTGCCATGTAAATGACACAACCTCTCCCTAAACACTTGGATGCCTTAAATAAGGACACCTTGTCTGGCAATCCATAGTGTGAATCTCCAGGGATGGTGATTGATTCACCCGATAGGGTTTTAATCTCGATGAGTTTCTTATCGCAGGCAATGCGAGCTTGGTTATGAGATAACCAATCCATGACTAAAACTACATCGAACCCCGCCAATTTCATTAGCAGCAAAGAGATAGGGATAGAATGATTCTTAATGGATATAAAACATCCATCAAGAATGGGAGACGCTGATTCTAAACTTCCATCAGCAAGTTCTATCTCATAAGTTTTATCTAGAGTTCTTATGGGCAAGTTTAATAGTTTACTAAACTTATGATCAACAAAAGATTTATCTGCACCCGAATCGAGAAGAACTCTAGCATAAATATGTTAATGAGGAATGTGCCTGTTATGACATTATTTTCATTAACGGCTTCCCTAGCATTCATCTGGAAGGCACGGGCATTCCCCTTCTTGGCCTCTCCAGACTTTGCATCATTACTTTTGGGGTTCTTGAGGCAGTTGAATTTATTATGCCCTCTTTCATTACAGATGTAGCAGATGGCAGTCTTAAGATCCTTACATTCTAAGGTTTTATGCCCTCTTTTCTTACAGATACCACATGGTCTAGTTTGTGGATCGATAATACACTGTCCCCAACGCTTACGGTGGCAATTTTTACATGTCGGCGTTACACCCGACTTATCTTGGTTCCTTTTGAACCCGAATCTCCCTTTATTTTCCTTATTAAACCTTTGGGAGTTGTTGTCTTCTCTCTTCCTTTTCCAGTCTGTTTCAGTCTTAATTGACTTTTGCCTCACAAGATCAAGGGTAAGGGATAGGGACAGGTCAACGGCGGACCTATAGGTACTAGACTGAGTAGCCTTTACCATGCCCTTAATCTCAGGAGCTAACCCATTGATAAAACGCGCAATGCGTTTAGTTTCAGGGGTGATCAGATAGGAAACTAACCTAGATAGGGAGTTGAAATCGGAAACATACTTCTGACAATCTAGGTTTTTCATTGAAAGAGACAAAAAGTATGTCTCTAATTTCTCCACCTCATGAGGTGGGCAGTAAGTTTCCTTAACAAGGTCCACAAACTTGGACCATCCCAAATTATACAAGTGTATTTTACCCGTAGACTGGATCATGGCTTTCCACCAAATTAGGTCATCGCCCTTAAAGGACTGTGATATGTATTTGACCACATCCTTATTAGCACATCCGCTGATATCTATGATTATCTCCATCTCGTCAAGCCACTTCAAGGCTTCTACAACTCCTTTCTCCCCATTAAAGTCTTGGGGCTTGTAGAAGATGAAATACTTGTAGGTACATCCGTTCTTAAGAGAACGAGACCTATCATCGAAATCTGTTTTCTTTGGTTCACTCTTCGCATTCGAAGAGTGGACTGAGCTCTCCTTACGAGCTGAGGATGGGGTGATCGATGATGGTCTGGAGCGCGTAGCACTCGACTCTTTAAGCTTTTCTATGGCCTTTCCCATGGCCTTTTCAACAGCCACGTCAATGCGAGCTTGAAAATTATCACTATCAATATTTCTATTTTCGGCTTTGTTGGGTCAACAATTCGGTAGCTACTTTGTGCCTCATTTGAGTTAGCCATATTCAAGCTTTGTTTCTATACACCACTAAAGCTTCGCTTAGCCATGGTATATCAACCATATTGGTTTTAAACATTGGATATAACAATCCATTGCCTAATACTAGTGTGAATAACATCACAACTCTTAGGCTTATTACATCTATATTTGGCCTAGGTCTTAATAGGACCATCAAAGGCAAATTACAATTTGGACATAGTCCATATATTATTGGACAGTTGATCGCATTGTCGTAACTGTCATTGTCATAATTGACATTATTATATTTAGCTCATAAGCTTGTCTCGAAGGACATAAAATAGGGCACATAGGTCTCTCACTAATGGACATAAAATATGGCACATAGGCCTACATCATAACAGATGTAATTCATGGCATATCAGCCTACATCATAACATATGTAATTCATGGCATATCAGCCTACATCATAACAGATGTAAATCATGGCATATCAGCCTACATCATAACAGATGTAAATTATGGCATATCAGCCTACATCATAACAGATGTAATTCATGGCATATCAGCCTACATCATAACAGATGTAAATTATGGCATATCAGCCTACATCATAACAGATGTAATTCATGGCATATCAGCCTACATTATAACAGATATAAATTATGATGTAATTCATGGCATATCAGCCTACATTATAACAGATATAAATTATGGCATATCAGCCTACATCATAACAGATGTAAATTATGGCATATCAGCCTACATCATAACAGATGTAATTCATGGCATATCAGCCTACATCATAACAGATGTAATTAATGGCATATCAACCTATATCATAACAGATATAAATTATGGCATATCAGCCTACATCATAACAGATGTAAATTATGGCATATCAGCCTGTCACGTTGGACGGTTAGTGTGGTTCCTCAAGCCACACTACCAAAAGTATGAACATTCCTTATTGTTACATAAGAGTACCATAATGATTGATTAATGGTCTCGGTCACGTTGGACCTTAACGACCTTGGAGGCTTGAACTTAATTCACCACCTCTGGATAGAAGGATAATTTCCCTTAACTACACTGATAGAAGACCTTTTATTCTTAACTATCCTTTCTTGGCCAATATGTAGTCTGTGCCACTTGGCATAATCAATCTATTAAGGTCCTTTTGGAACTATATTGCAGAGCATAAATTTCGAGTAAAAGCGAGACGCTCGTTTGAAGAGGATGAATACATATATATAATTCCAAAAATACTTCATTAAATTTCAAATAGAAATTACAAAACTAGAAACAATGAAATAAATTGTCCATGTAAGGACTACAGAAACAAAATGTCCACGCAGGGACTAAATAAATAACAATGTCCTCGTAGGGACTAATATATTTTATTAAAAGAGACTTCACTCGTCCTTCTTTCCCTTGACCAACTAGGAGAGTTTCTTGAAGAACTTGTTCATCTTCTTCTCTGTTTTCTCCGCTTGTTGTTGCATTTCTTTCATTCTTTCTAATGCTTTGTTAATGGCCTCAAGTGGTGGTGGAGGTTGTGTTGTGGTTGTGGCATAACTGGATACTTGTACCCGTAAGTTGGATATCCAGTCGGTGGATAAGCAGGTGGGAAGGGAGATGGGTAAAGTGCATTATGCATAACTGCTTGCATATAAGGATCTTGCGACCATGCTTGATAGTCTACTGGTGTAGACGGGTTAAAAGTACCATATCTAGACGTATCTGGATATGTGGGGATTGGGTTACTATAACCCGATGGTGGTGGTTGAACTGTAAGTGTTGGTGTTGGTTCCACCATAGGTGAGGTGTTAGAGGGGCCACCCATTTGTGGGTCCTCTTGAATTGTGGGGTAGGAATTAGACAAAGGTGGCAGTGATCCCGACCTTGTCCGGCACGTACCGACATACGTGCTCCACGCTTCCTCCTTGGTGGCTCAGGTGGTGTTTGAGGTTGGTACACCGGTTCCATGTGGACATCTTCTTGTATAGGAGGTGGTTGAGAGTGATGGG
This sequence comes from Scalesia atractyloides, assembly GCA_947069175.1. Taxonomy (NCBI): domain Eukaryota; kingdom Viridiplantae; phylum Streptophyta; class Magnoliopsida; order Asterales; family Asteraceae; genus Scalesia; species Scalesia atractyloides. The sequence goes on along the minus strand of CAMTDV010000002.1, from coordinate 48,988,198 downwards.
AAGGAATGTTGGCGAAGGTAAATTGATTTCAATATTGGTCCCACTCATTAGGACCTTGGTAAGGCGATCTGTGTAACATCCGTAAAAAACGGATTTACCAAACCCGCTCCGTTTATCAACCGAACAGTCAGTCAAAATTTTCGTTGCGAATTAAATGCCCAAAATATTTTTAAACGATCCGTAATCAATTATTATACTGGAATATATATTTAGTTTTCGAATAACTGTCAAAAATCGCAAAATAAAAATGAATTGCACCTGCCGGGTTTCGAACCCGGGTCTGAACCGAATCAGCAGTGACTTATCTCACTCACACAAACCACTGCGCCAACTGCTTTGTTTGTTATATAATAGAATCATTTAATTGATAAAGTAACGTTATAAATTCAAAACCGGCGCCCAATCAGTTCAGTCGTCGGAATCCCGGAATTCTCGCGAGTCTTAACTACAATTTACGTTATAACGTAAACTATTAACCAGATATCGGTTATAACCGATGTTTGAAGCCGCGACACTTTTCAAAACCTCCGGAAAACTTAAACTGATGAATACAGTCGGAAATCAGACCAAGTGCATTTCCATTTTCCCCTATAAATTCACCCTCAAACCATTGAAGGCCTTTTCGCTCAAAACCCCACTCTTTCTCGGCGAAAACTCCCTCGCCGGAACTTTTCTGTTTTTCGCCGGAAAACCGAGTTTTAATCCCTGAGCTTTACTGAACCCCCTAACCCTTTACCGAAGTCACCCTTACTTTTTCCAAGCTTTCCGGAGACTAGCTGCTATAAGGAACACGTCGCTGGAAGTGAATTCTGTCGCCGGAGTTTCTGCCGGAAAACAGAGGATCCAGTCGGTATACCTCTTTCGCTTATTTTCTTTATCTTTTCACCTTTATCTTACCTTAATGGACTGCAAAGCGCTAATAAACTGATAAGAATCTTAAACCAGTCGAGTTCCGATTCTGGTTCAAACTGGATGAAGAAGACGACGTAATTCCGTATCATATAAGTATAATATAAATCATGAAATTAATCGGGTTAGACACACAGTCCAGCGGTGGACTGTGTGCACATATAAACGCAAACGTCTCGAGTTCGATTCCGGTCTCACACACGCTGCCTTAATAAAAACCATATTTTTTGTTTACTGAACCGGAGTCGCCTTAGATATATGTTAAGTATATTGATAACCGGAATAATAATCAAGTTAGACACACAGTCCAGCGGTGGACTGTGTGTTTGTTTATATCACTGGTCACGAGTTCGAGTCCGGTCTTCAGCACCGACTCGGACAATTATCTCTTCTTTTTAATTAAGGCAGAAAAGGAAATAAATAATTAGTGCTTAAGTATAATAAAAATCGAATGATATAACATGTTGAACACACAGTCCAGCGGTGGACTGTGTGTTGGATTAAACCACAGGTCCCGGGTTCGAGACCTGTGGAGTGCATGACCGTGTCGTTTAAACTGTTTTTAAAATAAAAAGGATTTCTGTTTAATTGTAATTAATGTATATATGTAATTAAAATCGGATATATAACGGGTTAGACACGTAGCTCAGTTGGTAGAGCTGCGTGCACGCGTACGGGAGGTCTCGGGTTCGAGCCTCACTCAGCGCACAATAATCTGCCATCGAACCGGTCAACGGTCAGGTCAACGGTCAACGGGTCAGTCAACGGTCAGAAAAAAAATAAAATATTTTTATTATTTTTATTTAATTATTTTAATTAAAAATCAATTATAAATACTTAAAAATAACATTTTTAAGATTAGAAAATAGCCTCAAACTCACAAAAATGCACCCAACAATCCTACTAAAATAGTTTAATAAAATCCGTTTACTTACCAAACCAAAATGCGATTTATCTAGGTTAAATCTCACTCGTGGTTAAAACCACTTCGCGTGCATTCAACGTCATCAACCGAACGCACCCACTGTGAGTGAATCTTACAATTCCCCCTTTTAAATTACACGTTTTGGGGTGTGTCATGTGTTATGATAATAATTAATTTATTTATTTAAACTTGTGCCATACCACATCATGACTTAAACTTAGATTGTTTTTATTGTTGTGATTTACTTATTGCCTTTTGTCAAGTCATATGAAACTCATACATTAAGCCCATCAGTTCCTCGTGGGAGACGAGTAGAACATCGCGTGCTTCACATCAAATTCATTATTATTCATGTGTGTATCATTGAGTTTATATTGTTTGTAGTGTGTTATTCATATCATCATGTTTATGCAATTCATTCATCAGGCCCCTCAGTTCCTCGTGAGAGACGAGTTGAGCATCGCGTGCCTCTAATTGTTCCATTATTGTTCATGTGTGTTTTCAATTAACATATTATGATTGTTGATCAAGTTACATCTAATTTTACTCATGTTTGGTTGTGCACATATTTCATAATCAATTTAAATAAATTGTTCAAATGTTTTCCATAGGATTCACTCGCCAACATTATGTTGATCCAAAAACCTTTTTACACATGATACAGGTGAACAGGTTGAAGCAAGGATAACATAGGATATGCCTTAGAAGAGAACAAAGAAGTTAGATTGTTAGTTAGATCATGTTGTAACATTATTGTAAATTTCCATTTAATTTGTATTAATGAATATGAAACGTTTAATAAATGTCATGAGCTTTGATGATAACCCAATCATGCCCCGATCACCTTATCCGCTGCGGGTCGGGGTGTGACAATTTGGCATAAGAGTTCGAATCGCTTGAAATTTCTATGGGTTGCGTATTTGATCCTGACGGCGGCATCTCCGGGTCGGAGTCCTCGTCCATAGGGTTTGGTTGGTCCAACTGATTTTGATCGGCTGGAGGCGTGTTAAAGTAGTGGTTAGGGTTAAATTCTTCATGATAAGAGTGTGAATGGGAATGATGAGAATGGTGTGATTGATAGGAGTGGTGAGAGTGGTAAGAATTTTGGGAATGTGGGGGCGAGTGTCGATGAGAGACAGAGTGTCTCGCTGGTTGCCAAGGAGACGAATCTCCTGACTCTTGGTAGGGATCTGAGTTGTGAGGTTGAGAAGGGATGCGCCCCGATGGTCCTCCCCTCATTGGACCTTTTCCTATCACACTATGTCCTCTTACTCTTGGCGGCATTTTCCTATTAATCAATTCAAAAACAATACTAATAACTTAACAATGAAATGAGTAATCCTAGGTCAATGCCTAGACTCGGAAGTCCAAAGAATGTGCTCGTGTAAGTTTGAGATTAAACACAAGAAGGATAGTTTTTAATTCTCTCAAACGTTGGCTCTGATACCAACCTGTCACACCCCGGATTTCCAACCCAAATCCATACATCGGTGGGCCGGGTGGGGAGTATCGTGACGTCAGTTGATAACATCATTGTTAATTAAACACGGCACAACGGAAGTCTTGGAGTAAAATTACTATTACAAACCAAATGTACGAAATACAAAATAATATACAGGCTCGTAATAGAAGATCCATAGGCGGATCATGAATTGTATATGGAAAGAATATAAAACAAAATTTGGGCAGAACTAGGATTTCCAAGATCCTCTATCACTGTCGAGCACTTCCAGCCTATTTTCGTATTGTACCTGCAAGCTCAGTCTTTTGAAAATACGTCAACTTTCGCTGGTAAATACACCCAACTGACTCGTTTTGAAACATTTAAAAAAAATGTTTTAAGTGAGTATCAGCACGAAATCTTTTTATAACTTGGAAAAGTTGACGTTGTAACCTTGTTAACAGATTCACATGTTTGTCCATACATATAGGGCCCAATACAGAGACTGAGAGGTGATTAAATACACACCACTTAGAACTCACGAAGGAGTTATCCCCAACGTCTTGGGTAAATTTTGCATTTGAGCGTCTGTCAGGTGTATGCCTATACCTCGCGCTAAGGTCGTGGCCATTATCTAATGTAATGAGCCGAGGATATCCAGGACACGGTAATTTAACCCTAATGTTTAAGTTATCAAACAAAACTGATTAAAACAGAATATGCGGATTTACTAGCCACAATCCGGTATTTAATTGACCCCATTTCTGACCAAGTGGTAATAATTTACCGTATCCCAAGCCCGTATAGGGAAAATAAGTCAAGAGTATTTACCTGAGCTAGTCTTTGTTTAAACACAAGATTTATTAATTCAGCCGTACACAAAAGCACTAAATGCAGATAGCATTTACTGGAATGTCTCTAGTCTGGATTATGGCATAAGCTAACCAATTAAATACTAACGGTCTTATTCAAGTCAAAGACTTAGACCGACTAGCGTACTTGATCAAAACGTATAACGCTAGATTAAACGATGATTGGATAAAATGTAGTTTAATCCCAATAAGTACGTTGACTTGTGTAATATGGATAAACTATAAACATTCCGGATTTTGAGATTTAAATGACAAGTTTAGACCCGTTTCGGTTAATTTTCGTAAACTTGTTACATATACTTAACCGTACGCATATCAGCAATATCGGGTAATCAGATAAGTCATGGACAATTTCTATATGCCATTATATTTTAAATAAGTTGTAATATCAGTAGGATATCAACTTTTATGCCCATTGCTGTTTTAAAATGAAACTACGCCTCATAAGGGCGTTTCGGTAATTTCATATCGTATAAAAGGAACTTGAATATAATTTAATGTTATAATTATAAGTATTCTGGAAAAATAGTTTATTTATGATATAATATCAGTAGGATATCAATTAGATGTGTAATTATCTTTTTATGACCAAACTATGCACCGAAGGGGCATTTTGGTCATTTTACACATAGTTTATAAATTATTTGGGATTCTGAGTTTATAATATGTACCTACTGTAAATATGTTTAAAATAAGTTTTAAAATCAGTAGGTAACAAGTCTTGGTCAAATAATATGGTTTAAAACCATACTATGCGCCGAAACGGCGCTTATGTCGTAAAATGACGTCTTATGCGATGTTTAATGAAAACTGATGTTAAGGTCAGATTAAAATGTCTTAGATATGTTATTTAATATAACATATCATTAGGTGAAAGACTTATCTTGAAAAGATTTTATTAAAACCATTTTATGAGCCACAAGGGCTAAATTGTCATTTATCGACATAATTCAAGGACCTGCTTATAAACTCAGTTTATAATCTGATTTAACATCCCAAATAATCCTAATTATAATATTACATCAGTAGGAAACTTATTTTCAAGTTCACTAACATTAAAACCTTGTTTTATGCAATAAGGACATTTTAGTAAAAAATGGCATAATTACGGAACTTGCGCATAAACTCAGATTCTGATTATGATCATGTAATATAACCTTAGAGGGTTGTGCTACATTATATTATGATCATAATGCAACTTTAGGTCAGTAGGTAACTAATCTAAATTAGGTCAGAATCGAAAGTCAAAGCAGAAGTCAAACTTCACGACTTTCGATTGCGAACCGACCCGAGAACTGAAATTGACGAGCCGAACATGTTCTTACATGTTCTAATAATTATTACCAACTTGTTTAAGTGTCAAAACAGGTTTCATAACATATATAAGATAAATTTATGATTTTTTTTTTCCGAAAAATGGCCTGTTTGACTTTTTAATATCATAACTTTGACCCGTCAATTGGTCTAGCAAACGTGATCTTCAGGAGGTTCCATTTATAGGGACTAACACCTACCTAATTACGATCACTTCGCCATGTTCATTTTGAACAATGGCTGGACCATAATGGTCTTAACCGGAAGTCAAAGCGTTTTTCGTAAAACGCTTGACTTTTGGCTATAAAAGCCTATAAACGAAAATACAAGAGCAAGGAACACTTACAAGAGGTTCCTAGAATGCAAGAGTACTAAGTTGGATGCTTCTTTCAGTTAGGAACTTCCAGAGGAGGGAGAAGAGTTATGAATAAGAAATGTGCAAGTTCAAATGGTGGACTTGGACACCTATTTATAGTTGAGAACTCAAAGGAGGTGATGCCAGGTGTTTAGAGGTGTAAGAGGGAGCTTATAAGTGTCCTAAAACGTGCACTTAGCCATGTTCATTTTGAACAATGGCTGGACCATAATGGTCTTAACCGGAAGTCAAAGCGTTTTCCGTAAAACGCTTGACTTTTGTCTATAAAAGCCTATAAACGAAAATGCAAGAGCAAGGAACACTTACAAGAGGTTCCTAGAATGCAAGAGTACTAAGTTGGATGCTTCTTTCAGTTAGGAACTTCCAGAGGAGGGAGAAGAGTTATGAATAAGAAAGGTGCAAGTTCAAATGGTGGACTTGGACACCTATTTATAGTTGGAGAACTCAAAGGAGGTGATGCCAGGTGTTTAGAGGTGTAAGAGGGAGCTTATAAGTGTCCTAAAACGTGCACTTAGCCATGTTCATTTTGAACAATGGCTGGACCATAATGGTCTTAACCGGAAGTCAAAGCGTTTTCCGTAAAACGCTTGACTTTTGTCTATAAAAGCCTATAAACGAAAATGCAAGAGCAAGGAACACTTACAAGAGGTTCCTAGAATGCAAGAGTACTAAGTTGGATGCTTCTTTCAGTTAGGAACTTCCAGAGGAGGGAGAAGAGTTATGAATAAGAAAGGTGCAAGTTCAAATGGTGGACTTGGACACCTATTTATAGTTGGAGAACTCAAAGGAGGTGATGCCAGGTGTTTAGAGGTGTAAGAGGGAGCTTATAAGTGTCCTAAAACGTGGCATAGCTGATTGAAAGTTCATAGTTTCCAAAAAATGGTTTTTTGCAATATGTGTTGAGGCCAAGCAAACTTTCTGCAGACACAGGCCTCTCGCGCCCCGCGAGAGGCACAAGCCTTGCCTCTCGTGCCCGTTAGGCAGTTTTGAAGTTTGTCACTTTTAGCCCCTCAACTTATTATTCATCCTAAAACACCTTTTTAGCACTTTTAGCCCTCTGTAGCCAATATTTGGCATACCTGGGATTTTGCCCGTACATTGTCGAGCTCTCAGTTTGTTAAAGGTCACTCAGAGGTATAAATTAACATGTTGACACTTTTAATCCCTCTATTATCTAACTTTCACATATATATACAGAATTGAACCCTCTCGCCCAACAAATGGTACGTATGAGAGTTAGGACTTCGCAAAAGATCACTCAGAGGCTTATTAGAAGCATGTTGACTCCGATGTCACTCAAAGGTTGGGCATGTTGACATATCAGTCACTCAAAGGCTAATGATTTAAGATTGTTGACATATCAGTCACTCAGAGGCTGTTATTTATGCATGTTGACATCGGACCTTCACTCAGAGGCTCAGTTTGAGCATGTTGACATCTTTAGTCCTTATTAGTCTTTAATAGACTAAGTTTAAAATACAACACGTGTCACTATACTATTGGACACGATTTTACAAGGTGTGACAGCAGAGGAGGCGGAGCAGTGGCACCATCGGCAGCCTCAGGCTCTCTGGCCGCCATAAAAGAAGAGAAAAGAGAAGAAACCTTTGAAAAAAATTTCTACAACTCAAGAACTCAACAAAAAGCAAAGCAAAATTTTTGAAGAAGTGTGAATGAATGAAGAAACCCTACCGGAGCACCTCTATATATAGCGCTCACATTTAATGTGCTCGGAGAACGTGTCTAACACGTGGTAATGGCGACCAGTCATAGACGGGCGTGTGGCGAGTGAGTGGGTAGTGACAGTTAACGTGCGCGCGTGGCCAACACGCTCTCTGCCAATTCATTAAATGAATGGCAGACGAAGCGGCTGAGTGCATGCTACAACTGTCAGGCGTTTTTTCAAATCCCACTTTTTCTCACCAAACCACCTGCAATGTCAGAAGATCAGATTTTCAAATTCCAAGAGTGAAGATAAAATGTTTCCTTAACACAAACGTTTCCTCCCAAAACACTTAGAAAAATTTTCGCCGCTCGATTAACGGCGCAAGTAACAACTCTTCTAGTCTAGCACTCCTCCCAACTTACAACATGCTCGTAGGAACAGCACTGGATTGGGGGGACTTGAGGAAGTATGGTCCCAACTGACCATATCCTTGGCCAAATTGCTACAAAGATAACCTTGCGCGCAACGCGCAATGGTGCACTTTCTTTGGATTAAGTAGGTCACACAATGAACCTTACGCACTCAGCGCAACGGTGAATTAGACCAACGCAATAAAGTCACACAATGAGCCTTGTGTACTCGCCACAACGGCATGTTAGACTCACGCTCGCAGGCTACTAAAACCTGCACACAACAACATTCCTCTAAGCTGCGAATCCCAAAACCTTGCAAGGACAAGACACACATGAGAAGCGCCTCATAGTCTTAGGACAAAATGATGCACCCCTGACACCCTGCGCTGGCGGGAAAAAACCTTGACAGCCTCGCAGAAGGGGGTAAGCACTAAGAGATGTTGACCATACCTCAGGGTACGAAATGGCAGAGTTGTGACCAAAGGTTACTTGGCAGGTTGCGTGTGACAGCGCCCATGACCAGTAAGACAAGTGTCAGACCATACACCAACCACTATTCTGCCAGTGCTTGTTCCACCTTCTCCATTTTCGGCTGGCAACAGGCCTGACACCAGACATGACTGCCTTTACACGTGGCACCACTAAACATCCGACAAAACATACCTCCCGACAATGAACATTAATTCTCCTGCATGGAGCATTTAATGTCTGGCGCCGATGGACAAAATGGATGTTTCTGGCTGCATGGGCCGGGCCCAAAACCCACCAGCATTTCTCCTGAACATATCTTTCTCGGCTATAAATTAGTATCGAATCTCCAGGCACGGACACGCTCACATACTTACTACACAACTTACCACACACGCAAGCTTTGCTTACATCAGCAATCACTTGTTTACTATCCTAAATACTTATTCTCACGCCGAAGTGTGGTCACGGAGAAAACCACCATTTTCCCCGTGACGAGACTAACGACGTTGCTAGTTTTGTAGATTAGCCGGAGTGAGCTTGTAAACCCAAAGGTGAAGTGAGAGGTTAACCATTTATACAAAAATACCCAGATTGTGACTTATATATCCCGGATATCTCTAGGTTCAACCGTTGCTTCTTTAAAATCTTTTAAAATATGGCTCCACCTTTTCATGATCATCCAATTTAGAAAGTGTCTTAAAGCAACTTTATCGATAGAATTTACGTGTATATTTATATATTCAATATAAACAAGTTGATTGGTGAAAATCTTAAAAGTGATTTGTAACGGTTGAAAGAATTTTAAGGAGACCGAAAACAACAAATTCACGAGGGTGTATGGTCAAATGCTTTAAAATAAGCATGATGGGGGCAAGAACTCACATGACTTTTAGTTAACTAGCAAGTAGGATTTTTGATACTTCTAAAAAATTAAACAAATTATTAATAAGAGATAATTTGTGCCCTGGTCATAGTTTTTGTATAAGCACATTTTTCCTTATAAATTTTGAATTTTATTTCTCAAAAAAATTGCGCCCTGGTCATAGTTTTCGTATAGCAATTATTCCTTACAAAATTTGCATTTTATTTATCAAAAAAATAAATATTACCTTGAGGATATTATTATGCACTTTAATAATTCATGGTGAATAAATATTGTATTGTAATTTTTATTGAGAAGAATATACCAAAAAGTATCTACTTTTGTATGTATTTTGAAGTGTGAAAGGACTAGGCAGAATTAGTCCTTGGACTATTGAAAAAGCTGCACTTTTACCCCAACAATTATATTTCATGTATTTTACATAACTACATGCAGGGTACAAAAATTCTTTAGAAAATGGTCCTAGATACTAATAAACTTATGCTAATGGCATATCTATGACCCATGGGCAAACTAGGGATAAAGTTGTCTAAAGGGTCACTTGATTCGCTTCTAAGTTTTCTTTTTAATTATTTCTTTTGATAAATACAATACACAAAACACAAACTCTAAAATAAACGTATGATCAAAATATGTAAATTAGATACTTAGGACACATATATGCTTTAGAAATTTTGTAATGTGGTATAAGAGACCAATATTCATTAAAGCCAAAATCAACAAACGTAATAAGTACTAAATGAAATTAAATTACAACAAAAAATAGAAATAAAATTAATTGTTCAAATAAGCTTTTAATAAAAGTAAAACATTTACCAACTACAGTAAAACCTTTATAAATTAATAATAAACTACAGTAAAATCTTTATAAATTAATAATGTTAGATCCGAGATATTTTATTAATTTAACGAGATATTATTATATTGATAAATCAATAATTTATTAATTTAAAGTGGTTTTATATATCACCTTTAAATTTTCTAAATGCAATATATATTCACAAATTTATTGAATTTGTTAAGTTCATTGTTTTTTACAACAAAAAGTTAGTTCATGTTACCAAAAAATAAAGGGATGTTAGATATAAATAACCCCAACTTCCATCAATTGGTTGATATCATTCCCAACTTTCGATTTGTACACCAGCACTCTCAACTTTCAACTTATTGGCCGATAACACTCCCTAACTAACAGAACCCTAACAGTTAGCTGATGTCAACTGCCACATCATCAAAAATGCCATGTTAGCTGTCACGTCATAAAAAAATGCCATGTTAGCTGTCACATCATCAAAAAATGCCACGACAGCTGCCACGTCATCAAAAAATGACACATCAGCTGCTATATCATATGCCATGTCAGCAAAAGTGGCCACATCAGATGTCATATCAGTAAAAACTAAATGGGTTTGGGTTCAGTTAGTCAGGGATATCGGCCAATAAGTTGAAAGTTGGGAGTGCTGTTGTACAAATCGAAAGTTGGGAGTGTTATCGGCCAATTGATGAAAGTTGGGGTTATTTAAATCCAATATCCCAAAAATAAATTATAAAAACAAGTTACATTGCATATTTCTTAAGTGCATTGCAATTGGCAACGACTTTTCACAACTTTTTGTTGTAATACGAGAAGACAATGCCCCAACCCTTATGTGCAATAAGGAGATTTAAAGATTAATTCAAGATAGATTTGAAGTTCAACAAAAAAACAAATAGATTCATTTGTTACTAAACAATTTTAGAATTTGAAATCTTTAGTAATTATTAGTTTATAATTTGGTTAGTACCAATATATATACACTGAGATTTTAAAAAAGTTATTATCTTATTATTTTATTGATTGAGATTCAATTTTATGGTGATCCTAAATTGAATATGAATAAATTATTAATTTTATTAAGATTATTAATTTATCGAGTATTTACTTGTAAAAGTTTTACTATACTATTTTATTTATGTTAGATGCATATCATAACTATCATCGATTCTAGTGACCTTCCTAACAATAACTTTAAGTATATTAATTAACTCGTGATACTGTTTTTTCACACATATATTTATTTTTACAAGAACTAACTCTTTACGAACTTACTTCCTCAATGCATAACTCCTCTACAATATAGCTCGCGAAATATCTCTAACGAAGAGGGACCAATTTGTTAGCATATTTAATGGAGTAAATTAGTTATTGAGTTCTTGTGATTTAGTGGTTTAACCATTTAAGTTCAAAATAAAAAAGTTTAACGTCCTGAGTCACTAACCAATTATTTTATAACGTTTTAAGTTAATGTATTTTATTAGTTTTAACCACTTAAATCCAAAATCAAAAGTATAAATGTTAAAAATAGATTTAAAATGTTATAAAATAAACGATTAGGCACTTAGAACATTAAACTTTTTAATTTTAAACTCAAATAGTTAAAAACACTAAAACAAATAACTCAAAAACTAATTTACTCTATTTATTTAATATTATACCCAAAAGTTGAGAAAACAAATTATCTTGTGCCAAAAACACAAGTTAGATGATAGTCTAGTCCAACTTTGTAATTTACTTTTCTTCCCCCTTTTGATGTGATGTAAAAGCTTTTATGAAAGCAACAGGACCAAAACACTACAACAACATCCACTAAAAATATACAAACTCCCAACCTCCAACTTCACCGCAGCCGCCACCACCGGAATTTCCAACTCGCCGGCAACACCACCGGAAACCGGTCCGCCGCCGCAGATGGGTGTTGCAGAACCGGTAATATACCTCTCACGCATCCCCTCACCTTCATTTTCTTGTTCTAAAGCCATTCTCTCACACCTGATTTTTGCAGGTTCTAGAGAGAGAAACTGAAGAACATGTTGATGTTGATCACCACAAGCAACAGGATGAAATCAAACAAACCCATAAAGATTTAGAAAAGGGTGAAATGGGTTATGATCAGCAACAACAACATGTGTCAAGAATGCAAAGATTAAGTGCCACTAATCCATTAAGACTTGTGATGGATAGTGCCACTAGAGTACCGCCTACACCCACCTTCAACCGTGGCCCCACCACCGCCTCCCACCACCCACCACCACAACCACAACCACCACCACCCGCCACCACCCACGCCTCCCCACCACCACCCACCTCCAACCCCCGCGCCATCCCCACCCCTATCCCTATCCCCATCCCCACCCCTCTCCACACCACACCCACCCCTCAAGTATGTGCTATAAAAATTTAATCTTTTTTCAGTTTTTAATCAAATTTCAGTTTTTTTAATTCTGGGTTTTGTTAATTACATCATTTAAGTTAATGTTTTCGTTTAATTTAAATATTGTTTGAAGATTACTTCGTTATTGGCAATCTTTGACAACAGTCAATTCAAGAATGTCCTACAAAGATTCAATCTTTTGTTCAGTTTTCAATCAAATTTCAGTTTTTTTAATTATGGGTTTTGTTAATTACTTCAGTTAAAACTAAGGGGTTTTCTTCTAATTCAAATATTTTTTAATGGTTACTTGATTATCAGCAATCGTTAACCACACTCAATTCAAAAATGTCATTCAAAGATTTAATCTTTTCTTCAATTTTCAGCTTTTTAAATCTGGATTTTGTTTATTACATCCATTAATTTAATGGGTTTTCATCTAATTCAAATCTTTTCTATTGATTACTTGATTATCAGCAATCTTTAAGCACACTAAACTCCCATAATGGTTTGAACTATGGGAATTGGATTAATTTGGTGATTTGGAAGAAAAAACAATTAAATTTCAGTTTTTTAATTCCGGGTTTTGTTGAATACAATTCATTTAAAATTACTGGCTTTTCTTGTAATTCAAATCTTTTTATTGATTACTTGATTATCAACAATCTTTGACCACACTCAATTTAAGAATGTCCTACAAAGATTCGATCTTTTCTCCAATTTTCAATCAAATTTCAGTTTTTTAATCATGGGTTTTGTTAATTACATCAATTAATTTAACGGGTATTCATGTAACTCAAATCTTGTTTATCTATTACTTCAGTTTCAGCCATCTATGACCACACTCAATTCAAGAAGATACACCAACAAGATATCCCTGTTCTTGTTCACCCTGCATTTCTTAATTGCAGTCTGTCTGGTCTTCTTCTTAGTGTTCAAAGGGGTTCAAGGACTGGTACAAGGAGGCAGTGCAAGAAGAAAAGAAAGAAGGGTAATTCAGTACTTTCTCCCACAAGTTGAAGCAGCATCACTATTAAGCATCACATTAGCATTCTCATGGCAAAAAGCAGTTAGGGTTTGGCCTCATTTCATGGTGCAATTCATCCTATGGAGCTCCTTCCTCATGACATTGTCAGCAGGCATCCTCCTAATCTGCATCCAACGCCCGAGCACCGATGGAGTTGGTGTCGTGTTCATATTCTTCGCTATCGGTAATGGGTTGTACGCGTGTTGGGTGACCCAAAGAACCAAGTTTTGCAGTAGGGTTTTCTTGAAAGCGCTTGAGCCCGTATCGAAATTCCATGATATAAACCGGCCCACTTATTGGATGCTTGGGATTGGGTTCATTTGGATGTCGATTTGGATACTTGCGGTGATCGGGGCTTTGAATTTTTATTTTCCCCCTTTGGTGATCATCTTGTTGGTGTTGAGCTTGCTTTGGACAGCTGAGGTTATGCGAAATGTTGCGAATTTGACGATTAGTCGGGTGATCGCTTTGTTTTATCTTCGTGGAATGCAATCGAATACGCAGTTTTGTTTTCAACGGCACTGTCGAAGAATCTTGGGAGTGCTTGTTTGGGTTCTTTGTTTGTTCCAACGATTGAAGCTTTGAGGATTGTTGCTAGAGGTCTGAATTTGCTCGAGGGAGAAGATGAGTTCATGTTCTCTTGTGCACATTGTTGTCTTAAAGTTATGGAAACAATTTTCAGATATGGCAATGGCTGGGCTTATGTTCAGGTAAACAATTTTTTTCGAAGTTTATTTATTATTATTTACCGATGGCATCTTGGCCTACTCGCATTAGGTGTTTACCCTCACCAAAGTATTGGGTGTTTGGATCTTACAAAGTGGGCAATAGGTGGATTTTATGAGTTTGGATTTAGAGAAAGTTACAAAATAAATTAAAAGACAGTAGGTGGACTGAAGTGAAAAAAAAAATAAGAAAAAAATGAGTGAAAGGGAGAATTTGATCAAGATGAAAACCATAATTTACTCTTTTCTTTAAATTAAAAAAATGTAGTGTTTTAAATATTTATGGTAGTTTCATAACTTCTGAAGTTGATTTTAATGCTTTCCTCAGCATTCTTGTAACATTTTTAGGACCATTTAGTCGTTTTCTTATTATAAAGCATTCTACCTAAAAATGGAAATATTTTTACTCTTTTTTTGTATCTTCATAATGAGATTGATATTTTTGTATACATGGTTATATAATTTGAAGTAAACTTTTATATATTCGCGACAGATCGCAGCGTACGGAAAAGGGTTCGTAAAAGCGTCACAAGACACTTGGGAACTTTTTGAGAAACGAGAGATGGAATTGATCGTCGATTCTGACATCACTACCGCGATATGCTTCCTCACCGGAGTTTGTAGCGGTTCTATATGCGTCATTATGGTGGCTGCTTGGACTGCCGCCGTGCATGTAACCTACACCGCCACCATCTCTCTCCTTGCCTTCATTGTCGGGTATCTAATGGTTAGTACCACCTCCGTCTCGGTTAAATCTCATATATGATATATGTTTAAAGACAATGGTTTTATTAGCGGCAAAAACCATTGTCTAAACGCGTGAGGCGCTCGAGGTGATCTAGAAAACACCTTTCGGCCTTTGATGCGGCACCTAATGCACATCTTAGTGTAATAACAAAAAGTGAAGGATAAAATTATGAATGGTTTACTTGATAAAAAGGTTGATTATGTAAAAAATGAGAGATGCACCTTTCGGTTGTGAATAATATTATATGGTTCGCGGACCTAGGAATTATTTGCTGGGGTGCGGATGAGTGGTTCAAGCATACTTTCAGGGGGTGCGATCGGGTTTTTTTTGCCTAAAATATACACTAATTTTTTTTTCAAGGGATGCACCCGCTCACCCTAGGCTTCACCTAGGTCCGCCCCTGTTTGGTTTTACATGTAACACGGCCCAGATTTTTAAACCTAAACGTCTTGGAGCGCCTCACGCTTTTCAAAAACCAAGGTTTCAACTAATCTCAATGCGATATAATTCTTTTTGGAAGGCGGGGAGTGGGATTTTGGAACGCGATAGAAAGCATACTCTTACTAGAAAGATTTTATCACAAGGGAGTTGCATGTTGTTTCTAACTGTTTTATTTATACTATTTACCTTCCAGACGAGGATCGCGATGGCACTACCTCACGCTTGTGTGAGTTGTTACTATGTGTGTTACGCTGAGAACCCTGATAATAAGTTGTTTGACGACACCATCCCAAAACGGATCGATCTGATTAAATCTAACCGAGATGTGGTGCTCCCAACGCCTCGAGTTCCTCCACGTTTTAGAAGATAACATATGCTTTTTAAGTTTTTATCTTTTTTAGTCAATTAACTGTAAATGGTGTATTCTTTTAGCAATTTCTGTTGGAGGAAAATAAAGATCAGTCACGTTTCTGTTAGTGGAAAGATTAAGGGGGGTGTTGGTACATATAGCAGGACCATAGGGGAATATTTGTATGTTGGATAAGATTGACGGGTTAGTTAGAAATATATTTGAAAAATAAATATATTATTTTTAAAATAGAAGAAAACTATAACAAGCAATTATAAAAACAAGATAAAGGTTAGAGCATGTTTTGGACACGTCATGTACGTGTCATGCCGGATGGTTCGTACTATATAAAATATTTAATTTATTAAAATATCAACCAATGAATAAAAAGATCGTAGTATTTGGTAGAATGGTGAGTCAACCATCGTGGTTAATAAATTAATAATACTATTTTTATAATTTAGAATAATACATACTTTAAATCCGTCTTTTTTGAATCTTATGTTAACTAGTGGATTAAATCCATGCTTTATGGCGGAGCGACCCAATTTTTAATGGTGTAGACGCAATAGTAAAAATATCGTTAACGAAGAAAATTTGTTTGATATTTGTTCGGTTTATTAAGATACCTACATTTACCGAAAGAGAAACAAAAAAAGTAATAATACGACCAAAAAAATACTAAGATGTGTTTACATCGATCGAAACAATAAAAATGAATATCAATTTCGTTACCGACGTTGTTCGGTCAGTATTAGACCGTTCGTTTTGTTACAAGTACAACGATAGGTTCGATTGAAACTTAAGAAAAGAAAAGAAAAACCAAAAAATAGAAAAGAGAAGGGAAAGATGAAAAAAATCATAAAAGACAAAAATCAAAGAGGACAAAGATTACTCTAGTTAAAAATTTTATAAATTATATATATTATAAAAAGAATTTTGTAAACATTTTTAAATGATATAAATGAATATTTAGGCATACGTTGTTATTATTATTATTCTATTAAAAATGAAAGTGTTATTCTTCTATTAAAAATAAAAGTTAGTAGTGACATTGATTAAATTGAAATTATGAATTATTAAAGTCAGTGGGTTATAAGTTGAATTATTAGAATTTAATATATTTTATCAAATTATTTTTCTGCCTTTCAAATAGAGAATGATTTTTTTATATAAAAAATAATTACATGTAATGAACATATCATCATTCATGTTATATCTCATGATTACCGAGGAACACTTATGTTTAACCAATGCATTGGTAATCTATTGATAAAGACAAAACCTTTAAACACCTGAATTTGAGAAGAAATGATTTTAGATTCAAGTCTCACAGACAAGAATGATTAAAAGAATTTCGTCATTCAAAAGGAACATGTTTAATTGTAACAGATAATTTTGTAAATAAATAAGTATCTCTTTAAAAGTAAGTTACAATTATCATTATTAATAAAAAATTGTTTAGTTTAACTGTAATTATCTAGATCTAACAAATTTACTCTTAAAATTTGTTAAAGATGATACACTTATCGGATTTACTTGTGGCATAATAGTTGGATCTTTAACCTTGTTAGTGGAGTGCCCTTGCAGCAATATTTAGAAGCTCTCAATTCATTTTTTTAATAAAAGTAGCAGACTTTGAGCTTTTGAATCAGTGACTAACTGGCTAACGGTTGAATTTTGTGAATCTTTAAGCATTAGTTGATTTTTGTATTTCTAATTGGTAATTTTGCATTCATTAGTGAATTGTCTTCTACAAAACCTGAAATGTAATGAAACCTAACATCGTAGTTAAGAAAAGTAATCTTTTTTTAGAAAGCTTACTACAGATAACATTATTTTTCTCAAATTGATTAGGTTTCATACTGGATTGCTATATAGACATTATTGTCTAGCTATGATTAGACGGTTTCGCTGATATCACGATTATACTTCAGTGGTCCGTAAGTGATTCAAATTTGCCGTTAAAAAATTACATTAGAGATGCTTCATTTAAGAAATGATAACTTTAAAAATATATAAAACTAGTAAACGAGTATTTACACAATCTCCTTTTACCGTTCACTAACCCACTTACATCAGCCCTCTATTGATACGTGTCCTCACCCAAAAAATATATGAATACACAACTAATAAGGTTAATTAAACTTTTTAACTCTTAAAATCATCAAAGTTCAAATTGTCATGATTATTTTTTCATAATTAGTTAAATAAATTATCAAAATTATAGAACTATAGAGTTTTGTTAGTGATTTTCAAGTTTAACATTATTTATTAGTAAATTATTAAAATAAACAATAAATAATTACAGTTATAAACATATTTTACATATCTAAGATAAAAAAAAAAAGTATATTATTGTAAAAGTGTGAGCATCGTTGGACATGCATATTATTTATTGGTTGGTGGGGATAAAATAGTTGTACAAATACCCCCACTAAGGATTGTTCAGAAAGTTGGGTATTAGAAATGTGACACATCTAGCATTATTAAATTTCCACTACCGGTAGTAGTCGTAATATATTATTTTAAGTATTAATCCAAATCGTAGCTTCATTAATATATCTAGTGTTATTATAAAAAAATTCAATTATATACTAATTAATTGGTATTATTTTTAATGTATTGTTAGTCTTATCATGTAACACATCATCTATATATTATAATAAATAAAAATAAACTTACTTGACAACTACTTATATCACTTACTATTACTTGGCAGTGTTTTACCCCACTTTTATTTTCTTTAGGCGAGATTAGACTACCGTTCTTCATTCTCTTTTTTCTGACCAGCAATTTACTTTCCATATTGTTTTAATTGGTGCGCCTATATTCGCTACAATCAGTTTCATTTTCCATTTTTGTGTTCCAAACCCTAATCTTTTTCTTCAAACAATCCTTATCTCCACAAAGTTGATTCAAAAGATTGTCTTCATGGTAAGTTTCTACTTCATTTATCTCCGATTCGACCCTAGTCATTGATGGCGATTTCATTTATCTACGCTTCATCCTGTAATCAGATTCAATCAAATACCTGTTACCTTCTATCTTCGTTTAGGGTTTTCAAATCCTCTTTTCAAAGGTGAGTTTTTTACCAACGATATGGCATGTGTTCTTTAATTTTCGGTTCTTATTTAAGGTACTTCGCTAAAGTAAATTTGATATATTGGTTCATTGATCAGGGTTCTTGGGTACTTGAAGATCGCATGTGTTCAAAATCGGATAATCAGTTCCTCTACTTTGTTCATGTCTTGATGTTTTTCATGCCTTAATTAGGTTTCAATAGTTCGGATTTTTTTTGGTCATCATTCAGGTTTTTTCTGCAAAAGTAGTGGCGGAGAAGACTTTCACATGAATGTTTTACTTACTGAATCAGTATTTGGGTGTGGAATAACTTAGATGTAAACTTTGTTTCATTGAGAATGGAGCATCTAGGATCAACCATTCTCTCTTTCGTAGGTGAGATTTCAAAATTTTTGCGCTAATTCATGCTGAAACGAACACATTAATTTGTGTTGAATTATTTTATTTTTTTTGCCTTTTATAAACCAATTTTCTGTTTTTGTTTCATTTTTGTGAAAATTTGTTGTATAATGTTGGACTTACAAAAGAACAGATGATATTCAAAAGCAAAAACATGATCAAGTGATCAAGAAATAAACAGAAGTATGAATCAAAATTCTCCCCAAAGATAGTGAATCTTGAATACCTAAATCAGAGCATCTGTTGAAGACAAGCAAACATCTGATCAAAGCCTTGGAACTTGTTAGATCCTTAAGGTTTATGCATTAGTCAATTTCTATGTTTGGGCTAGTTTGTATAGTTTTGGGCTTGGGAAGGCTTATGGGCCTAGGGTTTGGGGAAATAGTGCACTAATCCCTTTACTATATATAGTAAATGATGTATTAGGGATTAGGGTTTTTTGGTGGCTTTGGTAATTAACTTGTATTAGACAAGCTATTGTATGCAGGTTAATACCATTGAATCTTTTCTACTTCATCTTATTTCTTTTGCTTAAATCAAGCTTGGTTGTGTAATTCTCTGACGTATTGCAAAATACATTGATTTATCTTGTATAGTTTGTGCAATTTCGTGTTTGTTTATTTCGATTTTTAGGTAGATATAGTTTCTTTTGATAGTTTGTTTGTTCGAAGGTCCCGGTTGCTGAAAATTGAAGAAAACGAGTAAAATCTGCTAGAAAAGAGTTAGCAGCAAGAATCGGGTCGAGTCGTAGCTGAACAGGAACGAGAATCGAAGAATTTTGGAATTAAGATCCCATTGCGCTATGCGAAGGTGAAAGGAGAAGAGCTTCGCGTAAAGTGAAGCATTTAAAAAACATTCCTTGAAAACAATAGTGTCGTGTCACTCGGAGCTTAAAGGATAAACCCGCCGCGTAACGCGACGGGGTTGTTATTCGCGACAGAATTGTAGTTGTTGCTGGATTGTTGCTGAAACATATAAATACATCATAATCTTGCACAATAACCCTAGTTACGACTTTGGACGAATCAAGGCGAATTCAGTAGCAAGTTTAGCACGGTTTTGAAGCTTTCGAATCATAGGAATCATCCGATAGGAGCTGGAAGTCAGAGGATTGAAGATTTAACGGGTTTTGTATCCCGGTTTACTTTGTTCTTCGTTTTCTTACTTCTTGTCGATGAATTCTTATGTTAAGCTCTTTGTTTTTATTTTCGTGACCATGTTTTCTGGCTAAATATCTTAAACTACTTAGGTTAGGTTGAACACTTAATAACATTTGGATTATTATCGGTTTCTAGTGTGTTCATGTATTTTCTTTGTAAAGGAATAAACTTTGGTTTCTTGATTTGGTGTGTATGCGTATTTTGACTTGATTATCGATTATTATTTGTTTCACATGAATCTTGTTGAATGTCTTTCATATAACGTTTTTGTGTTGATTATTGGGTCCTTGCGAGTTTGGGTAATCGTTTGGTGAATTGGCCAATAAACCATAGAAACAATATTCGGGATTTAGTCCGATTTTGATATTCTACTAACTTTTGTACTGTTAAGTGCTAGGATATTAATAGGTCTATATTGGTAAATCACTAGGATTAAGTTTTGTAAAAAGCTGGTTTTAGTGGCTTTACCATTTTTTGTCTATTAAACCAAATTGAGTCCTTAGTTGCCTTAGACTTTCCGCCGTGAGGTAGTTTGTCACTTTAGGGTGCTTTTCTAGAAAGTTAGACAACCGTAAGGGAGTCTAGTTACCTGGTATTCATAACAATCCTTTATAGTTCCATAGTTTCTTCTCAAGAATGGATGGGGGTCCTATTTGGTTTCTCTTAGGGTTTAGAACTTAAAGATCCCGGTTCCATATCACATTAGTACCGATAGAAAGCCATTTCATAGTAAGTAGGATTCCAACCTAGGTAGTATTTTATCACTCCTGAGTTCAACTCTCATTCCAATTCGTAACTTAGTTCGTCTAGTTAATTAGTATTTAATTTAATTGCAAATTTAGGATTCTTAGAACCCCCCTGAAACAAAAAATCAATTAGTGTCATGTCCGGGTCAGTCTAGGTCTAGATATAGTTTAGTTAACATAGTTAAACAGAGTCTCGTGGGTTCGATATCCAGACTTGCTTAGCTTTACTAGAGTCGACCGGTTCACTTGTTAGTAGTTTAGTTGAGTTTTAGAGAGTTTAGAGTATTACTTTGAGTCTAGAACATGTTAATTTAGTTTATTTTTATTAAAATATATTAGCACATCAAGTTTTTGGCGCTGTTGCCGGGGACTCTTTGGCAATTGCGTTGATTACTTTGTTTGGACTTAATTGACGTCATACGTGCTATTTGTTTGTTTGATTCGTAGGAGTCTAAATAGTTTTAGTTTCTTTTATATTTTGTCGAGTCATTCGTTAGAGTCTTCTTACTTGTTGGTTTTGCAGTGGATGCACCATACACGTTCTAAAGGACCGCCGCCGAAGCCGCCAACGGACAAGTCTTCCTTTACCTTTTCTACACCAAAGGTTAGTACATCTTCTTCTTCATCTTCCGCCTCTTCTGACTCTACCCTTCCATCTAAACCATCGAGCTTTGACTTTACACCCAAGTCGTCACCTCACAATTCCCCACCACCCTCCCGTCCTCCGAGTCTGCCACCCATTGTCCAAATGGCAAACAATCAGACCGTCCACCAACGCTCCACTGCCAGTTTTACCGATGCAAACTCACCCATCACCATCCCCACCATCAACAATGACAAATCCTGGCAAACCCCGTCTTACATCATGTCCGCTATCACCAACTTGTGCCAATTTAACGGTTGCGATGACGAGGATGCCCCATCTCACATCAACCCCTCACCCATCTCAGCTACACTTTCAACCTTGAAGGTGCCGGGAATGACGCCCGTTTCCTTCAAGTTTTCCTTTTTTCCCTAGCGGTCGAGGAACTACATGGCTTGATTCGCAGCCACCTAACACTTTCACCACCTAGGAAGGCCTTTGAGATGCTTTCCTCACTAAATAATTCCCACCTACCAAAGCATCTTGCCTTCGTGATCAGATCCTTAATTCCGGATGGAGCCTGACGAGCCATACCATTTAGCCTGGATAAGATTCCAAACCTTGCCCTCTCGTTGCTCTCAACACGACCTATCGGATTGGGCACTTGTACAGAAATTCTACAACGGTTTCACTCCCGAGACCCGAGCCCGGTTTGACATTTCAGCAAGAGGCCACCTCATGGGTAAGAAATCAGTGTCCGAATGCAATGACCTATTCGAGAATTTCGCACATTCCGATATTGATCATCGCGCTACCACCAGGATTTCCATTCCTGTGTCTAGTACTCCCTCGGCCGCTCGAGGAGTACACCAAGTTAGCTTGGAAACAACGGTAGCCGCTGCTTTATAAAGTTTTAAGAGAGAGGTTAGCAAAGAGATCCAAAAGTTGAAGGCAAAGGTAGATAGATGTGAGGTTTGTTAGGGAGGTCATGATATTATTGAGTGTCCAACGCTCATTATGGAGCAAGTTGATTTCATCACGGGTCAAAATCGACACCCAACGAACCCTTTTAATAATAATAATAACTCAAACTATAGTTCGAATTGGTGTAGTAACAACAACACTTTCTGTTCTACCGGTAACCCCCTGGTTCCAAAATAGGTTCAAATTAAAACAGGGGGCAAGGTCAATCTATAGTAGGGGTTCAAACAATCAAGGTCAGTATTCTGGTGGGGGTTCGCAGGGTCAGTTTAGTTTAGGGGGTTCAAATAGGCAATATCCTAGTGGGGTTCAAACAGTTAAGGTTCAAACAACCAAGACTTGGGTAGTGGTTTAGATGAGATTAAATCCATGTTATCCCAATTACTTGTTAAGGATCAAACCACCCAAAGAACCTTAGAGGAACATGCCACACTCCTAAAGAATAATCATTCTAACTTCTTAGATCTTCGGGGATATAGCTCGTCAGTTGCAAGAAAGACCTCCCGATCAATTCTTAGGCAACACCCAACCGAACCCGCATGGCCAATTGAAAGCCATTTCAACTCGTAGCGATAGAAACTTAGGAGAGGTAATTAGGCCTGAGGAAGTTGAGGAAGAAGACGAAGAACTTGTAGATGTGGAGATCGAGATGGAGACTCCCAGTAAGGTGCAAACTAGGCTAGACCCAGCAATAACCGCACACACTGAGGAGCCTCAAGTCGAGAGGAGTGTAGAAAAGCGACCCGTATAAGTTAGGCAATCACCAATCATTGATCTTTCACGCATTCCATATCTCGTCCGCCTTAAGAATCAGAAATATTCTAAGGAATACGGGCAGTTTCTCGACATGTTTAAACAGTTGAAAATAAATCTGCCGTCTATCGAATCCCTTCAATCCATGCCCAAATATGCAAAATTTTTAAAGGATCTTCTTAAACGCAAAGATAGGTTAAGAGAGCTTTCTAACATCCCTTTGAATGGGGGTGGGGTTCCTCCGTTGTCTTAAACAAGGTCCGGATCCGGGCCTTTTCACCATTCTATGTCTCTTTGGGAGTGACAACAAGTGTAGAGCGTTAGCCGATCTAGGTGCTAGTATCAACCTCATGCCCTACTCACTTTACGAGAAACAAGGCCTAGGAGAGTTCTCATCCACCCACCTGTCCTTGTCCTTAGCCGATCGGTCAGTCAAATCCTCATGGCATAGTCGGAAATCTCTTAGTTAAGGTCGATAAGTTTGTCTTTCTTGTAGACATTGTCATCCTTGATATGGAAGCTGATGAGAGAGTTCCTATCATTTTAGGACGTCCGTTCTTATGTACCGCAAAGGCCATCATTGATGTCTTGGATGATAACATCACTCTTCGAGTCAGTGAGGAAAAGGTAACATTCGAGGTAGCCCGTTCAATGCAACACCCTAGTGGTTCCAACGATTATAGTGGTCCGTGTCACTCGGTTTATTTCATCGAGTCGTTCTTATCATGTGTTGACCAGTGTTTCGATTTCATTAGTTGAGCTGATTTAGTAAGAGAGGGGGTAATTGAGGAAACTGAGGAGGTTGTCGAAGAGAGTTAAGATGAAGAGGGGATCGGCTGGGTCCCCGAAATGTTAGAATTGAGTGAGGTTAAGGAGGAGAGCGATTGAGTTCCCATAGAGACAACCGCACCCTTAGAGCTTAAGGTCCTTCCATCCTATTTAGAGTACGCTTTTCTAGGTGAGGGGTCAAACTTACCCGCTATTATTTCATCTATATTGGCAGAGGATGAGAAATCTAGGTTATTAGAGGTTTTGAGGGTGAACAAAGAGGCCATTGCATGGAGATTATCGGATATCAAGGGTATAAGCCCCGCCTATTGTACCCACTGGATACTCATGGAAGATGAATATCAGCCAGTGGTGCAACCTCAACGACGCATCAATCCGAACATGCAAGAGGTAGTAAAGAAGGAGGTTCTCAAATTGTTACATGCCGGGGGTGATCTACCCCATTTCTGATTCACTGTGGGTTAGTCTAACCCATTTGTCCCAAAGAAGGGAGGGATGACACTGGTTATGAATGAAAAGAATGAGCTTATCCCATTCGTATGGTCACCGGTTGGCGCGTGTGCATTGACTAGAGAAAGTTAAATGACGCCACCCGGAAGGACCATTTCCCACTTCCTTTCATCGATCAAATGCTAGAGCATCTCGCGGGGCACTAATTCTATTATTTCCTTGACGGTTTTTTCGGTTACTTCCAGATCCCCATTATACTAGAGTATCAAGATAAGACGACCTTCACATGCCCTTACGGGACCTATGCGTATCGACGCATGCCATTCGGGTTATGTAATGCTCCGACTACCTTTCAGCGAGGCATGGTTGCCATTTTCCAAGACATGCTTGAGACTTCTATGGAAGTTTTCTAGATGATTTCTAGGTCTATGGTGGCACTTTAGAGCAGTGTCTTATCAATTTAGATAGGATGATGAAAAGGTTTGTAGAGACTAACTTGATGCTAAATTGGGAGAAGTGTCACTTTATGGTGACGGAGGGGATAGTGTTAGGCCACAAAATTTCGAGAGAGGGGATTAAAGTGGATAGGGCTAAGATAGACACAATTAGTAGGTTTCCACCACACACGATGTGAAGTCCGTTCGCAGTTTCCATGGTCATGCGGGCTTCTATAGGCGTTTCATTAAAGATTTTTCAAAGATCACTCGCCCCATGACCCGACACCTTGAAAAAGACGTACCCTTTGTCTTTTGACGAGGAATGCCTTCAAGCTTTTGACTTTTTGAAGGAAAAGCTAGTTAGTGCCTCTCCTTGTTTCGCTTGACTGGAGCTTGCCCTTTGAGCTCATGTGCGATGCTAGTGACTATGCCGTTGGTGCGGTATTGGGCCAAAGAATCGAGAAATACTGTCATCCGATCTACTACGCGAGCAAAACTCTCAATGATGCTCAAGAGAACTATACCACCACGGAAAATGAACTCTTAGTCGTAGTGTTCGCATTTGATAAGTTTCACTCATACATTGTGCTTTCCAAGACCATAGTTTTCATCGATCCCCCCGCGTTGCGTTTTCTCTTTCAAAAAAAAGACGCCAAACCCCGTCTCATTTGGTGGATTCTTTTGTTCTGCGAGTTCGACAAAGAGATTAGGGATAAGAAGGGAGCAGATAATGTAGCCGCTGATCATTTGTCACGCCTAGAGGATCCCAATAGAGAGGAAATTCTCGAGGAGGCGATAGGAGATAAATTCCCTCATGAATCCATATATTTTGTTGTGGCCGAGAAAGAAGGTTTGCCATGGTTCTCCGACTTGGCGAATTATTTAGCATATGGAGCCGTCGTGAAGGGTATAACCACCCTACAGAAGAAGTTCTCTCAGGATGTTTAGGATCGTTTTGTCCAATAGCAAAGGTCCTAATTTGAATATCTAGTCCATATGTGCGGAATCCATATTAACTAGTGACAATTACAAGATTACTTATCAATTTACTGATTTCATTAATCATTTAACAGTTACAGATTACCATGAAATCTGACAGGGCTTCGCCGTATCAGTCACCAAAAGTTCTACATACTAACACCTCAACACGACTATTTATGGACCTAACATCTACCTTCGTGCGAACTTAAATACAAACACTACAAATTTAACTCTAACAGCTTAACCCTATTACATACATAGACACAACCCTAAGACATAGGCAATAGACATAATGCACCAACAAACTCTCCCTTGGATGTTGCCGTAGTCTTGGTCTGTCTTCAAAATCTTCAAACATTCAACTTTAACGTCCAAAGAAGTTCTTCCTTGGTTTTCTTCTCTCTTCAGACAGAATTGGTGTTTGATTAGTCGCAGGAGCCCATTTGATGGAATCTTCTAAGGCGTGCTTCCTTTGACATTTCTTCTGTACGCTCTTAATTCCTTATTTGTCTCATGAATTCTTTACGTTCGAGCTCCCTCCACTTCGACTTCCACATTTTTCCTGAATTAATAACGTGTGCGTAACAAACATTGATCACACCCTGGTATTGCATCGCCTGTGTCTTCTCTAACACTTCATAGCAAATCTTGTTGAAGAACAAACATTCAACATCTTTCTCTGTACAGTTCACTAGCCACATTGGGTTTAGCACACGTATCGTCTTCCAAATATTCTCATCTTTCAGTACAATCACTACTTCACAAGTTTCGATATCATACTGCCACCACTTAAAGTATGTATGAAAATCTTGTTCAATCGGAATCAATGGCATGTTCTTCATCGTATGTGGATGTTTGATAAACAACGTTACATCTTTTTCTTTAGTAACCGGATCAATCTTCATGCATTTCTTTGGAATATGCGGCTTCCAATGATTGAATCCTGATCTGCTTCGTACTTTACAAGCTTCCATAAGCGTTGATCATGAAACTTCATCTAAAAACTGATCATCTTAGTTTGTACAAGTTCTTACACATCCCAATACGGTTGTGTTTTAATATCACAGAGGTATCGAAAGTAATGCACTCCAAACTCCCTCTTGATAACATACACGTTCAACTTTTCTAACCAACCCCAACTCAGAATATCTCTAAGTGATTTTTCTGGATCTGTGTAAAGAATGCTAATGGACGTCTAAACTTTCATTCTTTCGTTAATTCTTTGAACCACGTTTTCTTAGCTTCAACTATTTCTTCTTTCGTAAGACGTTCAGGAACACAACCTTCTCTAACTGTTTCTTCAACCTTTTGTCTCAACAAATCTTCAGATGCTTCAGCAAATAACTCTTGGAATGTTGGAAAACTGTCAGACTCAGCTCTAGAATACTTCAGTGTCTCATCATTGTCGTCTGATGCATCTTCAATGATCACTCTATCATACATATCAGCATCTGGCATATACTTGTACGGGTAATCCTTAGGATCTGATTCACTGATATTGTTCAGTTCGTCTTCAAAGTAAAACTCAAACTTGTCTTCTTCAACTCCCAACATAATCTCTATCTCTTCTTTGGTGTAGTTGTGTACGAACTCACCTTCTTCAACATTATGCTCGAGATAGAAAACTCGGGGTGGTTGACGATCAGGAACAACTGTCAAAGGATTAGTAGTGAAGATTCCTGATTGTTCTGCATTGTGAACTTGATCTACATGCTCCCCCTGTCTCTGAGTATCTTCTTCCTGATTTACATCATCTCTTAAGAATGCATCGTAATCAAATGATTCGTTTATCTTTGCCGTTTCAACTATCAACCCTGTTCCACCTTGTGTATTATCATCGTCGTCGCCTTTGTCATCATCATCTTTCTTACTCTCATCTTTCTCATCTTTATCTTTATCATCATCTTCCTCCTCATCATATCCATCTATCTCATCATCAGTCTCAGCATACATTCTCTTTCGCTCTATAATCTTTTCCCTCAAAGTCATATCAGAAACATCTACTAGTCCTCCAATAAGCATAAAATTAACTGGCTCAGAATCAGCTTCAGCTTCAACCTCTGTTTCATTCACAACTGTTTCAGTGATAATTTCTGGCACAGACTCAGCTTCTGGCTCAGATTTTACAATCAAAGGAACCTCATCAATCTTTTCCTTCCCTTTTCCTAACGATGCAGCTTCAGCTTTTGCCTTTCTTTCCCGTTCGGCTATTCTTTCTTTAGCTTATTTCTCTCAATCAGATCACACTCAGCTTCAAAATTAATGCCAAATATTTTAATCAGAATCTTTTAGAATAAATCTATCTTTCTGTTATTGTGCAGACGCTCAGCATCGTATTCTACAATCAACTTTCTCAACCTCATTCTATGACTTGATAAAACAGCTTCCAAATTCTTTCGATCATCTTCTAAAAACTTGATTTGACTTTCCAACT
This sequence comes from Scalesia atractyloides, assembly GCA_947069175.1. Taxonomy (NCBI): domain Eukaryota; kingdom Viridiplantae; phylum Streptophyta; class Magnoliopsida; order Asterales; family Asteraceae; genus Scalesia; species Scalesia atractyloides. Next base: position 48,959,653 of record CAMTDV010000002.1, on the reverse strand, counting down.
CTACAATCTTCGTATCATTAAACATGTCTATATCAAAGTTTTCATTATCAAAACCTCCGGTAAACAAAATCTAGAAATCTATCAAACAATGATTGTTTTTGAGCTGATTTTGGTGTTGATCGTGGTTGAGGTGTTGATTGGTTTGGTATTGTTTGATGTTGTGGAGGTGTAATGTGCTGAGGTGATGGTTGTGGTGGTGGTGATAGTGGATTAGGTGTTTGTGGTGGTTGCTCAACATTTTCAACTTCTGGTGTCTTCCTTCTTAAGTATTTCCTTCTTGCTTTCTTAACATCAGGAGACCCACTAGTCTTTTTCTTCATATCTGGCTTACTCTTAACTCGACGAGCCCTTTTAGTAGGCCTTTCAGCTTCGTCTTTAGTCTCCGGATCAGACGTAACATTAACATCATCGTCTTCACTGACCACCTTTTTCTTACCTTGAATCATTGCTTCTTTTTCTTGTTGTTCTGCCTTTTGTATCGCAATATCAAAACTATCATCAGAAGCTTCCTCATTATCATCACCAGCTACTTCTCTTTCTTTCTCATGGTCTGAGGTAGCAGAAAAACACTTCATCTTCAATATTCACCTGTGTTTCAACATTCTGTTCTATGTTCTGCTCAATCTCTACATCTACATTAGTAGTTTCATCCCTGAGAATCATTTCAATTTTCGCTTCTTAGCTGTAGCTTTCGGAGTCCCCTTTTTCTTAGAGTCCTCTTTCTCGTACCATACTCCCCTCTTGGGCTCATAACCTTCCATCTGTGTAGCTTCATCATCAGAACTACTACCTTCATTTCTCCACTTGTCTTTCGGAGGTCCTTGTATTTTCTATCTTTGAATCTCCCAAAGAATTTCCATGCAACTGGTTCTATAGTCTGCTTCAAGTACTGAATTAGTCTAACCAGTGATAAGCCAGTCATATGATCTAACGATAACACTTCTTTCTTATTCTTCGCTAAATTTGGGAACTGATCGTCCAACATCATCTGTACAAATCTGGGGTACTGCATAAACTTCTCTTTATCGATATTCAACTTCATTTGCTCGAAAATCATCTTTGGAAGTTATATGGCTTATTCAGCGAAAATGCAACAATCATTCACATCTGGTAATTGGCAATAGCATCACCTCCCCCTTTCCTGTGACTCAGTGCAGAAATGACCGAGTGCATGAAAAACTTGTATGGTCTTCCAAGATAGGCTTTGTTGAATTGTGTGTTGACATGACCCTTATAGCCCATTCTGTAAAAACATCCTTTGTACATCCTCTCTATGTACATCATGGGATCTTCGTCTTTCTCTTTAAAATCTAACACTCATTGATCAATGCTTCTGTAATAAACACTTCCTTATCTTCATTCTTGATTCGTACAAAAGATTGTATAACTTTGCATTTTGGTACATACTTTGCATGCTCCCAAAACCTCTCAAGATGTGAACGATAGGCTTTGTGCGGACCAGTAAGTGCTTTGGCTATTGGCAGTTCGCTTATAAACTTCAGAATCGATTAAAACGGAGCGACCTGGGTATTTTCTCATCAAAACACAACAGATGTTGTGTTTCTTATTGAAGTAAGACTTTTTATCCTGTAGAAACACAAACACGAACACTTACAAAAATTTCGAACATTTTTAACAGTTTATATTCATGCGAAGTGAACTTGGTACGAAGTGACCATTTTACTTGGCATGTAGATGACCATTTAAACATTTTTGCACTTCATCTTCGTGCGAAAGTAATTTACCTTCATGCGAAGGTAACCTCAAGAACAATTGAAAAATTTTCTTTGTTTTTTATGAAATTGATTGTTCTAAAACAACCTACTAGTGCCGATTTACAAAAGGGTTGTTCAATTTTAATTTTGGCCGGTTAGATTGTCCTGATCTACGTTTTAGCTGCAAATTACCGAAACTGTCAATTTTAAGTCCAATTCGAGTTCAATCAATTCCATTCTACCTTAGGCATTGTTCGTGCTGTGCTAATCAACCACTACAAGCTTGATTTGGACAGCACTTCGTCGTTTGCAATACAAAAGTTATCTTCGCTAAGAGAATCTCAACAGTGAATTATGTTTTCTCTTCGTGTGAAGTGTCTTTATATTATGTACGAAGATAATTATCTTCGTGTGAAGATAATTTACCTTTGTGCGAAGGTAAATCTAATTTTTCTAGATTTTAACGTTTCGTTTTTTACCAGTTTTACTAACCCATTCAGGTGACCAAGTCCAAGTTAATGACCCTGGTTAACCCATTTGTCTACCAAGTCCAAGTTAATGACTTTGGTTGAACACCTTATGAACAAACTGATGTTTTCCGGCAAATTTAAGTTTCAAATTAAAGAACTTTTGAACTTTTCAAAACATTTTCTCAATTCAGATAAGCTCCCAACCCGTTGTCCTCCAGTATTCTCAGCATTTAGCATCTCTGGATTTTGAAGATCTGCTTTCCATCATTGGGTTCTTCTGAAATGAAATGTAATGAACTATTTACAAACATATTTACAGACATATTTTTGTGAGTTTGTGTTAGAGGATCATATCAGTTTTTGAAACATACCACTAGTACCGTTTGACCCTAATAAGACTTTAAGTTCTAAACAGATTCACTTAGATTGTTAGTATATTTGTCCACTTAAACCTCTACACTTTTCTCAATTGTTCCGAGATATGTTAGGTAATTTTAGAAACTTGACTGAACCGTGTTTCCCACCTTAGAATATACTCCCGTATCAAGATTCCCTAGATTTAATCTTATAGGTGAATACATCTAACTTGTATCTGTATCTGGGTAGTGCGAGACCTTGAGAGCTAAGGTTAGTACCGGCATACCGACAAAGAGTTGAAGGCTCATCTTAAAAGTAGTGTTCCAATTTGGAATCTTTAACTGCAATTGTTGAATCTTTCGTTACTACAATTTGCTGTAGTTTTGGGTTTTTAAAGCAAAAGTATTTGATGTGTGGTCGAAAACTAGTGCTTAATCATATTTAAGTTTATGTTTTTACATGACTTTAGATTTTGAATGGCCTAGTTTTGATTATAATTGTGTTTTGCAGGTCTAACGGAGTTTAAGGAGCTTTTATGGGAGCTTTATGGAGCATCGGGGAGCGAACACGATCAACCTGGAATTGGAAATGAAGAAACGGAAACCAAGAGTTGGGCTTAGCGTCGCCAACGCTTAAATGGGCCGTCGGCGACACCTCTTGGTTATTCGCGTCGGCAAGAAACTCGCGTAGACATCATATTAAGGCGTCGGCAGAAAACGAAAATTGTAGGTCCACTTGGAGGATCAAGATAACCTGCTTCCTTGTTAATGTAACACACATACGAGTGCGGAATCCACGTAAGTATGCAAACCAAAGCAAAGTAAGAAATACAAGATACTTAAAGATTCACTATCTTGATTAATAGAAGAGAACTAGTACAAACACATACAAACAATGTTCATACAGACTCAGGATATACTCTCTGTGCTCTCTCTCTTATGCTTCAGTGTCTCTCTCTAGTCTCACTCTAGTCACTCACTTCACTGAGAAGTGCATGTCTGTTTATATAGTGCCAACACCTAGCAACTGTACGAAGAATGTTGCTGGTCATACGAACTACTATAAGTCATGAAGAACGTTTTGCAAAGGATGCTCGTACGAACTACTTCTGGCTCGTACGAACAAGACTTGCTCGTACGAACAAGCGAAGTGCTTGGTTGAAGTGGGCCACTCGTACGACTAGAGAATCACTCGTACGAACTGCAAATGGCTCGTACGAACGGCAAATGGCTCGTACGAGCAACATCTTGCTCGTACGAAGCACCTTTCACTCGTACTAAGAAGTGTTCTTTGGAGATCGTGCTGACTGACATACCATGCACAAGACTTAACAGTATGTATGCATGCAACTGTTTTACAACACAGACAAACTAAACGTCGTACTAAATCAAGATAGGAGGATATCTTGATTTGGTCGACACGACCAAACTATACAGACACATTAAACAAAGATCGTACAATTACAGACGTAACTAAGAACAAGCAACAAACATAAAAGTGTATCAACAAACTCCCCCTTGGCTGTTGCTTGGTCTTCGGTCTTCATTCCGAATTGCCTGCTATTTCCATGATTATTGAAAATTTTCAATCCAAAGATGATTGAGGATCAAGGTCTTCAACATTCTCCAGAACACATCAAACCTATCCTGTTTCCTCTTGAGTGACATTGGAGGCATCTGGATCGGTCACGATCTGCTGTACATTAGACTCTTCCACTAGAGTTAAAGCAGAAACTTTTGGTTAGGATGAGGCTGAAGCATCAGGATTATCAGGGTCTTCACTATCCTGATCACATTTACGTTTGATCTCCTGAGCTTGCATCTTTCATTCCATAGAATGTTCACCCGCTTTCTGCTCATTTCAAATACGTCTTTAATACCATTAAAGCCTTAACCAGTGTAGAATTAGGAGAATGATACCATTCCCTCAAGTCGTTACGTTTAGCAGTTAATGTTTCGACAGATAGTTGTAGAGCCGCACTACATTTTTCAGCCTATTCAATTCAATCCCACGAGCGTTATCAGCCGCTCTTATCTGTTGTAGCTGAGTTGTCTTTTCAGCATCTGCAGCCTTCAACCGCTCATTTCTTTTCTTAGCTGTGCAATCTCAGAATCCTGTTTTCTAACAATCTCTTTCAAAGAATTTATCTCCAACTGTTGTTTGATAACTGTGTTCTGATTTGAAGACATAAACTCCGAGTGATTGTGAATCTGAATTGCCGCAAACTTGTAGCTGAGAGAAAAGAAAATCCACTTTCTCATGTTGTTCCATTTCAGAGAATAACCGACTGCTTTGTTTTGTATTTTGTTGATGAATTGTGGACTGGGATAACAGATGAAGTAGTAGGTTGTGATTGAACTGAGTAGTTTCAGCCGGAAGTGTTTCAGCTGCGGTGGTAGTTGTAGGTAGTGGTTCAGAGACTGTAGTGGGTTCCATCATTACAGATTCAGTCTCCTCCGTTGTCAAGGTAGACTGGGTTCCTACAATTGGTTCCAGTATAGTTTCTTGATGTGAGAATGTAGGATGTGTGATTTCAGGTTGTGCTGACGATGTTCCCATAGACTTTTTGCTTTGTTTCTTTCTACCCATATAACCACCTGTAGTACCTACATCACTTGCACCACCATTACCATCATTATCACCATCCTTATCATCACCTTTTCCCTTTTGATGACCAAACTTATCTTCGATCATCTTATTCAAAGTTGGTTCTTCATTATCTGACTCACTATCATCATGGCACCACTTATCTTTTCTGGTGCAACATATTCATCATTTGCCATAAAACTGATCAACTTACGAGGAGCTATGCTTTCCTTGTAACATTTAGCTGCTACTCCTCTAAATATCTTCAACGAATGTTCCATCAAAACCTCAACTTTTAGAACATCATTGTCGTTCTTCGGAAGAGTCGGATCTTGCTCAAACACTGAATTAAAACATGTAAAAAGAACTTGTATCGGAGTGGCAACCATGCTTTGTTTAGTTGTCCTACGAGAAAATCTCCAACACATTTCATTCGAAGCAAACATCCACGTTGACATTTCAATGGAACTGAGAATGGAGCTTCAGGATCAGCGCCAAGCTGTAATACTAAGTTAATGATTTCAATAGAAATATCTACGTCCAAGTCATTTACTCTCCCGTGGATAAGTTCCTGCCCATTCACTTCAACCACTTTAGCTGAAACCCAAAATTCCTTGATCAACGTCTTGTATACTGTAGTCTTATGCGTGATAGCATAATGTATTCTCGAGTTGCGCAAAACTTCATTATACCGTTGTACTCAGCAAATTTATCTTCCGGATCTAAGTAGGCCACCATGTTGTGTCTTGGTTCTGACATAATTTCTACTTCTGACATATCAGTTTTCTTTGTTGTGGGCTTTCTTTTCGGTTCTTTTGGTGCCATCCTCTACACAAAAGATAACCAGAATAAGAAGAAATGTAAAAACATTAAGGAACATACTCAAAAGTTTCATTGTAAACTTGTAAGTATGCCACCCTTAACGAAGAACTACCGACTCATACGAATAACACTTTATTCGTATGAAGAACCACTATCTCGCATGAACAACAACTGACTTGCTGAAACAAGTGACTGGCTCGTATGAGTAACTGGTTCGTACGAACGACAGGTTACTCGTGTGAATAATATTTGTAAGTCCACTTGGAGGATTAAGATTAACCTACTTCCTTGTTAATATAACACACATACGAGTGTGGAATCACGTAAGTATGCAAACCAAAGCAAAGTAAGAAACACAAGATAACCAAAGATTCACTACTTTGATTAATAGTGGAGAAGTAGTACAAACACATACAAACAATGTTCATACAGACTCGCAATATACTCTCTGTGTTCTCACTCTTGTGCCTCAGTGACTCTCTCCAGTGTCAGTTGTATCAAATCTCTTATCACCGAGAAGTGCATGTCTGTTTATATAGTGCCAACACCTAGCAACAGTACCAAGAGTGTTGCTAGTCGTACGAACCACTATAAGTCACGAAGAACATTCAGCATTGGCTGCTCTTACGAACAACTTGTAGGTCCACTTGGAGGATCAAAATTAACCTACTTCCTTGTTAATGTAACACACATACGAGTGCGGAATCCATGTAAGTATGCAAACCAAAGGAAAGTAAGAAACACAAGATAATCAAAGATTCACTATCTTGATTGATAGAAGAGAACTAGTACAAACACATACAAACAATGTTCATACAGACTCGGAATATACTCTCTGTCTGTCTCTAGTGTCACTTGTATTAACTCTCTTATCACTGAGAAGTGCATGTCTGTTTATATAGTGCCAACACCTAGAAATAGTATGAAGAATGTTGCTGGTCGTACGAACCACTATAAGTCATGAAGAACATTCAGCATTGGCTGCTCGTACGAACAACTCATGGCTTGTACCAACATGACTGACTCGCACGAACAAGCACAGAGCTTGTTGAAAGGGCCCACTCGTACGACTAGTGGATCACTTGTATGAACGGCAAATGGCTCGTACGAGCAACATCTTGCTCGTACGAAGCACCTTTCACTCGTACCATAAAGTGTTCTTCGGAGACCGTGCTGACTGACATACCATACACAAGACTTAACAGTATGCATGCATGCAACTGTTTTACAACACAGACAAACTAAATCTCGTACTAAATCAAGATAGGAGGATATCTTGATTTGATCGACACGACCAAACTATACGAACACAATAAACAAAGACCGTACAATTACAGACGTAACTAACAACAAGCGACAGACACAAAAGTGTATCAACAAACTCCCCTTGGCTGTTGCTTGGTCTTCGGTCTTCATTCCGTATTGCCTGTTGTATCAACAAACTCCCCCTGAAAATTT